>JAAXCT010000175.1:600000-968129 GCA_012490785.1 Eragrostis nindensis
AGCAGGCAGGACGCAGCCCGATACGCGGCCTGAACGGCGGAAATTTCGCGAGGTAGGCAGACGATTTCCAATAAAACGAAAACGCCGGTTCCCTTCCGCTCATCCATTTCAAACTCCCACCAATCCATTCCCCCAAAAAAATCTCAAGATCCGCGGCGACGATGCGGCGCAACGGCGGTGGCGGCGGCGGCCGCCGGCTCCCTAAGTCCTCCCTGGCGCCCTCCTCGGCGGCCGAGGCCACCCCTGCGCTGGAGCCTATCTGCCGCAACCTCGACTTCGCCTTCAGCCGCCGCGACTCCGATGCCAACAGCCTCTGCAGCAGCCGACCCACCTCTTCCATCGGCGTCGGCGCCACCCCTGCCGCCCCCAACTTCACCGACCGCGCCACGCAGGCCGCCGCCCTCCGCGAGGTTAATGCCTTCCTCGCCCCCGCCGTCACCCTCCGCCCGCCCCTCCCCGCCGCCCGCGACATCCTGGCCGCCTTCCGCCACCTCCTCGAGCGCCTCAACTACCCCCTGCAGGAGAAGGAGGTCAGCTTCGAGGACGACCTCCTCTTCGTCCTTCGCATGCTCGGATGCCCCTTCAAGCTCACTCGCTCCGCCCTGAAGGCCCCCGGCACGCCGCACTCATGGCCGCCACTCCTCTCCGTCCTTCACTGGCTCACCCTACTCGCCAGTGTCACCGGTGATGCCACCTCATCTGCCCCATTCAATGATCTCACGCGCTACACCACCCAGGGGTACTCCTACTTCATCATGGGTGATGACGATGCTGTCGCTGCCCTCGACAATGAGTATGTCAATAAAGCCCGCACCCACGCTGAGGAGGCCGTGGAAGCCACCCGTGCCCTGGAAAGGGAGGCACAGGAATTCGAAGAGAAGAGAAAAAAGCTCACCTCGGGTCCCTCACGGCGGGAGGCACTGGAGGCAGATAAAGCAGCCCTCACTGAGGATGTGCATAAGTTTGAGGCTGTGGTCAAGACCTGGTCTGCTAAGGTCAGTGAGAAGGAAGAGGCATCGGTCAATTTGCGGAAGGAGGTGGAGGTGAAGTTGATGGACGTGCAACGTCTTGCATCTGAAAATAAGGACCTGTTAAAGAAAGTAGAGGCACAGGCAGTGAATGTCAGGGATGTTGACAGGATGAATAGGGAGATGCAACTGGTGGACAATGACATTACCAATTTGGAGAATGAGAAGGCAGCTCTAGAGGATAAGGGTTGGGAACTTGATGCTGCACTGGTGAAAAAGCTTGAGGAGCTCGACGGAATCGCCGAGCAGTGCAACCAGGCACTAAAAAGGTATGAATGTGGTGAAAGATCTCATATAATCTCTTTATTTGTTGATTTTCTTCCGATCCAGACATCTAGAACCAAAGTAACGTTCATACATGATTTTTGATTTGAACACTCGGGAACCATCTAACTATATTACCCATGAATAGAAAGAGTTTTTCAGTACTCTTTATACTCAGTTGCATGAATACACTCTTTGTATTCAGTTACATGATCTCTTCAGCACTCATAAGCTCTTAGTGTAATTAAATTATGGTTTAAAATATCGCTGCTCAAGGTTTTAGTAATTTCATAGAATTAGTTTGCTCTATCTAGGTCGTTAGGCCTTACATGTGACCATTATGATTTCTCAATTTTCTTAATTATCATTTAGTTCCGGTGCTGTTTGCGCTGATTACTGTAATCCCCCTTTAGCGCTGCGCTTGTAACCACCTGGATGATGTGGACAAGAAATGGACTGTGCTTTGGGATAGTTTGGCTGCATTGCTGGACATATACAACTGTGACTAGGTTGACTATGTGCTAAACTGCAAATCCGGTTATTTGGATGGTAAAACTTACTGAGTAGTGATTAATACTAAATCGATAATGTGTAAACTATGTGTTTCTTTATAACCAGCTTAAATCATATGTGATTGGTCTTTAGCCATCGAGTTTGCCAAAACATAAAAAAAAAAAAGTGAAATATCTTTGTTGCTGTGATTTTCTTTCTTTATTTATAAGCTTCTTCTAGTAATATAGTTTGTACTACGTGCTCATTTTTTACACTTCTGGGCCATTTTCAGGTTGAAACCGAGTATTGATTTCCAGTACTCACTAAATCCCAAAGGATCCTCTCCTGCTGAGTTATTAGGTCTCAGTTACAAAACAGAACTGAAACCAGCACTAAAGACTTGTGCTGAGGAGAACAGAAGAATCTCTGCCTCAAAACTTGATGAGTCAGTTGAGTTACAAAAGCAGTTGCAAGAGAAAGCCAAAATGCTAGAGGAGAAAAAGAATAATATTTCCAGCTGGCAAAATAAGACTGACGAGGTCAGTTGTTTAACATATCAATTATTTTCATTGTTGCAGTATCAAATTCTTAAAATAGGATGCTCTAGTTTGTCTGGTGGGTATATGGATTGTTTTATTGCTCACTGGTAGCATCTGGAATAAAATCAAAGGTAGTGGGTTCATGTGTAACCTTTTCCAGTGCTGGTATGTCTATGTTGTATACTCTTAAGCTCATGGGCTGGGTAGAGTGGTGGAGACGCCTGGTACATGATGACTTGCATACTTGCATTTATTATTCATGACCTTTTCATACAGCCTTTCTATTTGGGTAATTAAGATCGATATTTGGTTCTTTACCAGTTATTAGCTAAAATTATGAGGTTGAGCTTATTTGATTTCACTTGTGAGGTTGTATCCATCATCTCTTGCTCATTTAGTGATCCTAATAATGATTCATGTAATCATGAACACACAAACAGTTTAGCACAGTTAGTTATTGATCTTGACTCTAGAGCCAGTTCACAGTTACTTCTCAGTTACCACAATCAGGCCTTCCATACAAATAACTACGATAACAGGAAGAATGGTCCTTTTGACAAATGGTACAAGGCAGTGTACATATGCACACCTCGAATTTTCGGGGAAGGATGAAGAATTTGACTTTGGATATTGAGAATTCATTGGCGCCATTTCTGGAAATTGATGTTTGGATTTATGTCATGGATTATACTGTGGGCTGTTTCAATTATACCTGATGGCTGTCTAATCTGTTGCTTTATAAAGATCTGCCTTTTTGACAGAGTACTGCGTATGATTCAACTTTTTCTATTTGAACTAATATTCACTACCGGCAAAAGAAATCTATTGCTGTGTCCGAAACAACTGATGAATGTGGGTTAATGGGTATCATGAAACATCTATATACCCATCAGTAAAGATGTCAGGGCAGTGGGCAAATCTTGTAAAATGTCCTTTGTGTTTTCCTATATATATCAGCATTCATTCATCATGTTATTCTGGTTGGTAGCCTTTTCTGGGTGCTCATGACTTCCTGATCTTGTGTTCTTTCCATCATGATTCTAAGCATTTGCCAATTTACTAATTTAGAGAAGTGTTGGACCCTGTATTTACAATATAGCTCAAGTTTTTATGGGCCCTCGGAGCTCTTGCTATAAGTTGTGCGCTTTTAGAATTATGTCATAACTGAAGCTGAACCCTCCGTATGCTGTTGACACTCAAATTTATGTGCTCCCCAGATGGTTGCTCGACTGAATTCACTGGACCGTGAAATTGAAAATGATGACTCAAGATACATGGCTGATGCTAGACAAATGAAAAACGAGTTTGAAAGAAAGGAGCATGTGTTGAGTAATGTCGAAAAGGAAGCAGATGAGTTTTTGAAGGTACTTCTCACTTTTGTTCTGTTTTTATGAAAAAAAAGTTTTCCTATATTTAGTATAATAAAATTCAACAGTTAGATAGCTTACAGAAAATTGATTTGACAGAATGCCGAAAAGAGGTATCAAGCTGCTGTGCTCAAGGCCGATGAAGAAACTCAGGCATGTGCGAACGAGCTGCTTCAACTTATGGACTCCGTTGCTGATTATAGAGAGTTCATGGAATCAGCAATCGCCAAAAGGAAGAAGGAATTAAATGAAACTGCGGATTACATAGCTTCTCTGCCATCCAAGACAAGCAGTCAAACTTCTGATAAATAAATTAGGCTTCGCATTCAGTTATCCTAGACAAGAGATTATACTGTAAATAAGTCTTAGATTTCACAGTCGCTCTAGTCTCTTGCCGGTTTGAATGGTTTAATAA
Source organism: Eragrostis nindensis (assembly GCA_012490785.1). Classification (NCBI taxonomy): domain Eukaryota; kingdom Viridiplantae; phylum Streptophyta; class Magnoliopsida; order Poales; family Poaceae; genus Eragrostis; species Eragrostis nindensis. The sequence goes on from JAAXCT010000175.1 coordinate 604,106, forward strand.
TTAATATTGAACTGATGAATTAATTTGCGTTGCTTATATGTTGCACCCCATAAATGTGCGTCAATTCTGCCTTCATACTGTTTCATTTTAAGTTTCCTGTCTTGTATGAGATGGCTGACAGAGTGATCCTACCGGATGGCCATCCCATCAGCCAGGACCGAGTCTCAGAAGAGTATAGACATGAACGCTGCATCTGTCAATAAGCGCGATAACCTTGCAATGACGCGACTTGGACGGGTCAGAAGGCAAAGCTGGCTCAACATGAGATCCCTCCCGCTACTACGACAATTGGCACTAGGGAAGCTCTTGGTCAGCGGGTTGCAGACATGGTAATCTGTTCTGAACTTCGGATGTGGGGCGGGCAGCGGAGCAGGAGCAACCCGTTGCACGATCAGTCGAGAAACACGCTGTCGCTGCATGGATCTGCAGACTGGATGCCGGAGATAAAGGAGCGGCCAGGGTCGAGACAATCTCCGACGGCTGCTTCCTGATCGATCGGGTTGACTGCGTACACGACGAGCTCCCCGAAGACGAAGGTTCTAAGCAGGCCAGACCACCGTAAACTAGGCCCATACCGAAAGCATTGGCGGAGCCAGTGGGTGGACAGGGTGGGCTGCGATTTGGGCCGCGACGCCCCGTCCCCACTGCGAGCTGCTGAGCTCGCCCCCGACGGGCGGTGAGCCGGCGGCCGGCGAGTCTTCGGGAGGCGGAGGTTCAGTTAATCCCCCTTCCCCTGTTCTTTTCTGATGAAAAATTGGTAGGGCCGGGGCGGCGGCACGGCAGCGCAGGTCAGCACGGCGCGGCGCGGTGCGGCAGGGCGGGGCTGCGGCACGGCAGCGCGGCGTGACGTCTGTGCGCAACTGGACGCGGCACGGCGGCAGGACATGCATCCGCGTCCGGCAGGCCTGTAGGTACGAGCTCCGTCGACAGCGAGAGCTGGCGTATCTGCAGTGTGCGGCGCGAGTCCGCGAGGCCGCGAGGGGCGCGGCAGGGCCGAGGCAAGCTGGTGGAGCTCGCGAGCGACATCATCGTGAACCTGCAAGGTATGTGTTTGACGAAATGCCCGCATGATGGACATTATGAGCTACTACCGAAAACATATTCTTAAGGAATCAATTAAAGCTTTATTTGTGAGCATAATTTTATTAAGCTCTCCAATGTAGGTGCAAGTTGGCGCTTCAAATCTGTGTTGCAAAAAAAAAAAAAAAAAAAAAGACCGGCCCACCCTGAGTTTGAAACCTGGCTCTGCCACTGATTGTGGTCGATTAAATTAGAAGAAGAGCAGAGGCACCAGTGGGCCGAACATAGTTTTAGTTACAGGCCCTAGAGCCGAGTGGATAGATGTCCCAAATTAGCATAAGAAAAAGAAGAAGAATGCGCGAACTGCTAGCTGAAATTTTTAATTCTCTTTTTAACACTATTGAAGTGTCCTGTTTGAAATTCAGGTTCGGACTTCACTGTGAGTATGGATCTTGCTCCTTTCAAGCTGGATATTGATGAGCTACTAGCTGATTATGCCAAGGTAGCCTTTTTCCGAATTTTCATGTGTGGTATGTGCATATCATCTTTAGATGAGCAACATTCTCGTGTTTCTGGTTGGTAGGAAAACTACACGTCATTCGCTGATTTCAAACGCGTGTGGATGGCTAAGAAATTCTCTTATATCTACGAAGGAAGACCTAAGACGAACTCGGGTGTCTTTATGCAGTCCCTATTTTTGCATTGTATTGGTAGGCTCCGGCTTCCTTGAACCAGTAATTTTTGAACTGTGCCAACTCCTGCTGTTAATTCCTTGTAGTTACTGCTGAACTGATTTTTCACTTAATTGTTTATCCAGGTCATATGACTTCTCAAAGTTCTCTACCCCAAAGATTGGCTGGGCTTTATTGCCTTTACTGTCTTTATGAGTGCCAGCCATACAAGCCACGGTTCAAGATTTATTTGTCTCTTGGTAAGGCATATAGTTTGAGCAAATAATTTGGTGTTTCTTGGAAAATGAAGCCAACACCTCAAATCTATTTGTTTCCATCAGAGGAGTGCAAGCAACTAAAGGACTTTGTCGTTATGGCTAAGCAAAATGGAGCGCCTATCGTACAGGTTCTTGTCAAAAGGATGCTGGACAGAGGCATGTTTCTGTTTGGGTTCATCAATTTGCTTGGTGACAATGGGGAAAAACAGGTTGAGGAATTAACAGCAGCCCAGGATAAAAGAATAAAATTTGCCTCTGATAAGTACGTGCCTTTTTGTTTTATCTCCACTGTTGGTGTGATCTTTATTACTAGTATGTGTTTTGAATTAATTCATCCATTTTTGTACCTAAATAAGATTATTGAGCATAATTTTCAGTTTGACCAATCATTAGGATTTATGTTTTGAGTAAATTGCACCAATAAATGCCCAAATATGATCTGACATAAATGGCATGATTTTTGCCCATGTGATTTTTGACATTAGTATTTGTGCTTTGAGTAAATTGCACCATTTTATGCCTTTATTGATAAGCAACTGAGCATTTGCCAAGCTCTTCTAAGTTGTTCCAGAGTGCATTTTATGACTCCTGTGTCTTCTTGCATTGCAATATGTTTTTTGTATGCAAGACTATGGAATCAACTTGCTCAGACTCCTTGTTTATTCTATGTTGCAGATTATTTGCGAATAGCCAAGTACAGAGTTATATGCACATGGATTTGGTAAGTTCTACGCCTCTGAGTACATCACTGCTATAATTCCTTATGTCCTGTGACCTTCCAGTTTTATGTCTCAATACAACCTTGTTAGGATGGACATGTGCATCCTTTTAGTTTTCAGACTATAAGAAAGAAATCTGTTGTGTTGGGTTGTCAATAGTATCTACAAAAGCAGCTTGCCATTCGTTATATTTTACAGAAGTATTGTACACATGCAATTCTGTTACTGACATATTCAGCTGCATCCAGGGTGCAGAGTTTGAACTTGGTAGCATCAAGAAATTGTCAAAGGAGTATGCTGAAGCTAAGGAATTGGCCCTTGGAGGTGCTTGTCTGTCGTTGGCTGTACATTACATTTACCATTTTTATGTATACAATTTCAGAGTTTTACTATCATGACCACAATTTTGACCCAACTACTATCCTTTTGCCCTCCCTTTGTGTCTGGACAGAGGCAAGCCAAACCATCGATGTTGAAGATGCCAGGCACATCCTTCAGAATGACAATCTATTAGGTGACAGGGTAGATGAAGTTGTTAAAGAATGGGATGCCCAGAAGGAAGAGTTCTATGAAAAAACAGGACTATCTCGTGGCAATGAGCTTGCAGTGCTTGATAACGATGAATCAGGAGTACTCCCTCACGAAGACGAATCAGGGATACTCCGTCACGAGGACGACGGCTTTGATGAGATAACACAACTGCTGCTCGAGTGAAGAACATTTACATAGGACTATCAACTCACAGAGTCGAACACACGAGATGAACACCTTGGTCGGCTTACTAGGTTCTAAGTGTTTTTGATTTTGACTATGCTCTCCTACACTGCACATTTCTAACGAAATCTTGTACATTGTTCTATGCTCTGTAATGCTTACCTTCTGGACATATTGGATCCTAGTTTTAGGAAATGTGAATACTCCTACACTTGGGCCTCAGCTGGCTGAGTCACTCCATGTATCCCAATTAACCTGCGATGGTGCAATTCAATTGATTTGCAGAATTTTGCGTGGAAATACTGAACACTGGGTGGAAATACGTGGTAAAACTATTAACATCATATACTAGTGATGGTTGCAAGAGGTTTCGCTAAAAAAATATATATGATACCTGCAAGAGACAGGAAAAAGGGGAGGGGGACATTTGCTGAGATGATAGAAAAGAATTTCATGGCCAGGATTTGAACCAGGGTATAGCAAAAAAAAAAGAAAAAAGAAAAAAGAAGACAGTGAAATAGAACATCACACAGTCGAGTGATAGTTACATGAGGCGGGGAATGAAAAAAAAAATGCAGCAATAAATCTAATATTCCATTGCCGGGATTTGAACCAGGGTTGCCTGGGTGAAAGCCTGGTATCCTAATAGACGACAATGACAATGGACTCCAATCCGTGAATTCCACCGCGACCGAAAGCATTTCCAGTGGGCCGCACTTGTGGAACGACCGCTTTCTGATCCGTCGACAAACAAACTGTCGCTGCATCTCTCAGGTCAGTTTTTTTTTTTTTTTGGTGCTAAAAAAAGGTCAGTTTTTTTTTTTGAGGTAAAATGCCCTAAAGCAAAAGTGAAGTACTGAAGTACAAGTGTTTTTTTTTTATTTACAGATGAGTTCAAGGTCTATACAATATATCACCAAAAAAAAAAAAGTTTTACACTCTCAGGTACATGCACATTCTCCAATTTTGTCAGTCTTGCATCATCACACATCCCGTGAGGATGAATTACAAGCGTTTCTAGTATCCTAACATTTCTGAAATTTTGTTAGTCTTGCAACATCACACTTGCACGTCAAGCGCATGCTGAAACTACACATGTTTCAAGCACGCAGTCTGAAATCTCAGAGTTTTTTCGTCATACTGCGCGCAAAAGCACAACATTTAATCGCACAACTAATTATGATCAGGCCCACATTTCCCCCAAAAATCGCAATTATGATATATGCACAGTACAGAAAATTAATCTTTACTTATGTAACTTCTTATTCCATGATACTCGCTCTTGAAGTTGCTTGTTTCATGGCAATACAGACCCTCAGATCACTGGCTAACTCTTTGCTTATTTTTTTGATTCTGGCTAAGTCTTGCTTATACAGCTATAAGAAAAGAACATTAGCACGTTTTTGTAATAATAAGAAGAGTTTTATGCTGCAAACACTGCAAAGTTAAAGCTTTTGTACCAGAATGAGGCTTACTGATCGAAAGAGAAAAGGCCATGAAGCCGGATTCAAAGATTGATCAACAATAATGCTGCATTCACGTGGAATATATTTGCCACAACAATTCATTCTAGACTCGCGACACATGTCAACACTTATGAAGCAAAAACCAATAAATAAACCAAAATTTCAGACTTCACATATATCCACAAACTGCACTAGATTGTTGCAGCTTTATACAGAGACAACCATAATTAACCTGCACAAAAGCCTGTTAACTTCAACTTTATGATAGTCAATTTTCACAAAGTTAACATATTCGAGATTACTTGACTTATTTGCCCTGCTTTCCATCTAAGCTATATTAAAAAAAGGAAGGAAGAAAGAAAGAAACATACATCAAATGGATACTGCACATAGGTCAATTTCAAAGGAGGGCATGGTTCTTCATATTCGATCGATAATAAAAGAGTTTAGCGCATACAACCTCCACTCTTACAAGATCCACACAAATTGAGGATTTACAGAAATTGCCATGGTAGCACAAGATGGAGACGCCATTGCAAAACACAAGATGTAGAGTGGAACTCAAATAATATTAGCAACCATGCCTTTTCCAAATTGGGAATTTCAGATCATCAGACAGTAGGAAACAGAAAGGGAATCTCAGCTTGCAAAAAGGAACCTTCACATTACAACGGGTTTCGATCTGAAAAAGGCAACTCCAACACTAGCGACAAAAGAAAGATTTCTCTTACGTTGTCGCAACGCTATATAGGAATAGTTCTAATTGGCTGCTGGGCCTTCGTACATTACTAATACCTCTATTTGACCAAAACAAGCCCTATTTAAAGCCTGTTTGCCTTGTCATTGCACATAACCTGATAATTGTACTATCTTAGCAGCGCCCATGTTAAAAAGCACAGGAGACTAGGAGAGGCTTAAACTAACTGAGCACGATCAAACCCTTAATATTTATAAAGCAAACAAACTAGGATTGTAAGCATGAAAGCTATACCAAAACTCCTCCAGTGGGCATGAGCATGCTGCTATCTCTTTCACCATAGAAATTTCCTTACCCTCGATGTTATATGACATGATCCTCCCAGGAATGCTGAAAACTAGAACACCGTGCTGGCCAGTCTTCCCGGTTCCTCGAATGACATAGATTGGTGAAAGTGCAAGGTAGTCAATTATCTTGTGCTGATGGTATCGAGTATCCCATGTTGGCTGTGCAATGTCGGGGTACAGTTCTTTCACTCGACTGAGGTCAATACGATACAGAACTGACCACTCAGACTTGTTTCCTTGCATCTCTAGAATATCGAAGCAAGCAGTAAGTTTATCCTTCTTCGTGTAACCAATCAACTGAAGATGCCCCCCGGACTCCCCAATATAGGCACAAATCCAGTCTTTTCCTCTTGGCGGCATAGGCATCTTTGTAACATGTTCTTCTTCGGTATCAAAGCGGACCAAGGAGTGTGCCACTATCCATACTACCGAGCCATTCCAGAAGACGCCACGGGTGGGGCAGACGCCATGTAGTAGGTCCACAGAGTGATCCGAATGGATGGCCATCCGCCATGACCGTGTCTGGGAAGAGTATATATGAATGCGATGCATGTCATCAAGCGCAATAACCTTGTAATGCTGTGACTTAGACGGGTCGAAGGCAAGGTTGACACAAAACTCGGCACTTGTTGGCAAGACAATTCGGATGTGCTTCTTGGTCATCGGGTTGCAGACACAGTGAAATGTTCCGCCGTGGGTTAGCGCGCACCAGACCAGGAGCAACCCACCGCAAGAACCGAGGACCTGCATCTGGTGGCTTCTGCCTGAATTTGCAGACCAAGTGGCGGGGATAAGTTTCATAAAAAACAATAAAAAAATGGCGGGGATAAAGGACAAGTCAGGGTCGAGACCATGTCCGGCGGGTGCCTCCTTAGAGCACCAACGCTTGTCTGATCGACAAGCAGGCTAGCCAATACGGAGGAGAGAAGGTATGAGTCAGGTGGCGACCGTCGAGAGAGACCCAGCATTGTGATGAGAGACTGGTCGTCGGCGGGGCCTTGCTCTTATCAGCCTCGCGCTCGAGGGGAAAGTAGTCGTTTACGAACGCCAATCGGTGGGTGTAGAAGAACCCGGCGATGGGGTGGCCGTTGCCGGCGTGCTGCCGCGAGAATCTGGCGCGCACGAAGTGGTGGTCCGTTGTGAGGGCAAGCCACCGCCTGCAGACGAGCCGCACGCGGGCGACCTGCTTAGGAGGCAGCCGGACGAGGATGATGGTGACGAGGTCGTCGTGGAGGCGGGAGAAGTTGTCCCTTCCTGGCATTTCCACGAATCGAGCAGCTGCAAGAATGAAGAAGACGGGAACGGGGATGAGATGAGGAAGGCGACAGGCGCTCGATTGGGCTTTGGGGAAGGGGAGCTTACCTGCTAGGACGAGAAGGCGGTGGCCACCGCTTGTCAAACGCCGCCCCAAGGTTCCGTCGCCACCGGCGGCCGCCGCTACTAATCGAACAACAACATTTCGTTTTTTTTTTTTTTGGATAGGCAAGGTCGGGGAGAGAAGACACTGTAGAGGACCTCGCAGACGAAGAGGGTTTGAGTGGGCCGGACCGCCACTGCGTGAATTCCGGCCGTGAACTAGGCCCACACCAGAGGCATTTTCAGTGGGCCGCACCAACAAACCCACTCTCCTGGTGTGCCCTCCAAGATCTTGCCACGCTCGTTGATTGTTCCCGGAGCCAGGACACTTTTCTGCACCCAAATTAGTAACAAATCAGTGCTTTCAGTCCTAAACAGTATTATACAGTAGCTGCAGTTCCTCAGTTTGCAAGCTAGTCATATATGGACTACTGTACTTAATCAAGGTACTACAAAGTACTACAAGGTTTTCTGATTATTATCATTATTGAAAATTACAATGTTCCCAAATTGTAATCAATTCAAACTAATTAATTCTTCAAATAAGAGATAAACCACTCTCTGAAAATTCACTTCGACGTCACGCACATTCGGAAACTTTACATTTTTCAAGGAGAGTCTGAAATCTCAAGCTTTCCAGTCATAATGCGCAGCACAAAACAACATTTAACAATTGGGCTACTCACATCAGAGGTTTGACACCACAATTTCAGAAATTACGCCTTATGCGCAGTACAGAAATCAAACTTCATATGGCCGTTCTTCATCTTACTCCTTGTTCCATGATGCTCTCTTTGAAGCTGCCGTTTCATGGTGATACGGCTCTTTAAATCCCTGGCTGTTTTGCCACAAAATAAAAAAGAAAAATTCTAGCTAACTCTTCTCCGGAGTACAACTTAGCATCATTACAATTTATTTATTCTGAAAACAAAATCCTCTGGAAGCCGCATATGTCTGTGATTCAAGATGCAAATGTTTTGCTGACATACAGAGCTAGTAGTCCGCACGCCAGAAAATCAAAGTCAGTGCAAGCCAAGTGAACGTAGTCTATTACTTTGACAGTGAGTGTTGCTTCCAGTTTTTCTGCTGTGGTGATTGCTGAATTTTTTTAGGCAGATCAAATGGGTTGTGATAATCAGCAAACGGAACATAATATCGGATCAAATATTTTGCAAAAGGAATACCCCTGGAGCTATAAATTCTTCTGAGCACAGTGATCAGTGTGCTTGATGCTGCTGATTGACTTTCAGTTTATGGTACTCACAGAAGAGAACGATATCACATTTGAGTAGTAATAAGAAGAGTTTTGATGCTGGCATGCTGCTAACATTGCAAACATAAAGCTTTTGTACCAGAGAATGACAGTGGCTGCTGGATCAAAAAGCCGTACAGCCAAAGTTGAAGTTTCAAATATGGATCGACAAGGTTGCATTCACGTGAAATATGTTTGCAAAGAATGCATTCCAGACTCTAAATACATGTCAACATTCCTCAAGAAAGAAAAGGATTCTCTAAACCGAAATTTCAATCTTCAGTTACCCACAAATTTTAATAGACTAGCCTTTCAACCCGTGAATTGAAAAATATAAATGCCATTTTATTCACTTCATGCTCCATCTCACAATAAAATCATATCCCAACTAAAGTATTTCTATTTTATATCCAGATGCCTATCTTTTTTAGTTATTTTCTATGAATTTTAGTTACTTATTATTTATGGGATCTTTTTTAAGGTGTGTTTCCCTAAAAATTGAAAGAAATTATATTTTATTTTCATATGGGTTTTATTTCGAAATTCACATGGTTTATTAATTTTAATTCGAATTTATTTTTTATTAATAATGGCATGATGGGTAATTTAGAAATAGGAATTATGGGGTTTTTTGTTATTTTTTATATTCCCGTTTAACTACTTGTTGACTCACAATGGCATGGTGGGTAATTTAGAAATAGGAACTAGGAGTATTTTTAGCTATTGTTTCTATTTTCGAAATTATTTATTTTTTTACTCATAATGGCATGGTGGGTAATTTAGAAACAGAAATTGGGGGAATTTTTTGGATATTTTTTTATAATTCCGAAATTAAATATTATTTACTCATAATGGCATGGTGGGTAATTTGTAAATAGGTATTAAAGGTCCTTTTGGCTAAGTTTTTTGTAATGGCATAGGTAGGTAATTTAGATCATGTTAAATCTAGAGGCTATTATTTATCTTACTTTAATTTGTATAGCCAGATGTTTTGCTTTTTTGCGAGAATTTCTAGTATTTTCTTCTGATTAACTTGGAGGCCTCAAAAAGAGCCTCTAATTAGTAAAGATAAGATTTCTGCAGCTTCAATTTGTAGAGACTAGAAAACCATAATTGACCTGCACAAATTCCTCTTCACTTCAATTTTGTGACAGATGGCTGATCAAATGGGATGCGATTATCAGCAAAACGGAACAAAATATCGGATCAAATATTGAGCAAAACGAATACCGCAGGAGCTGTAAATTCTTCAGAGCATAGTGATCGGTGAGCTTGATGGGGCTGCTCGGCTTTCAGTTTATGGTATTCAATGAAGAGAACAATAACAAATTCTGGTTCCAATAAGAGTTTTGATGCTGCCAACATTGCAAACATAAAGCTTCTGTACCAGAATGAGTGGCTCGCGGATCAAAAGAGCCTACAGCCACATTCAAAGATTCAAACATCGATACGCAATAAGGTTTCATTCACGTTAAATAAGTTTGCTAAGAATACATTCCAGACTATACATGTCAACATCCCTGAAACAAAACAAAACAAAAGGATATTCTCTAAACCGAAATTTTGGGCTTCAGTTATATCCACAAACTTAAATATATTTCTGCAGCTTTGCTGCGACCAGAAAAGCATAAGTGACATGCACAACATCCTCTTGACTCCAATTTTATGACAGACAGCCATTTTACAAAGTTCCCATCCTTAGGATTCTTCACATGTTTGCCTAAGACAGTTTAGCACTAAGTGAAATAATACATCAATAACAAAAAAATAAAAATGCATGAAAAGAAATATACATCAGAATGGGTCCTGCACACAGATAAATTTCACAGGATGATTCTTCAGATTCCATCAGTAATGCAAGAGTTTAGCGTAGGGATGGCAATGGGGCGGGTTTGCCAACACCCACCCGCGAAGAGGAAGGGCTGGGGTGCAAAATGGCACCCACGCCCGTGTCCATCGGGTCTCGGATGGGTGTCGAGTCAAAACTTTAACTTCTCTTCTTTTTTAAAAAATTCAAAAGATGGACTTAGAAAACTCCAAAATTCATGAGAATTTCATGGACTAGAGAATAGATGATGAAGGATCCATTTGAACAAGAATAGCTTGAAAAGATGAAGAGGATATTTGAATAAAATTGTTTCAAAATGCATGTCATAATCACCTCTAAATGCACCTGCATTTGAGAAATGAAACCCGCACCCGAGTCTTCGCGGGTTAGGTGCGGGTGTGACCCACGGGTTCAAAATCACACCCGCGCCCGCACACGTAGGTGTAAAACCCGCGGGTGGGATTGCCATCTTGTGTACTACCATGGAGCCTACATCTTCTGTTCTGCCATGGTGATTTCAATGTTTTAATGTAATTCCTATTTTTCTGTGGGTCCTATTGAAAGGGTGGAGGTTGTATGCGCTAAACTAGCTCCATGGTAGTACACAAGATGGCTCAGTGGAACCCAAATAACAGTGGCAGCGAGGGCTTCTTCCTAATTGGGAATTTTGGATCTCAGACAGGGAGCAATTTACTCAAGCGTTGGTAATAAAACAGAAGAAAAATTAGAAGGGGGGCTCAGCTTATAAAAGGCCCCTTCAATTGGTCGAGTCTGAAAAAGGTAACTCTAACCAGAAGCACACAAAGTGGATTTGGGTCACATTGTCGCCACGCATAATACGAATAAGAGGAATGCAATGGAAGATCGTTTCGGGAGCAAGAGGAATAAACCAATGATGTAATTTCTTAAGCACAATGACAAGAGTGCTTGATGGTGCTGCTTGACTATCAGTCTATGGTATTCTAACATTTTGGTTCTAGTAAGAAAGTCTCTAATGCTGCTAGCGCTGCAAATATAAAAGTCATGCATTGATCAACAATAAACATTTTTTGGGAGAAACTGCTTAACAATAATGAATTCCAGACTCTAGATACATGTCGACAATCCTGAACCAAGAACAGAAACTCTCTATACCAAAGTTTCAGACTTCAGTTATATCCACAGATTGCAGGTTTGTAAAGAAATGAGAGGCATAATTGGCCTGCAGATTATAGGGACTAGAGAAGCATAACTGACTCGTAAGAAAGCCTCTTAACTGTGAGTCTTAATTTTCACAAGGTTACTATGTTTGGGATTCTTAGACTTGTTTTCCCTGATTTCCATTCTAATCTAAAGAGATGATTTTAGCACAACGTAAAATAATACTCCCATTCCCATAAAAAAATGAAGAAAAGGAAGGAAACAAATATGCATCAGAGTGGATACTGGGTACAGATAAATTTCACAGAAGGGTCTAATTCTTCAAATTCCATTGATAATGCAAAGTGTTCAGCATATACAATCTCAAGTCAACTCCTACAATTGAGCCCACAGGGAGTTTGGAATCACATCAAGATTCTTCAAGAAATTACCATGGCAGAACACAAGAAGTAGACTAGTACATGGTAGAGCACAAGATGGAGACTCCATTGCATAACACGTGATGTAGAGTGGAACTCAAATCATAGTGGTAACAATGGCTTCTTCAAACCAGGAATTTCAGATCAACAGACAGTAGGAGACGGAAAGGGAAGCTCAGCTTGGAAAAAGCAACCTTCACATTACAACAGGATTCGGTCTCAAAAAGGCAAATCCAACACTAGCGGCAAAAGGTAGATTTCTCCTACGTTGCCGTGACGCTATATAGGAATAGTTCTAATTGGCTGCTGGGTATTCGTACGTTACTAACACCTCTATTTGACCAAAACAAGCCCTATTTAAAGTCTGTTTTGTCTTGTCATTGCATATAAGCTGATAATTGTATTATCCTAGCAGAGTCCCATGTCAAAAAGCACAGGAGAGGCTTATACTAACCGAGCACGATCCAAACCCCCAATATTTATAAAGCAAACAAACTAGGACTGTAAGCATAAAAGCTATACCAAAACTGCTCCAACGGGTTTGGGCCTGCTATCTCTTTCACCATGGAAATTTCCTGGTCCTCCATGTTATATGACATGATCCTCCCAGGAATGCTGAAAACTAGAACACCATGCTGGCCAGTCTTCCCGGTTCCTCGAATGACGTAGATTGGTGAAAGTGCAAGGTAGTCAATTATCTTGTGCTGATGGTATCGAGTATCCCATGTTGGTTGTGCAATGTCAGGGTACAGTTCTTTCACACGACTGAGGTCAATACGATCCAGAACTTACCACTCGGACTTTTTTTTCTTGCATCTCTAGGATATTGAAGCAAGCAGTAAGCTTATCCTTCTTCGTGTAACCAATCAACTGAAGATGCCCCCCGGACTCCCCAATATAGGCACAAATCCAGTCTTTTTCCTTTGATGGCATCGGCATCTTAGTAACATGTTCTTCTTGGGTATTAAAGCAAACCAATGAGTGTGCCACTATCCATACTACCGAGCCATTCCAGAAGACGCCACGGGTGGGGCAGAGGCCATGTAGTAGGTCCACAGAGTGATCCGAATGGATGGCCATCCGCCATGACCGTGTCTGGGAAGAGTATATATGAATGTGATGCATGTCACCAAGCGCAATAACCTTGTAATGCTGTGACTTAGACGGGTCGAAGGCAAGGTTGACACAAAACTCGGCACTTGTTGGCAAGACAATTCGGACGTGCTTCTTGGTCAGCGGGTTGCAGACACAGTGAACTGTTCCGTGGTTTAGCGGGCGCCAGACCAGGAGCAACCCACCGCAAGAACCGCGGATCTGTATCTGGCTGCCTGAATATGCGGCGTGTGCCTCCTCATCCGCCTCGCGCTCCAGGGAAAAGTAGTCGTTTAAGAACCCCAATCGGTGAGTGTAGAACCCGTCGATGGGGTGGCCGTGGCCGGCGTGCTGCCGCGAGAAGCTGGCGCGCACGAAGTGGTGGTCCGTTGTGAGGGCGTGCCACCGCCTGCAGACGAGCCGCGCGCGGCCGACCTGGTTGGGAGGCAGCAGTACGAGGATGCTGGCGACGAGGTCGTCGTGGAGGTGGGAGAAGGGGTCCCTTCCTGGCATTTCCACAAATCGAGCAGCTGCAAGAAGACGGGAAAGGGGATGAGATGAGGAAGGCAACAGGCGCACATCGATTCGGCTCTGGGGGAGGGGAGCTTACCTGCTAGGGACGAGAAGGCGGCGGCCACCGCTTGTCAAACTCCGCCCCAAGGCTCCGTCGCCACCGCCGGCCGCCGCTACCAATCTCTCTCTCTCTCTCTCTCTTTTTTTTTGATCAGAAGGGGAATATATTAAAAGGTAGGAACAGTACATCCATAGATTTTACATAAACCACCCTGGGTACACCTGCATTTGCATACAACCCCCTCAACCGAGAAACATCTCAAAACAACAGGAGACCGCCGACGCCGACGCTCGCCGGACTCCATCTTGTTCCACCTCCCTCGTCCGCCGACAACAGCTGCCATTAGCCGCGGCCGGAGACCGGCCACCCTCGCAATAGCATAAAGCTCATCAGCTGCCGCCGCACAGAGGGAGGAAGGGGAAAAGCAGTCCACAGCCGGCACCGCCTCCGACCGGGACAAGAAGAGTCGCACATCGCTGAAGAACTCAACAACGGCGACAAAGGGTGCACTCCCAGGGAGGCACAAAAAGTCCACCCTTCCGCATGGAAGGTGGAAGACGAGCCTCAGCCTGACCTTCTCCAAGCCGGCAGGGAAGCCGGCGGGGATGTAGAGGGAGCAGACGCCCTCGACACCACCGCACCGTCGCCAGGTGGAGAAGTCGACGAGGAAACCGAAGCTCCACGAAGCTTCACCGGGGCCGTCGCCGCCACCGACGCCGCCGACTCCAGATCCGCCAAGGGAGAACCCTAACCCTAAAAGTAGGAAACCTACACCTAGGGCTAGTATGTACAGCAGCCTGCCGGGACCGGCTTCCCCTCCCCCCCCGGCGCCGACGAGGGCATCAGGGGGGAGGGGGAAGCGGCGGACGCGGGCCGGCGCCGAGATCTCCTTTTTCGCCGGCTCTCGACTGTAGCGAGGAGAGGGGAAAGAAGGAGTATGAGAGTTCTCTCTCTCTCTCTTTTGTTAGGCACTTAGACTGTCTCCAACGGATGTCCCATTTTGGGCGTTACATAGAAAATAGATCACAAAAGTGAGAAAACCTGTCTCCAACGGACTACCCAATCTACCGACCCATTTTCGGAGCCGGAAGGCTGGCGACGCACATATCCATCACCGTGCCCCCGCACCCCATCCCTCCCCGGCATCGAATCTTTTTTTCTGTTCGTCTTCACGGGTCATGGCAAAGGAGGAGGAGAGGGGGAAGGGACGGGAGTGCGACCGAGAGGAAGAGGAAGGGTCGACGGCGAGCTCGGCCTTGGAGCGCGCCTCGCCGATTGACTTGACGAGGTCGAGGTGGAGGCGGAGTGGACGGGCCCGGGCGCGGCGGCCCACCGACGAGGAACTCGCCCGCCACGACTGCAGGTGGAGGCACGAGGACCAGCTGCTACTGCGCCGGCGAGGACCAGCTGCTGCTGCGTCGTCACGGGCCACTACGGGGAGGGGCCTTGGCGGCGGCGGAGCGGGGCCTCGGCGGGGAGGGGCCCTGGCGGCGTCGGATCGGGGAGAGCTGGTCGCGGTGGCGGGCCAGGCCAGGGGCGAACTCGTCGCCGCGGAGGAAGGCGAGGGCGCCGAATCCCTCCGCCCCCGACGCCGGTCGCCTTGATTCGACGCGCAGCTCCTCCACCTCCCCTCCACGACGCGCCCGACGCCTCCCCTCTCCTCCACGACGCGAGGCTCCTCTTCCTCCCCGAGCTCGGCGAGGCGCTGGGCGTCGATCTCGCGGTCGAGGTGGAGGCGGCGGAGTGGGCGGGCGTGGGCGCCCGCGGTGGCGTCGCGGGAGGAGGCGAGGGCGTCCGCGGCGGCGGCGCGGGCGAGCGGGCGTGGGCGGCGGGACGGCGGCGGCGTGGGCGTCCGGGTGCGGCTGCGGCGCGGGGGTGGGAGGAAGGAGGAAGAAGGGACGGCGGCGGCCGCGGTGGCCTGAAGAAGCTGCGGCGACGTGGGGTGGCGGTGGCCGAGCGAGCACGAAGGGGAGAAAGGGTGGGGAGAAAGGGTACTTCGTTGGAGATTGATGTTTCTGCGCCTCCTCTTTTCAAGCTGAGCAGCATCTATTTTGCGTTTGGGTCTTCTAGACCGTCGGAGACAGTCTTAGGCTACCAATCTCTCTCGAACAACAACATTTCTTTTTTTTTTTGAACTTGAATAACAACATTTCAGCTTGAGGAAGGGAGAGAAAAAGACACTGTAGACGCGAACTCGCCGATGGAGAAGGTTTGAGTGGGCCGGACCGCCGCTGCATGAATTTGGGCCGTGAACTGGGCCTACACCAGAGGCCCTCTGAAATCGAAGCATTATTCTGATCAAGGAACCTACGAAAGTGAAGTACTATAAGGTTTTCTGATTATTATGTTGAATTTGAATGCCTAAAATTTCTGAAGTATTACATTATTGCACATAACACAACTGATAATCCAACTGCTTTATTCTTTCATCTGGGAGTTAAACCACACACACTGAAAATTTATGCTTTGCAAGTCAAACTCATGCTGAAACTTCCCATGTTTCCAGCACATGCAGTCTGAAATCTCAAGTTTTCCAGTCACAATAAGCATGGCATTTAACACCACAACTCAAATCAGACTCCATACCAAAATTTCAGCAATTACGCTTTATGCACAGTACACAAAATGAAACTTTATATGGCCGTTCTCATGTTACTCCTTGTTCCATGATGCTCATTCTTGAAGCTGCCGGTTTATATGGCTCTTTGCCCCTGGCTCGCGGATCAAAAGGCCATACAGCCGCATTGAACGTTTCAAACACTGATCAACAATAGGTTATGTTCACGTGGAATATTGTAGTAGCTCAAAAGAACGCATTCCGGACTGTAATTTAAGGCTTCAGTTTTATGAGAGTCAATTTTATATTCACAAATTTCAATAGATTGCTGCAGCTTTTATAGAGATTAGAGAAGCATAACTGATCTGCACAAATTCCTCTTAACTTCAGTTTTATGATAGAGTCAATTGGCGCAAAGTTATCATATTTGAGATTCCTGTACTTGTTTGCTTGAGACAATTTTAGCCCGAAGTCAACTACTACAGCTATGCAGAAAAATGAATGAAATAAAGAAACCTACATCAGAATCTCTAATGCACACAGATAAATCTCACAGGAGGGCTGCTGCTTCAGATTGCATCCATGATGCACGAGTTTAGCGCATACAACCTCCGCTCTTACAATTGGACCCACAAAGATAGAAATTACATCACGGTTCTTCAAAACATTGAAATCGCCATGGCAGAATACATGATGTAGATTCCATGGTACAATAAAAGATGGAGACTCCATGATAGGACATAAGACGGTGAGTGAACCCAAAAGACAGTGGCTACCATGGCTTCTTCTGAATTTGGAATATCAGATCTTCAGACAGGGAGGGGTTCACTCAAGCACCAGTACGGGAACTCAGATTGTAAAAAGGCAAAGTAACTCTACCACCAGCTACAGAAACTAGATTGGGGTCACATTGTCACCACTCGCAACAGGAATTAGTATTGTTTGGCATTTGAGCTCTACCAATACTTCTAATTTGACCATAACAAGCCACATTCAAGTCGCTTTTTCTTTATCATTGCACATAAGCTGATAAGCATATGTTAAAGAAGCACCGCAGAGGCATAAACTAACTTAGCACCGCCCAAACTCCTAATATTTACAGAGCAAATAAACTAGGATTGTAAGCATAAAAGCTATACCAAAACTGTTCCAGTTGTAGTTGAAATGAGTTCCCTATCTCTTTGATCACCGATATTTCCTGGTCCATCAAGTTGTATGACATAATTTTCCCAGGAATGCTGAAAATCACTGCGTGATGGCCAGTCTTTCCGGTTCCTCGAATGACAGAGATTGGTGAAAGAGCAAGGTAATCCATTATCTTCTGCTGACGGTGCCGAGTATCCCACGTTGGCCATTCAATGTCGGGGTACAGTTCTTTCACTCGACTGAGATCAACGCGAAACAAAATCGACCACTCAGATTGATGTTCCTGCATCTCTAGGACATCGAAACGAGCAGTGAGTTTTTCCTTTTTTGTGTAACCAATCATCTGAAGATGGCCACCTGACTCTCCAATATAGGCACAAATCCAGTCCTTTCTCCTCAGTGGCATGGGCATCTTGGTAACATGTTCATCTTCCATACTAAAGCGGACCAAGGAGTGTGCCACAATCCACACCACCGAGCCATTCCAGAATATGCCGCGGGTAGGGCAGAGGCCACGGAACAGGCCAGCAGAGTGATCCGACTGGATGGCCATCCGCCATGTGTGTGTCTCAGAAGAGTAGACATAAACTTCGTGCGTGTTCCCAAGCGCGACAACCTTGTAATGCCGTGACTTGATCATATCAAAGGCAAGGTTAAGGCACAGGCATTCACAGCTCAATTCACCGATTGGGATCATCTTCTTGGTCAGTGGATTGGAGACATAGTAAACTTCTCGGCGATCCGGTAGCCAGCGGACGAGCAGGAGCAACCCACTGCAAGAACTGGCGACGCCGAAGGCGGTTGCACCTGAAGCTGGATCGGTAGGCACGATGCTGGGGCCCACCTCGGCCTCCCGATCGAGGGCGAGGTACCAGTTTCCCACCATGAATCGGCTGTTGTAGAAGAATCCGGTGATGGGGTGGCCGTGGCCGGCGTGCGGCCGCGAGAAGCTGGCGCCGACGAAGTGGTGGTCCGTCGTGAGGGCGCGCCACCGCCTGCAGACGAGCCGCGCGCGGGCGATCTGCTTGGGGGGCAGCCGGACGAGGATGCTGGCGACGAGGTCGTCGTGGAGCCGGGAGAATTGGTCCCTTCCTGGCATCTCCACGAATCGAGTAACTGCAGAACGAACGGGAAAAAAAAATTTGAGACAAGAGGAAGGGGAGATGGGCTGGGCACATCGATTTTCTCTCGGGAAGGGTAGCTTACGCGTTGGGGAAGAGAAGGCGAAAGGCTCCCGGCGCCACCACCGCCACCTCCCCGCGGATGACCGCCGCCGCCGCCGAACCCGTACGGCTATCGCCGCCCCCTGCTAGTCAAACAACACTAGAAGAAAGGCGCGCATTTTGCGCGCCGGGTGGTATTCTCCTGTTGTGAACCCGTTGTGAAGAGATTGTAGAAACTTTATATTCTTGAAGTCTGTTAAGGAAAAATTAGTTTTGTTGTAATAAACTTAATTGCAAGTAATTGTTAGTAAAGTAATAATTTGGCCTTGGAACCCATAGAATGAATTTGGGATGCCATGCCCCCACAAGTTAGTTGCCCAAGCGCTTGTAGTAATGGAATAAAAATTTAAAGAGAACCTAAAGTAATGGTTATATGATTAAAGGTATATATTAGATTTGATAGCCATTTGTTGGATAAAGTAATGGATTTAAAATTTGAATAAAGACCTAAAACCATGTTTCTATGATTAAAGGCAGATTGTATCATGTTTTAGCAGTAATGGCAAGATGGTTGATAGAATATTGGAATAAAGAAATTTAAAAGATTATTTCGGCAATATATTAGTTCGCCAAATATTGAATTGATGATGTAGAATTATGTGATTTGCAACTTGATATGGGACAATACTACAAGGGTATGTGGCATAATTTGAAGATGATAACTCAAATTGTATTTTCATGTTTTATGGAAACATTATTTAAAAATGTGTCGAACCATTAGAATAGCACCTGAAATTTTGGAATTTGGTAAAGATGATTTTCCCACAAAAATGTTGTTCTGATCATATTTTTTATTTGATTTTAATTTTATTGTGTTTCTTATTCGTACCGATAACTTTTATGTCGTATTTTGAAGGGTTCTCAAGAAAATACAAAGAGATTTGCAGTTAACAGAGAGTCAAACAACAAATTTTAGATTTTATCGCAATTTGTTCAAATCTTATACAGCTGAAGTATGGGGAAAGTGATGACACTGATTTTCCAAGTGACTTTCCTCCTGGTGAACCTGTGGGTGTCTTAGCTGGCACTGCCATCTCAAACCCGGCATACAGGGCTGTATTGGATTCGTCTCAGAGTAAAAATGACATGAAAAATAGAAAAGTTATCCTCTTTCTGAATGATTGCACTTGCTGAAAGAGGTTGTGCAAGGAAGGGCTGCCATTTCAGTACAGGGTTGTGTGAAGAGGTTCACTGTAGCAGATTGTGCTCCTGATATCTGCATTGAGTACGTATCGAAGAAAGAAAGATAGAAATAGGTATGTATGTACGCAATTACTTTCCATAAGATAAAACATATGTATTTTGCATGAAAACTCATTTAATATTTTTTTTGCTGTTGGCACTGTTGTTAAATGAGGAAAAAGAATAGAGAATTCATTGTACCATGATTGTTAATACTTGAAACCAAAATTTTTGGTCTATTTGAAATATTGGACGTATTATATAAGTCAAAGGGCACCTAATTGGTTATATTATTTTATAGGTTTTTTTAGGGCAAGTTGCAATAGTTTATATTATTTTGTAACTTGCCCTAAAAAAAGATGAAACGTTACAAAAGATCAAGGAATTCATGTTTGCGAGCACATGTTGTTTGGTTGTTGGTACAATGCAAATAAAAGTGGACGAACCAATCATAGTAAATATATATGGCGAATTATGCAAATTTATTTAAAGTTATAGGGAATGTTATTTAGTAGAAATAATTTATAATTTACGTAATAGATATGGACGCAATCACTATTAATAAAACATATGTATGTCATCATTTTCACCATAGACCTTACAACTGAGTACTTTGTATAAGAGAAAGTAAATAATAAATAATTTGTTTAGGTGAATATGGGCGTTATAACACTAAGGGCATGTCTCATGATAAATAACCTCTGTAAAGTAATTTAAGGAGTTTTTTAGTTTATCAATAAAAGTAGCTTTCGTGTAATTTGATCATGAACTCGAATATTATATTTATTGTTATAGATTAGATTGAATAGTTAATTTGAATTTCGTGGTGTTTATCCGGATCACTCGACGATTAATTATTGTTGTAGATTTTATTGGATCCTGAATCCCTATCTTTTTTCCTGTACTGGCTGTTATTTGGAAATTTGAAATTGGAAATACAATATGGTTCTATGTTTTTATATGATTTTAATAATTATTGAGAGGTCCCTGAATTGTGATAAGCAATTCGTAATAAGGTACTCGTTGGTTTTGTTTATTCAGAGATATCAGTGAATATTGATGTGAGTTTTATCAAAATTTTGCAGCAATTTTCACCAATCTGCAACAAAAATGCACATGAATGATGGCAATAGGAAAAGGGAGAAATTCAAATTTATTTGGAGATAAAAATTTACTGAAACATGGTTATGAAAAATTTTGAAACTGTAACCAAACTGTACTGTGCGCTTTTGTTTGCGGCCCAAAAATTCGAGATTACGTGAATTTGGCCCGGCCCAGCTGCGCTAAAACTTTAGGAATAAAGGGAAATGGATTTGTGCTGCGGGCCGCAAGAAAGTAGCCTTAAATGGGCCGGCCCGGCCCGGCGGCGGGTTCGATCCCGCCCGCCTCAATCTCGGCCGTTAGCTGCGATGGACGGCGGAGATTCGTTGGATGCGGTATAGAAGCGTGTAAAAATCGCGCCCCTTCCGAACCCTAGTTCATTTCTTCTCTCCTCTCTTCTCCGCCTTTCGCTCCCTCTGCTCTCGTCTCCTCTCCTCTTCACGCACGCCGCCCCGTACCGAGGGCAGCAACAGCTTCGCAGCGCCGCCTGCTGGGCTCGTCGCGGGCGCGTGCGCTCCCATCAAGCAGAGCGCGCCGCCGTCGAGCGGCCTTGCCGGCGGCGGCTTCGCGCTCGGCGCGACTGGGAGCCGGTCGGCGCCAGTAGATCGGGTCGCGGCCGGCCAGATCTGGTGGCACGCGAGGTCGCCGGGTGAGGGACCGGAGCTTCGGCGGCCTCGGGGCGGCGGCCCAGTCCGGGCTTAGCGGGGCGGTCTTCAACGGCGTCGGCCCCTCCCTCGGCCGGATCCGTCGGCTTCGACCCCTCCCTCGGCCGGATCCGGCGGCTTCGACCCCTCCCTTGGCCTTTTTCGCGTTGTTGCATCCGTTTCTCTCTTTTTTTTTTCTTTTTTACTTAGGGTTAGGGTTTCCTTTTGTTTTTCTGAGTTTGTCGTACTGTAGCACCTCGGCGGTGCGTTTACTGTAGCAGCGCTCATTCTCGGTACTGTAGCACTTCTTATTTTCAATATTTTTTTTTTTTGCTCTTTTGTGGGCAAGCTGCATCGCCCCTCTCCCTCTCTTCTCACCGTGAGCAGGCTAGGGTGGCGGCGCTGTCGCGCGATCCTTTTTTTTTTACATTTTTTTTTGGCCGTCGATTTTTGATCCGACGGTTACTGTTCATTAGGCTTACGTGGCTCAATGAGCGTTGAGAGAACGCACGCGTTCTAGAATATAGAGATTTGAGGAACAGAAATGGCACCAAAATCCAAAAGCCCTCAGGAACGAACCTCGTATCTCAGGGACTCATCAGTCTCCTTAAAATAACCCCTCGATTGACAAGAGGAGAGGAGGGAAGGGAACTCACTTTGATCAGGGTGGAGGATCGCCTAGGATTCCCTGTACAATCGCGCCGCTGCTCCACGGGGCCGCCGCCACCGCCCAAATGCGCCGGCCCCAGCAGGGCCCGGGGAAAACAAACAGCACGAAGCGGTCAGCCGAGTCGGTGGTCTTTGAAGCCACTCCAATTTTGTACGTATAAACCTCAATTATCAAATAACTTTTTTATACAAACCTCTTTAACACAGTACAGACTCACGTCACTCATCTCTATCAACAAACTCACGCAACTCAGCGTCTTCGAAAAACTAAGTCGGTTGATATTAAGATTTACGAAGTCTTGCTCAAAAAAAAAAAAAAAAACGAAGTCATTAGGACGTCTCGCTATCGAGAGAGACGTCGCCTCTCGCTGAAAAAAATAAATAGCCGTAAAAATGCAACACCCGTGCTAAGTCTAGGGAATAACCTAACCAGCATAGCTATGTTCAATCGCTCTGCATATTTGGCGATTTTAACTGTACTGGTCATTCGTCTTATTTTGCATTCTTTTCAAATGAATGAAAATAAAATGCGAGTTCAAAATGAGTTTGATTACAAAGCTGCTGCTATCAGTAACTAAGTATTTGGAAAATCATTGTTAGTCAATGTATAATCTGAAAAAGTCAACATTGAAAGTATTTGTGATCGAGTTTCCTGTACTAGATTTCATTGGCTTTAGATATTTGTGCCATCGAATTTTGACTTGAAACTAAAGTGTTCCAAATTTCTGTTACGTGACCAAATGTTGATTTGATTTTCATCAGCACTCAAACCAAAAAGTAAAACACTTACGCCACCATCCATATTGAGTTTGCCGGTCACAAAGCCAAATATATACTAGAACGTCCTGAACCATCAAATGGTTGCCTCTTAAAATTTCCCTTGCATTGCAACATGTGTTTAAACACATCAACAAAAAATTTCCTCTGTAACATGAATATCAACGTAATTTGTTTTGTGCGCTGTAACATCAACGGCTGTGTTCGGCTGGAGGATCCAGCTGCTGCTGCTGCCGGCACAGTGTTTTCTCCCCTCACATGGCTACAGTGCGGGTTTTCTCCGCTACAGTGTTCTCTCTCACAAAAAACTGCAACTACAACTGCATCCTCCAACCGAACAGGCTGAACATGAATACTGATAGGAGCATCTTATGTTGCTATGATTGAAGCCCTTCCAGATCTGATGGGCTTGCAGGGGGTAGTGAAATGGACTAAAAAATACGGAATTCCAATGTCAATGTTAAGAAAACATAAAAGCACACCGTGTCTAAGCGCCCTCTCAAGAGAGTGTCATTGGTCATCAGTCTGCACGATCACCAAGGACTTGCTTGTAGACTATATACTAGAAGAAACTTGAGCCTCCCTTCCAATCTTCATCTAGCCAAGGTGTGAATAACACACACTCTAAACATTTGATCGCTACTCCTTTTGATGCCATCCAACGCACTCTGAGAGGAGGAAGCCTCATCGAGAGAAAGGCCACGAGAAGAGAATGAGGGCCTCCTTAAGGTCTCGCTAACCCGACTTTAGACAGGAGAAAATACACAGGTGCCAAATGCTCATAAGACTCGAAGCCATCCAATGGATTACAACAACAAGATAAAAGCAACCTCAGCCATGTTGACAAAACCACCACATGAGTTTTCACCTATGAGAATCATTGGTGAGTCACCACGATGACGCCTCCAAAGAGGTAGCGGCAAACGAACGTGTTATCGTCAATGGCACGTCAATCAGCCAGGTAGAGCGCCCCCGGAGCCTCCCTAGCGAGAACAAAGCCAAACGATAAGAAGGTCGCAGAAATCCGCTTAAAGTATTGTGAAAAGAAATCAGATTATATTATGTAGTAAGAAACATTCACAATATGGTATTTTTCTTTTCAAATTCAAAGCGAACTAGTAAGTAGTAAAGATGGTGCACCTTTGCGTATTTCCTGGCTGAGAGCACGACGGGGCTTTGTAAATTTGGAGCCATCGGTTCGCTTTGCGCCGGCGTCCTGGGTATAACAGGGTGAGCGCGGCGCGGCAGTTACGGATGACTCTTCGCAGAGACGTTTGAGTGTTCTCGGAAAGAGATCGTTTCGCCGAAGGTTTCGCCAAGTGACGCCCCAGAGTCTCGCGCCCGTTTAAATTCCCCATCGCGCCGCACGCGTGAGTCTCACACTTGATCTGATCACGCCCAGAGAGTCTCCCAACCCAACTGCCATCCAAATTCCCCCTCTATCCGGCCACCGCCGCCGCCGCAAACACCAACCTCACCTGCCTCGATGGCGGGATCCCAGCAGCCGGCGGCCGCGCGCACGGCATCGACGTGCAGCGCCGCGACGGCGCGGGGCACGCACGTGTTCAAGATCGCCGACTACAGCCTGCACAAGGGCATGGGCTCCCGCAAGTTCATACGGTCCGCCACGTTCGCCGTCGGGGGCTACGACTGGTGCGTCCGCTACTACCCCGACGGCAAAGGCGAGCCTGCAGTGTACCTCGAGCTCCTGACCAAGAACGCCAAGGTCAGGGCGCACTTCAATTTCCTACTACTCGACCAGGTCACCGGGGCAATGCCGTTCTCTCTCAGGCTGGCACAACCCTTGGTGTTCAACTCCATGGAAGCTGGCTGGGAGAACCTCGTGGGTGCAGGTCTCATGAGTCCCAGCGAACTGGAGAAGGAGGACTCGGGGTACCTGCGGGACGACTGCATCGTGATCAAGTGCGACGTCACTGTCCTCAACGAACCACAGGTGGTGTCGGTTGCCCCTGAGATCCAGGTGCCGCCCTCAACATTTCTGAACAATCTTGGAAAACTGCTGGAGACGGGGGAAGGTGCAGATGTGACTTTCGAGGTTAAAGAGGAGATCGTCCGAGCCCACAAGATCATCCTCGCAATGCAGTCCCCGGTCTTCAAGGCAGAGTTCTACGGCCCGATGAGGAACACTAGTATTCAGAATATTACCGTTGAAGATATGGACCCGGATGTTTTCAAGATGCTGCTCACCTACATCTACACGGACTCGCTGCCCTCCATGGAGGACGTCGACGGAGACGACAGGGAGGAAATGGTTAAGCACCTGCTTGTGGCTGCAGACAAGTACGGCATCGAAAGGATGAAGTCGATGTGCGAAAGCATCCTTTGCGAGAGTCTGGATGTCGAGCGTGTGGCTGCCACATTTGCTCTTGCTGATCAACATCACTGCAGCAATCTCAAGGATGCTTGCATCGAATTTATGAACTCTTCTCGTCGAATGGATGACGTTGTGGCAACCCAAGGGTACAAGTACCTCAAAAGATCTTGTCCTGCTATGTTAGTTGATGTCCTTGAGAGGGCAACTAAATCTCGGAAAAATTAGTACGACCATCACCGGTTTGTCGTTTAGAGTTGCTGATAGGTGTGTTTTCTAGTAAGATTTATGTCTTCCATGCATGTGATTCGGATCAGAAACATGTCAATGTAAAATTCCATGTAGTTGCACTCTCTTTGGTGCTAATAATCGTTATAAAGACTGATGAATGAAATATCCTTGTTGGGGCTAATAAAGTAATATCTTTGTAAGAAATATGTATGACACCAAAATATAGCCTGCTGTGATGGTTTTACCCGTGAAACGACACCCAACTACTGTACCCAAGACAGCAAATATGACCATGTTGTGTAACGTACTGATGGTGTTTTGTTTATCATAGTTTGAGTTGTATACCAGTAGAAAATAAAGCTGTGGACCTAAGGGAGCTTACTCTCTTTTCTGTATGTGAAATGGCCAGTCATCTCTTTTATGCCTCCAGATAAACCTAGCTTTTGGTTTACCTTCAACCGTCATTTTTTATGTACATTATTCTATATGTAATGGCTTTTAATTTTGTCAAATTCACTTAGACAATCGACCTATAGTTTCTCAAAGTATCAAGTTAGACCTGAAAAGAATGCTGGATCCCATATGCATGGATAAAATATCTAGGTCATTAATAACTAGTACACTCACTTTTGGGATTATTATCCAGTACTGTATTTGGGGCTAGCCAACAGCAACAAGCTATTTTACTATTTCCCTTTTACCAGACATCTATTGTTTCTGTCTCAGTTTGCGATTGGATTTCACTGTGAATGCTGGAGCTTTGCTCAAACTTTATTTGCTTGTTTAGGATACTGTCCTCCAATTGACATGCTCAATTTCCTATCATTGAACACTTGAGACTAAAAAAAATTGAAGTTTACAGTACTACATGTCCGAGCAAATTATTTCAGTCTGTCTTGCTAGTTTACATTAGTTCTTATTATAATGCCAATATTTAATAAAACATTTTCTTAGATGACGACAAAAACAAAAATGATGACCATGTAGTTGTTAAATTCCATGTAGTTGCACTCTCTCCCATCTATCAGGAAATCAGCGACCAAATAATGTATCAGCAGCTGGGGCTTGGAGACTTGGTGATATAGTAATCTGTTGTGCTTTTTAATTAATGTGGAGTAGTTGTACCTTGATCTCACTAACTTGCCCGTTCCTGCAGCCCTTGCTCAGGTGAGCAGTTTCCACCACAAGAAACTTAATTAATTACTAGGGGATGCCCCGTGCGTTGCCGCGGGAATATCTAAGGAGTTATATTAAAAATATATAAAACAAAAATTTTGAATGTATGTATTGTAGCATAATTGAAAGATATCATACCAAGATTCCATAAACAACTACATACAATCGAAAAGGTTTGAAAGGGCGGATGGACTTAAATTTTTGCATCATTCACTACAAAGGATAGAGTATTATAATTTTCAATGGCTTTGTCTCATAGATTCAATAATTAACCAATGCTTTGATTTATACTTACAGCCTCTGAGAATATACGACAATGACAGACAGTAAAGACATGATATTAGTACATGAAGTGTATAGAGCTTATCTCGGATACAATGAACAAAAAAATTGTTGCCAACAAAAACTATACAAACTGCATCATTTGTAAAAAAAAAAATCATTCAAAATTCAAAATAAAAAACAACTTATTCATCCAAATCAGTCAGGATCGGTTTTACCGGTATCTGCGAAAAACAGGACTGGTTTGGACCGGTTTTGACAACCCTGCTATAGGCTAATGAAGTCCTCGCTCACCTGCCAGACATAGAAGAATACGGCAAGAGTGAGGGCAGGAAGGCATATTATAAAATGTGGAACAGCTGAATATTTATATGAAAAGTAATTTTCTTTTACCTATGCAGCAATAGCAAGGGAGTTTCAATACAGTGCTAAAAAAAATGCATGCTCACTAAGAAAATGATTGCTCTGGTTCAATTTTAGCTCATAATGGGACTATGGGAACAAGTAGCTACCATTTTAGCCATTAACAGAGTTTTTGCTACAAAGAATAGGGAACTGCATGCTTGCGAATTACCTTTTTGCACGGAAACGTGAAGGCAGCAAGAAAAAACGGAATAAAAGAATGTAAATGAAATTAGTACGTAGTAATTATTTTGTGTGAAGTGAAGATATATAGCTTACTGTGAATGAGTATGGATGATTAGAAACAGCAGCAAGATAACATATAAACCTACAGTTGGAAATTAGTTGCTGAAAGTGACATAGGGACAAGCATATACCGGTAGGCGTTCTTTACTGATGACATGATGTCTTTTGGGTTCATATGCATTCCAAATTATTCAATTGACAAACGTTAGAAGCCATTTTGTCCTATAGCAAAGTAATATATAAATATTAATATGAATAGGGAGGGGGGAAATGACGGCATTGACCATTCACTGCACTGTACTTGCAGTGACAGAGCGGATGTATTTTCCATGAAGTAACAATGTAAACCATCAGCTAAACATGCAACCAAAAAAAGCAGTGAACCAAGTACCGCATCCAAGCTATTTGTAATGGGCATCATGCACACACATTCATATACACAGAGCAGAACTGTTGGTAGAAAATATTACCAACCTTTATTTGTTTTGCCTAAAGACTCCAATGTAGCCCATAACCAGAAGTGGCATCTGGGTACAATTTTTTTTTTATTATTGTGATGTTAAATAAGAATGCCATAATCGTTTGAGCCACTTATATTAAAATGACACCTGATCATACAGATGCAAGAAGGTCATCAACAGAATATAATTGGAGGCATTCGACTGTTAGATTAGACTGGTTATAAGTTATAACATAGGCTGAGCATACATGCCATTGTCCAAAGTATATAGCAAATTGAAACCTACAGTAAAGTCAACATTGATTCCTCAACAAACAAAGATAACTCCTGTAAATTTTGTCCGTGTGAGAATTTCTATTGGCATGTATGAACATAGTTCAGTGCTCTCGGCAGAAACCAATGTCATTCCAATGTCGATTGCAGCAAGCATGACAATTCTCCTGAAACTACCGTCATCCAATGAATATTGTTTTCCATCAGAGTTAACATGAACAAATGATTCCATACATACATCAAAACATATAACTGAACTTTCATTTGTTTATCATGAGATTTTAGTAAAATAATGGAATTTGCCAACCATCCTTTGTTATCAATCATCTATTCAGAAGGTTTGTTGTTAAGCATGGATAAAAAGATGGACAATGTAAACATGTGAAGACACATACCTGACGTCTCTTTTGTTGCTCTCTTCAGAAATTTCCATCGAAACGACTATTTTTCATAACTCGATTGATGTTAAAATCCCAAAATGTAATATCCTTAAATGGCTTGAGTGGGCTGTTGGTCATGTGCATCAGGGTAGTAGAGGGCATTGAAGACATATTGCGGGACAGGTCTTCGCCATGGCCACGGACCTCAATGTGACAATATCAACCTAAACACCAGGGAACAGTCATGGATCAAGCTTCAATCCTCACTGCAGCAGCTAGGAGATTTACCATGCTTGGATACTACAATTTGCCCAAGACACCTTGAACTGCACATGAAGAAAAGAAATGTGGAATACAACTTCAGCATGCTGATATTTCTCGAAAAAAAAACTTCAACATGCTGGTGACTGAATACTTCTGAAACTGCTTAAAGAGACCTACATTGATATAGTTACCCAAAAAATAATGATATGCCTTCAAAAGTCTTAGAGGCCTTATCACGCTACTGTTTCGTGTCTGACACATGCACTCGGCAAGCAAGGGAATATCACAGGAAGCTCCAAAAGATGGTTGAATTAAAAATACAGATTCTTATTTATTAACAAAATATACTGTTACTAATTTCCAATTCATTCGTAGGAGCATTAGGACATCTGAAACTGTATGCCTTTCAATAGTCTCTTGAGAAAACACAAAAATATCTGAATGAACACAACACAACGGGGAGATACTTTTTCAGATTTTTTGCACTTCTCACCATATTCGTATCCTTCTGTACCTAGGTTTCGCTGTAGCCTTGATGGATGAACCATAGAACTCCTAAAATCCTATGACATAATTAAAACTACAGAAGGGATGAGACGAGGAAGGGGACAGGCGCACATCGATTGCTCTCGGGGGAGAGGAGCTTGACTGTTTACTGACGAGAATCCCGGCGCCGCGCCTGCCACCGCTATCCAAACTCCGGCGAACCGCACAAGATCATCCACGAAGGCGGCTCCGCCGCTTCGCCGTCGCCCCTGTGCTCTGCCTTGGAAGAAGGGGGCGACAACGTAGAAAGAAACGGAACTTGCCGACGACGGCAGAGGTTCTGAGTAGACCGGACCGGGCTGCATCAGCTTCGGCCCAGTTCTTCTGAGTAGGCCGTGAACTGGGCCTGTACCAGAAGCATTTCCAGTGGGCCGCACCAACAAAAGCCATTCTCCCAGGCCTGTACCTCTGATTTTGCCTCGCTCCATCGATAATTCTGGTCAAGGAACCTACAAAAGAATCTATTATTACATATATATATTTGACGATGAAAAGGAGCCACTACGTTCTCTCTAAAATGTTAGAAATTCTCACGTTAATCCGAAAAAATAAGAAGAGAAAATTACCCACCACTGCCATTATGAAATAATTATTCAGAGAACCTCTAAAAATATTTGTAAAATAGCTAAATTCGGAATAATAAAAAATAGCTAAAAATACCCTCGCACTTATTTCTAAATTACCCACTATGCCATTATGAGTAAAAAAAGCTAAATTCAAAAAAATAAAAATAACCAAAAATACCTTCACACCTATTTCTAAATTACCCTCCATGCCATTACAAGTATAAAAAAACCTAAATTCAGATTATACAAAATAGCTAAAAATATCCCTAATTCTTATTTTTAATTTACCAAACATACCATTATGAGCCCAAAATAGCTAGTTTTGGAGTAATATAAATATCCAATAAACACTTCATCCTGATTTTTAAATACACCGTTATGAAAATACATAGTGATATTCTAGCTAGCATGGCACATTATCTTATTTTTAGTATAACACATTTCCTTCGAACGATTTATTTGTAGCAATGTTAGTTGTTTAGCATGTCACGTTTGAACCGACCTCAATTCTAAAATAAAATCAAGTATATTGTTAGATAAGACAATAAATAATGACTCATCTCACACTGAAATTGAAGGACGGTGAGAAATTCTTCAATCTATTTTCTACTATTTTATAAATATAAGGTATAGAATAAGTAATAACAATAAACTATATTAAACTTATGCAATAATATAAAAATATTTAAATAGTATAGTAAGTCTAGCCGCGTGAATGCGCGGGCAGCCATACTAGTTTCTCATTATTTCATTGGACGCGTAGCATTTCTCTGAAATGTTGTCATTCTTGCACATTACACAGTTTTTAAATTTGATAATCAGATGGATTACTGCTTTCATCTGAAGATTAAACCACTCTAGCTCTGAAAATCCACACATTTGCCCTTGGACCTTAGTATAAGTTCAAAGGTAGGATCATGCCTACAGTAGG
Organism: Eragrostis nindensis; assembly: GCA_012490785.1. NCBI lineage: Eukaryota > Viridiplantae > Streptophyta > Magnoliopsida > Poales > Poaceae > Eragrostis > Eragrostis nindensis. The sequence goes on from JAAXCT010000175.1 coordinate 635,067, forward strand.
TTCCTCTAAAGAAAATCACACTTTCCACGTAGAGAACAAACTGAGGATTTTTCATTTTCAAGCACATACAATCTAAACTTTCAAGGTTTCAGCTATATTGTGCGTGCAATTTCTGTGTTATGCTGGAGGGAATGAAAGAGAAATAGCACCACAAGGAAGTGGTCTTGATTGCTGAGCAATGGCAGCAGTTTGCACATCAATCTGCAGTTCTGCACTCAAGATGGGACAGACTGAATCTAGCTATGTAACTAGGAGAAAGATAGCTAGATATCCACAGAGAGAAGATCAATCAGCAGCTCAATAAACTGCCATGGCTGAATACAAGACGAGATGTTGCAACGAAGAATGATGCACGCATGGTGATCAACAACAAAAGTGGCGACGGGAGCTCCGTGCGCAAGACAATTCGTCGTGCACATTTTAGACTATGATGTCAGCAGAAAATTTGCCTCATTTTCTCCGCATTGAACAAAAACTTAGTCTATCTGGCAGGCTGATGCATATTTATCTGAACTCGATAACACATGCTCTTACATAACGATTGATGCGGCAGCACCTTCGCAGATTCAGGGTCGTTTATATGTGAGGGCTGTTCGTCTGTTGCGGTTTGCGTTGATCTGGCGTGGGTGCGTGGCTGTTATGGACCAAGCAACAGAGATGTTTAGACTGGCTTTTCGTGGACGGTTTCCTTCACGTCGCCCTCGACCAGTTTAACTAAATTCCCCATCGCGCCGCACGCAGGCCCTCCCAACCCAACTGCCATCTCCATTCCCCATCTCTTCGGCCACCACCGCCGCCGCCGCAAACACCAACCTCCCCTGCATCCATGGCGGAATCCCATCAGGCATCGGGGGCGCGGACGGCACCGACGTGTAGCGCCGCGACGGCGCGGGGCACGCACGTGTTCAAGATCGCCGACTACAGCCTGCACAAGGGCATGGGCTCTCGCAAGTTCATCCGGTCCGCCACGTTCGCCGTCGCTGGCTACGACTGGTGCGTCCGCTACTACCCTGACGGCGAAGGCGAGCCTGCAGTCTACCTCGAGCTTCTGACCAAGAACGCCAAGGTCAGGGCGCACTTCCAGTTCCTGCTGCTCGACCTGGTCACCGCGGCAATGCCGTTCTCTAGCACGCTGGCACAACCCGAGGTGTTCAACTCCATGGAAGCCGTCTGGGGCAGCGAGAACCTCGTGGGTGCACTTCTCATGAGTCCCAGTGAATTGGAGAAGGAGGACTCGCGATACCTGCGGAACGACTGCGTCGTGATCCAGTGCGACGTCACGGTTCTCAACGAACCACAGGTAGTGTCGGTTGCCCCTGAGATCCAAGTGCCGCCCTCAACATGACCGGGGAAGGTGCAGAAGTCGCTTTCGAGGTGAATGGGGAGGTCTTCCCAGCCCACAAGATCATCCTGGCAAACCAATCCCCGGTCTTCAACGCCGAGCTCTGCGGGCCGATGAAGATCGACACTAGTGGGCAGAGCATCACTGTTGAGGATATGGAGCCGGATGTTTTCAAGGTGCTGCTTACCTACATCTACACGGACTCGCTGCCATCCATGGACGACCTCGAGGGAGACGACAAGGAGGAAATGGTTAAGCACTTGCTCGTCGCTGCAGACAGGTACGGCATCGAAAGGATGAAGTCGATGTGTGAGAGCATCCTTTGTGAGAGTCTGGATGTTGAGCATGTGGCTGCTACATTAGCTCTTGCTGATCAGCATCACTGCAGCAGTCTCAAGGATGCTTGCGTCAAATTCATGATCTCTTCTGATCGATTGGCTGACGTTGTGGCAACCCAAGGGTACAAGGACCTAAAAAGATCTTGCCCTGCCATGTTAGTTGATGTCCTTGAGAGGACAACTATATCTCGGAAAAATTAGCACGACCATCCCTGGTTTGTCTTTTAGAGTTGCTGATAGGTGTGTTTTAGGTAAACCGTATGTCTTCCATGTGATTCGGATCAGAAACATCTCAATGTTAAATTCCATGTAGTTGCATTCTCTTCCATCTCAGGAAATCAGTGGCCAAATTATGTACCAGCGACTGGGGCTCGGAGACTTGTTGATAGTAATGTCTTGTGTTTTGTTAATGTGGAGTAGTTATACCGTGATCTCACTCCATACCTTGTAATCACCAGACCATGGAGACCGATGAATGAAATATCCTCTTTGGAGATTAATAATCTTTATAAAGAAACTTGCAACATAAAAATATAGCCTGCTATGATGTTTTTCCCCTGAAACAGCGAAAGTCCTATAGGGTTGGCACAAATATAACATTTCCCAAGACAGAAGAAATTCAATTTGAACCCATGTTGTGTGATATACTGGTGGCGTTTTTTTTTATTACCATTTTACTTGTGTATCAGTAGAAAATAATCTCCAGAAAAATAAAGCTGTAGACATAAAGAGCTTAGTACTCTCATCTGTTTGAGAGATGTCCTGTCAACCCCGATTGTTTACGATAATGTTCTCCCCAGCTGGGACATGCTCCAAATTTTCTGTTCAGTAAACAATTGAGACTGCAACAAATGAATCATTTTATACTCCCGTTCCAAGCTAATGATTTCTTCGCTCCTTCTGATTGACACTAGTTCCTCTTATAATGCCTTTAAGAAAGACATGTAGGGACTATAGGAGCATAATTGACTAGCAGCTTTGTAAGGACTATAGGAGCATAATTGATCTGTACAAGCCTCTCAATTGTGGTGCTCTTAATTTTCACAAGCTTACCATATTTGTCATTCCTTGTCTTTATTGCCCTGATGTGAATTCTAAGCTACAAGAGGCAATTTTTGCACAAAGTAAAAACAATACTCCTGTTCGCATAAAAAAAATGAAGGAAAGAAACAAATATACATTAGAATGAATACTGGTTACATATTTCACAGAAGGATCCAATTCTTCAGATTCCATCGATAATGCAAAGAGTTTAGAATCACAAAAAAGAAATGCAAAGAGTTTAGCACATACAGTCTCCACTCTCACAAGATCGGAATCACATCAGGATTCAGAAAACATTGAAATTGCCATGGCAGGAAGCAGGATGGAGACTCCATTGCAGAACAAAGATGTGGAGTAGAACTCAAAGCATAGTGACATCAATGGCTTCTTTCCAACTTGAAATTTCTGATCATCAGACAGTAGACACAAAGGGAAGCTCAGCTTGTAAAAAGCAACCTTCACATTACAGCGGGTTCGGTATGAAAAAGGTAACTCCCAACGCTAGCGACAAAAAGTAGATTTCACTCACATTGTCGCGACACTAAATAGGAATAGTTCTTATTGGCTGCTGGGCATTCGAACGTTACTAATGCCTCTGCTTGACCAATCAAGCACCATTGAAAGTCGGTTACGCCTTGTCATTGCACATAAGCTGATAATTGCATAATCTTAGCAGCATCCCATGCTAAAGAAGCAGAGCAGAGGCTTAAACTAAGTTGGCACGACCCAGGCCCCTAATATTTACACTGCAAACAAACTAGGATCGTAAGCATAAAAGTTATACCAAAACTGCTCCAATGGGTATGGGCTTGCTGTCTCTTTCAGCATTGAAATTTCCTGGTCCTCGATGTTGTATGACATGATCCTCCCAGGAATGCTGAAAACTAGCACACCATGCGGGCCAGTCTTCCCAGTTCCTCGAATCACATAGATTGGTGACAGCGCAAGGTAGTCAATTATCTTTTGTTGACTGTAGCGAGTATCCCATGTTGGCCATTCAATGTCAGGGTACAGGTGTTTCACTCGATTGAGGTCAACATGATACAGAACTGACCACTCCAACTTATTTCCTTGCATCTCTAGGACGTCGAAGCAAGCAGTGAGTTTATCCTTCTTTGTATAACCAATCATTTGGAGATGACCACCAGACTCTCCAATATAGGCACAACTCCAGCCCTTTTTCCTTGATGGCATTGGCATGTTTGTAACATGTTCTTCTTCGATTATAAAGCGGACCAAGAAGTGTGCCATTATCCATACAACCGAGCCATTCCAGAAGACGCCGTGCATCGAGTGGATGCCTTGTACTAGGCCCAGCGAGTGATCGAAAGGAACAGGGATCCCCCAGGAATGTGTCTCGGAAGAGTAGATATGAATACGATACATGCCACCTAGCGCGATAACCTTGTAATGCTGCGACTTGGACGGGTCAAAGGCAAGGGTGACATAAACGGAGTCGTTGTTGGCAAGACAATTTCGACGAGCTTCTTGGTCAGCGGTTGCAGACATAGTGAATTGCTGGGCAGTCGAATGGCCAGCAGACAAGCAGGAGCAACCCACCGCAAGAACCACGGACCTTCAAGGTGCCTATGCCTGGATCTGCAGGACAGGTGCCGGGGATAAAGGAGAGGTCAGGGGCGAGACGATCCCCGGCGGCTGCTTCCTCACCCGCCTTCGGATCGAGGGCGAAGTACTCGGTTGTGGACCAGTGCCGGTGGTTGAAGAAGAAGCCGGCGATGTGGCGGCCGTGGCCGGCGTGCCGCATTGATAAGCTGGCGCGCACGAAGTGGTGCTCCGTCGTCAGGGCGTTCCACCGCTTGCAGACGAGCCGCACGCGGGCGACCTCCCTGGGAGGAAGTAAGCAGAGGATGCCGGCGACGAGGTCGTCGGGGAGGCCCGAGAAGTGTGCCCCTCTCGAAGGCATCGAATCGATGACCTCGCCTCGCAGCTGCAAGAACACGGGAACAGGGATGAGACGAGGAAGGGGACGGGCGCACATCGCTCTCGGGGGAGAGGAGCTTGCCTGTCAAAGACGAGAATCACGGCGCCGCGCCGGCCACCGCTCTCCAAACTCCGGCGAACCGCAGAAGTTCATCCACGAAGAGCGCTCCGCCGTCGCCGCCGCTATGGAGCGAACAACATTTCAGTTTCCACTTTCCACGGTGCTCAGACTTGGAAGAAGACGGAAACGGAACTCGCTGATGGCAGGCAGAGGTTCTGAGTAGGCCGGATCTGGCTGCATCAGTTTCTGCCACGAACTGGGCCCATCCCAGAAGCATTTGCAGTGGGCCGCTGCACCAACAAAAACAACCTCCCCGGAATGGAATTGCCTCTCACCGTGTCACCATCGATTCCGGTTCTTCTCAAAAAAAAAAAAACACACACACACACACACACACACACACACACACACACCACACATCGATTCTTGTCAAGGAACCTACAAAATATTTTTTTTCCCTCATAATTACGTTGAATGCGTAGCATTTCTCTGAAATGCAGGGGCGAAGCAAGCCGATGAGCTCGCCGACGGGGTCGGCAGCATTGCCAGCAACAATTTTCTATATATAGGTTTGTGCAAATTTCATCTGGGTTGCGTGATTCCAATGCTAACACATAGATTCGCCCCTACTGAAATGTTGTCATTATTGCACGTTACAAAGTTTGTCAAAATGATAATTAGACGGATTGCTGCTTTCATCTGAGAATTAAACCACTCTAGCTCTGGAAATTCACACATTTCCTTTTGTACCTTGATATAAGTTCAGAGGTAGGATCAGGCGTACCGTAGGTTCCTCTAAAGAAAATAACGCTTTCCAAGTCAAGAACAAACTGAAGCTTTTACGTTTTAAAGCACATACAGTCTAAAATTTCCAAAAAGCACCTCAAGGTTTCAGTCAGTGATATTGCGCGTACAGTTTCTATGTTATGCTGGAGGGAATGAAAGAGAAATAGCACCACTAAGAAGTGCTCCTGATTGCCGAGTAATGGCAGCAAGTACATGAATCTGCATTCAAGATGGGACAGACTGAATCTAGCTATGTACTAGGAGAAAGCTAGATATCTACATGAAGAAGCAGCTCAATAAACTGCGATGGTCGAATACAAGACGAGATTTTGCAACGAAGAATGATGCATGGGTGATCAACTACACAAAATGGCTACCGGAGCTCGGCGCACAAAAAAGACAATTCGTCTTGCACATTTCAGAGAATGATCTGCCTGTTTGTCTGGCCTTCTGCTTATCAGCCGCTACAATGTTCGCAGTTATTTCTTCTGCAGCCGCTACAGTATTCGCAGTTATTTCTTCAGCAGCCGCTACAGTAAACGGCTGCAAAACAGCCTGCGGAACACGCTAGATGTCAGCAGAAACTTTGCCTCATTTTTTTTTGCGGTGGAAACTTTGCCTCTTTTTTTTTTTTTTTTTTTTTGCGGTGGAAACTTTGCCTCATTTTCTCCACATTGAACAAAATTTAGTCTATTTGTCTGATGTAAATTTATCTGAACACGATAACACCTCTTATATAACGATTGATGCGGCAGCAGCACCTTCGCAGATTCAGAGTCGTTTACATGTGACGGCTGTTCGTCTCTTGCGGTTATGGACGAAGCAACAGAGACGTTCGACTGGTATACCGCAGAGAGATCGTTTCACTTGAAACCACATCGGCTTTCCGTGGACGGTTTGCTTCCTCGATCAGTGTGGCAGAGTCTCGCGCCCGTTTAAATTCCACATTGCGCCGCACGCAAGCCCTCCCAACCCAACTGCCATCTCCATTCCCCATCTCTTCGGCCACCACCGGCGCCGCCGCAAACACCAACCTCCCCTGCATCCATGGCGGAATCCCATCAACCGTCAGGCGCGCGGACGGCATCGATGTGCAGCGCCGCGTCGGCGCGGGCACGCACCTGTTCAAGATCGCCGACTACAGCCTGCACAAGGGCCTCGGCTCCCGCAAGTTGATCCGGTCCGCCGCGTTCGCCGTCGGCGGCTACGACTGGTGTGTCCGCTACTACCCCGACGGCGACGGCGAACTGGCCGTCTACCTCGAGCTCCTGACCAAGAACGCCAGGGTCAGGGCGCACTTCCAGTTCGTGCTGCTCGACCAGGTCACCGCCGGCGCCCGGGGCCAGCCGTTGGTGATCTCCCTGGACAGTCCCTGCGTGTTCAACTCCGTGGAAGCCGGCAAGAACGTCTTGGGCGCAGGTCTCAAGATTCCCGGCGATCTGGAGAACTCGCCGTACCTGCGGGACAACTGCATCATGCTCGAGTGCGACGTCACGGTTCTCAACGAACCACAGGTAGTATCGTCACTAGCCCCGCCTAAGATCCAGGTGCCGCCCTCAACCTTGCTGAGCAATCTTGCACGACTGCTGGAGACCGGAGAAGATGCAGATGTGACTTTCGAGGTGAAAGGGGAGATCGTCCCAGCCCACAAGATCATCCTCGCAATGCAGTCCCCTGTCTTCAAGGCCGAGCTCTTCGGCCCGATGAGGGTCAACACTAGTGGGCAGAGCATCCCTGTTAAGGATATGGAGCCGGATGTCTTCAAGTTGATGCTTACCTACATCTACAAGGATTCACTACCATCCATGGACGATCTCGATGGAGGCGACAAGGAGGAAATGGCGAAGCACTTGCTCGTGGCTGCAGACAAGTACGGCATCGAAAGGATGAAGTCGATGTGCGAGAGGATCCTTTGCGAGAGTCTGGATGTTAAGCGTCTGGCTGCCACATTAGCTCTTGCTGATCAGCATCACTGCAGCAATCTCAAGGATGCTTGCATCGAATTCATGAACTCTTCTAGTCGAATGGATCACGTTGTGGCAACCCAAGGGTACAAGGACCTCAAAAGATCTTGTCCTGCTATGTTAGTTGATGTCCTTGAGAGGGCAAATAAATCTCGGAGGGTTTAGTTTGGCTATCCCCTGTTTGTTTTAAGATTTAGTATGTCTTCCATGTGATTTGGATCAGAAACATCTCAATGTAAAGTTCACTCTCTTTGGGGGCTAAGAATCTTTGTAACGACCGTATTTGTAAAGAATTTGTATAACATAAAAAATATAGCCTGCTATGATGGTTTCCCCCTGAAACAGCACTCTACTGTACTGTTCCGAAGACAGCAAAAATGCTCCACTAATATGGACTTGCAGCAGTTTCCCGAGACAGCAGATATTCATTTTAAACCATGTTGTGTGACATACTGATGGCGTTTTGTAGAAAATAAAGCTGTAGAAACAAGGAGCTTACTCTCTTACCTGTATGTGAAATGTCATGTCGTCTCTTTTATGCCTCCAGGTAAATCTAGCTTTTTGTTTACCTTCAGCATCATTTTTTATAATCATTATTCTATATGTAATGGTTATTAATTTTGTGAAAATAACTTAGACCATTGACCAAAATATAATAGTATGCATGGTATCAAGTTGGACATGAAAAGAATCCTGGGTTCCATGCATGGATAAACCATGTAGGTCATGAATAACTAGTATACTCAGTTTTTGGATTAATATCCAGTACTGTATTTGGGGCTAGGCAACAGCAAGAAGCTATTTTACTATTTCCCTTTACCATACATCTATCGTGTGTGTCCCAGTTTGCGATTAGATTCCACTGTGAATGTTGGATCTTTTCTCAAACTTTATTTGCTTATTTAGGATACTGTCCTCCAATTGACATGCTCAATTTTCCATCATTCAACACTTGAGGCTCAAAAAATTGAAGTTTATAGTACTCCGTGTCCGAGCAAATGATTTCAGGTCTTTCTAGCTAGTTTACACTAGTTCTTCTTATAATGACAATATTTAATAAAACATTTTCTTAGATGATGATAACAAAAAAAGAAAGGAATGTCTTTCATGATACCTTGAAAGCCTAAATGTTTGTTTGGGGGAAAAAATTGTTTTGCTTAAATGACTGGTAGCATGATTATTTTTCTTCAACAGTTCAACCCAACATGGAAAGTTCAAGAATTATTAAAAATCTAATTAACTTAGTACTTTGAAGGCTTTCTATTGTCAACTTCCATTGAATTTATTCATTCCTCAAACATTTATTGGGCAAGAAATATATATGGACATTGGAACGACCAAAGGAATAGAAGAAGAGAACAAACTCAAGTGCTTGAGCCCTAAATCACAGAGATCTCATGTGCTTGCTGCCACCTTTACTTTTCTTTTTTCCCTTGAACTGGGAAGCCTTCCATTAACCCGTGATGGTAGGCAAACCACTAGCAACCAGGACCTAAACAAAGTCTGGAGCTCCTTCCATCAAGAGTTCATAGACCGGTTCTAGATTTTTTCCCATGCACAGCTAAAGCATATGCGACCTTATTACATGATCGTGGACTAAAAACTAACACCATAGGATTGAAATTCTGTTGAACACGCAATATCTGGCTAATGCCGTGTATATCTTGTAGCATATCTAGTGCAGTTGGGATAGCTACGAGAAAGATTGTTGAGATCAGTTAGTTGTGATTATCTGTTGTAATCCTTACTTGTACTCTACTCCTCCTTGTACTATATATACCCAAGAAATACAAGAGATTGATGTGAGCTCAAAATCATTTGTTTAACTAATTCAAATGAAACCAAGTTTTTCAACTCCACAATAAGACTTCCAATCACGGCCAATTCAATACCATTATGAGCAAGTCAGTCTCTAAAATCACATTCGCTCCCCATATCAGTAGCTATCTGGAGGTTACTCACACCCGCAGCCACTTCAGCATGAAAGGAGTCCAGGACAGAAGGGATAGAACCGGCTCCCGTCATGACTACCTCCCCAAAGCTGTTTCTTGTACAAAACATCCACATCCTGCGGAATGTGTTATTTCATCAAATGATCAAAAGCTACATCTGCGTTGATTTTGGTCCCTGCCCCTGCCCCTCAGGCAGATGAGATCCCACCTAGATGTCTCCTTCCTCATGCCACTGGGCTTTTGTTTGAGGTACATACACTTGGGAAGTTTGCTGCATCTCTACTGATAATGTGGACAAGTGTTTCATTGTTTCTCCTTGCTTCACCTTCTCGAATTCGATTTCTTTCGCTCCATCAGATCCAGAATAAATAGTGTCGTGACCATGATCATCTTCTTCCCATTCATCTCCATAATTTTCTTGTTATTCACTTCCCATGCTGATCCACAACTCTCTAGCTTTTGCCGATCATACCCCATCATCATCTGATTCCGCAGAGTTTAACATACCTTGAATAAAGAGGTGACCTCCATCTTCGTCTAGCCTCTAGCAAACAAAACATCTCTCGTATCCACATCCTGCACCCTCCTCGTTAGATCTCTACACGGGGCCAAAGAATTACTAGAGAAGCTTGGCGCGCTACGCTGCGCCCGTACAACAAAATAACTTGTTTTTGTTTTATTGTATGTTCTTTGTAAAGAAATTAAAAGGATCAATTCGTAGGTTCATGCCAAATCAGTGGCTCCAATGCAAAAATAGAGAAAATGTGCAGCTATCATCAAGATAGGGGGCTGGATCATAAAAATGAAAAGTCTAGAAAATAAAACATGCATGTAAACACAACATACAATAGGGGCCTATTCAAAAAATTACGATAACATTATAACATGGTCCACAATTCTCTTCATTTGCAACATAAATATACAGAAGATAGAGGACTTTTTGTACAACTGTCGAAGGCCAAGTTACTTTCCACATATTCCTCATTATTATCTCCATCACTAGTCATCTTCCTCCTCTCGTCTTTTCTAGAAATGCCACTCGCTCTCCCGGTCTCTCCTCCTTTCCACCATCTCTCTCCTCATCCTCACACACAAGCAACACCAATCCGTCGTATGGGTAGCTAGGATAGCACTGCACTACGGGGCAATCGAGCAGGACGCATGGCAAAGCGAGGTTCCCGACGAGGGACAGCCACCAGTGGAGCCCTCCGTCGGGCTCCCAGCTGGGCTGGTTTGGCAGCCTCCCTTTCCCTATACCCCGGCTAGAGCGGTGGAACGAACAGGCCACTCCAGCGCGGCTCCTCCAGTGCGACGTGGCAGAGGGGTCTAGGCGCTCGGCATGCCACGAGGCCATGTCGCGACCCACGTCGGGCCGGCGGCGGCACCGACGTACGGACATGATTCGGCGACACGTTGGGAGACGCCTCACGGTGAGCGAACTCGTCGACAAAATTGTTATGGCAGGCGGAAATTTACGCCACATCAGCATCTTAGTGCTATGAGCCAGACGCCATGGGACGTGTTCTATTTTTTCAGGGCACTGCATCTTCCATAGCATTTGTCACATCTCCTCCTGCGGCGGCTGTAATGCAGGAGTATTATTCGATCCCGTAGCTGTAGCCTTTCTGTGAACTAAAGGGAAACCTGCGTGACGAAAAGAAAACCGGAAAACCGAGGTAAACGGGCCTGAGCGTCGTCGTTCGGTGACTTCGGTCACCGTATCCGTTGTGTACAAACGCCCCTCAATCATGCCTGATTCATGGATGTGCGAGCGTCGTCGTTCGGTGAGTCATATCTGCGTATTCAACGCCCCTCTATCACGCCAGGATTCTTCGGTCCGTTTCTTTCTGCCATCGCGCCGCCGGCCTTCCCAACCTAACTCGCTCCATCTCTCCAGAACCCAGCCACAACCACCGCCCCCATTCCCCAAGAACCCCATCGAATTTCTGCAGCCACCACCACCGCGAAGCTTCGATGGCTGAATCCCAGCAGCCAGCTGCGGCGGGGACGACGACGTCGACGTGTGTTAGCAGCAGAGAAGAATTGGAAGGAAATTGGAGAAGAAAAGGAACAGATTGAGATCGAAGTAGAGATATATTGAACTGGAGGATGGATGGATGTTTGGGGAACATGTTGTTCAGTTAATACAATGATTGATATCCCCTCTCTCACTGCTCCTATCTCTATATAGCCGCGCAACGCACGCAACTATCACCACACAACTCACGCACTCTTCCACTCTGGACCAGTCACCAGCTTGTTGGGCTTGCTGGGCCTAGAGCTGCGGCGAGGCCCATCATCACTTGCGCCGTCTTGGATCGTTGCAGAGGGCTTGGTGCTAACATTCCCTCTCCCTTTAGAACCTGCTTGACCCCAAGCAGGGGCTCGAGGAAAGCATTGCTTCAGATGCAGCGGATCTTCCCATGTAGCCAGATCAGCAGGCATGTGAGACCACTGAGTCAATACTTGTTGAACAGTGTCGACTCCTCGATTGATAACACGATGCTGGAGTATCTTGATAGGAACTGCAAAGGGTCAGAAACGTCAGGGAGCGATGAGCTCACCTGTGTGTTAGGACCAACAGCCAATTTCAACAGCGACACATGAAAGACTGGGTGAACAGAACTCCCTTCAGGTAGGCTGAGCTTGTAGGCAACGTTACCAATGCGTTCCAGTACAGAGAACGGACCGAAAAATTTGAAGGCCAATTTCTGACTGGATCGGTGTGCGACTGAAGATTGCACATAACGTTGGAGTTTAAGGAAGACTTTGTGACCCACTTGAAAGGAACGCTCTGAACGACCTTTGTCAGCTTGTTTCTTCATACTGTCACGAGCTCTGGCCAAATGCTGCTTGATCACGTCAGTCATGAGAGCTCTGTCTTTAAGCCAAGCAGAAAGCTCAAAAACTGAACATGTATCAGCAGAATCCACTCCAAAATGATTGGGTGAATGACCATACAAGGCTTCAAAAGGAGAAGTGTTTAGAGCAGAGTGGAGATTTGTGTTATACCAAAACTCTGCTAAAGACAGCCACTGGATCCACTTCTTAGGATTTGCATGAACAAAACACCTAAGGAAAGTCTCCATACACTGATTAACACGTTCAGTTTGGCCGTCAGACTGAGGGTGGTACGCTGAACTCATGCACAACTAAACCTTTGCCATAGAAAACAACTCTTGCCAGAGCTTGCTGGTAAAGATTCTATCACGATCAGAAATAATAGCTCGAGGCATTCCATGGAGTTTGTAGATGTTGTCCAGATACAGACGAGCCACAGAAGTAGCATTGAAGGGATGTCGCAGGGGTATAAAGTGAGCATAGCGAGTAAGCTTATCGACCACAACCAGAATACTGTCTGCATTGCCAGAAAGAGGAAGGCCTTCTACAAAGTCCATGGATACGGTATGCCAAGCAGTGCCAGGCACAGGAAGAGGCTGAAGCTTACCAGGGTAGCGAGACCTATCTGGCTTGGCCTGTTGACAGACAAGGCAAGACTGAACAAGGGTTGTGACAGAAGTCTTGAGACCAGTCCAAGCAAAAATCTTCTTAACTCTTCTTATAGTATCAGGAATGCCAAAATGCCCCCCTACTGCACTGGAATGCAAGGCTGCCACAATTTCAGCATGGAGTTCAGGGACTGCACCAATCCAAATTCTATTCTTGTAGCGAAGAATACCATCTACCAAGTAAATTGAGGAATAGCAGCAGGATCAATTGTCAGTGCAGTAATTTTGTCCTGACACTTAGCATCAGCCTCATAAGAAGCAATGACTTCAGATAACCATTTAGGTGTACTGACAGAAATAGCCATTACAGTGTTATCATTGTGAGACCTTCTAGATAATGCATCAGCTACTAGATTCTCTGAGCCCTGTTTATATACAATTTTATATTGGAATCCCATCAGCTTGGAGAACACTTTCTGCTGCCAAGGTGTGTTTAGCCTCTGATCAGAGATGTGAGACAAGCTTTTATGATCAGTTTGAATTAAGAATTCTCCATATTGCAGATAATGTCTCCATTGTTCAACCGCCAGAAGCACAGCTAAATATTCCTTTTCATAGGTTGATAAACCAAGAGTTTTGGGACCCAAGGGCTTACTCACAAATGCTATAGGGTGGCCATTCTGAGACAGCACAGCACCAATGCCAGAACCACTTGCATCAGTCTCTACACAGAAGGGCTTAGAGAAATCTGGAGCAGCCAGCACTGGAGCAGAGGACAATGCAGTTTTGAGAGCCTGGAATACTTCATCATGCTCTGAAGTCCAAACCAACACTGTATTTTTCTTTAACAAGGATGTCAAGGTTTGCATATTACTCCAAAATTTCTCACAAACCTCCTATAATAGCCTGCCAAACCCGGGAAGCTACGCAATTCCTTGGTGTTTGTTGGTTTTGGCCAGCTCAAGATAGCACTAACTTTTTTAGGGTCAGTAGAGATACCTTGTGCACTGATCACATGACCCAGATAGGATAACTGCTGCTGGGCAAAAGAGCACTTGGACAGTTTCACCTTCCAATTATCTTTAGCTAACAACTCCAGCACCATCTTGATGTGCTCAATATGCTCTGCATAGGTTTGGCTATAGATAAGTATATCATCAAAGAAAACCATCACACACTTTCTGAGAAGAGGTTTCAATGTAGTGTTCATGGCACTTTGAAAGGTAGCTGGTGCACCAGTGAGACTAAAAGCCAAAACTCTGAACTCAAAATGCCCTTCAAGAGTGGAGAAGGCAGTTTTGTGTTCTTCTCCAGGTTGGAGTCTAATTTGATGGAAACCAGCCCTCAAATCCAAACTTGTAAACCAGCAGGCATGAGCAAGTTCATCAAAGATTTCTTCCATTATTGGAATGGGAAATTTCCTTTTTGCTGTTAGAGCATTGAGATGCCTGAAATCGACACAGAATCTCCAGGATTGATCTTTCTTCTTGACCAGCAAAACAGGAGATGAGAATGCACTTGTGCTTGCCTGAATAAGTCCACTGGCCAACATTTCTTGGACTTGTTTTTCAATCTCTGTTTTGAGGGAAGGAGGATATCTCTAAGACCTCATATTCACAGGTGTGGCACCTGGAATCAAGGGAATAGAGTGGTCACAGCTCCTTGGTGGTAGCTCAGTAGGTTTCTCAAAGACATCAGCATACTCTTGCAACACAACTTGTATATCTGCTGGTAACTGACAAAACAGGACATCCACAGTAGAGTCATCAGCAATATTGCACAATTGTAGGACAGTGTCAGGAGGAATTACTGAAACTAAACCTTGTAAGAGAATAGTCTCATTAAGATATGGAATGGACATCCATTTTTCCTTCCAATGGATCTTCATAGGGCTATGAGCCTCAAGCCAATCCATGCCCAATATAAGATCATAACAATGAAGAGGTAGCAATTTCAGATCAGAGGTAAAATGATAGCCATTCATGGTCCAAGACCCACCCACAACTTGTTTCTGACAAGAAAGCTTAGCCCCATTAGCTACCATTACAGACATAGGAGATTGCAGGAGAGAAATACCATCCACATGCTTGGCAAACTGGAACTCAGAAAAGAATGAGAGCTTCCAGAGTCCACTAGAATAATTATATCCTGACCCTGCATCTTGCCCTGTAGTCTCATAGTTTTAGGAGCTGGAAGACCAGATACAACAGCTTGAGAAATAGTTAAGAACACCTGTTCCTCATGAGCCTGCTGATCACTTGTGGCCGCGAACCCATTTCTCCGCACATATTTTGTAGAGCCCCTTAGCCATTCTGTACGCACGCAGAGCTTCAATTTTGCTAGCAGCAGAAGCACGAGCTGACTCAGTTCCACGCCTGTCTTCAGTGTAGAAGAAGCATGTAGACGATCAGGGCATGGAGGAGGCATCAGAGGGTAAGCACCCTTGACTTGTGGCTTGGAAACATTGGGTGATTCATACTTGTGATGAGAATGATATTCCGACTTCTTAGATTCTTCGCGCTTGGGAGGATCACCCACCTCTTCCTGCAATGCAGCCAAGACACAAGCAATATCGAAATCTGATGGCCGCTGTACAGTGACAGCAGCTCGAATGTCTGGCCGTAGGCCATCAACAAAACGTGTAGAGTAATACAGAGGATCTGAAACTGATTCGTAGGCATGCAGATTATCTACGAGTCCAGAAAACTGGGTGATGTAATCTGAAACTGATCCGGATTGCCTAATCTGAAACAATTTCCTAAGCAGAATCTCATGTTCATCCCTACCAAACCTACTCATCACTTGCATATAGAAGGATTCCCAACTAGCAGATTGGATTTTCTTCTCTACTGACTGCAGCCACTGGCAGCAGCGCCCTCAAAATGTAGAGATGCAACTTTAACCCACATGGAAGGCACGATAGAGTACATATCAAAGTAACTTTCGCTAGCGACTTCCACAGCTTGGGGTTATCACCCGAAAATTGGGGAAAATTAATTTTAGGCAGCTTGCTGTAACTAGAACCATGGGAATCCGAACGAGATCCAGATTGTGGTGCAGAGTCAAACTTAGGAAACAAATCAAAACTGCGAGATCGAGTAGGATGCTGAGCGGCTGTACCTTTGTCCGGGATATGAGTGTGGGTAAACACAGACCCGAAGTCAGTATCCCGGAAATTGTTGTCGACGCGGTGCCCATCGGGGCGGTTGGTGGCGGCGAAGCCGGCCAGTGGTGGCGCGGGAACGAACGCCGCGGCACCGAGCACGCTGGGCTTGACCGAAGGCGACCCCATGGCGTCACGGGCCCAGTGCTTGTTGAGCTTGGATACCTCCATCTTGACGCCGTCGACCGCCGACTCGATCTACGGCTTCCAGGACTCGAACGCAGCCGCCGCGTTCTCGAGCGCGGAGACGCGGTCGTCCTTCTTCTAGTCCGCCTCAGAGAAGCGCTTGGTGACGGTCTTGTCGTAGGCGGCGATCCGCTTGTCCAGGTCCTCGCCGAGGTCCTTCCGCATCGCCGCGAACTGCTTGGCGATCTCATCGATCACGAGCTTCATCTGGGGATCCATGGCGCCTTGCTTCTTCGCAGCTCTTGTGTAGTGGGGAAAATCCAGCACGGCAAGGAACGGTGTCTCTGATACCAATTGTTAGCAGCAGAGAAGAATTGGAAGGAAATTGGAGAAGAAGAGGAACAGATTGAGATCGAAGCAGAGATATATTGAACTGGAGGAGGGATGGATGTTTGGGGAACAAGTTGTTCAGTTAATACAATGATTGATATCCCCTCTCTCACTGCTCCTATCTCTATATAGCCGCGCAACGCACGCAACTATCACCACACAACTCACGCGCTCTCTTCCACTCTGGACCAGTCACCAGCTTGTTGGGCTTGCTAGGCCGAGAGCTGCGGCGAGGCCCATCATCACTTGCGTCGTCTTGGATCGTTGCAGAGGGCTTGGTGCTGACAACGTGCAGGGCCGCGACAGCACGGGGCACGCACCTGTTCAAGATCGACGACTACAGCCTGCACAAGGGCCTCGGCTCCGGCAAGTTCCTCCGGTCCGCCACGTTCACCGTCGGGGGCTACGACTGGTGCGTCGGATACTACCCCGACGGCGAGGAGGGCGGCACAGGCGATGTGGCTGTCCACCTCGAGCTCATGACCAAGAACGCCAAGGTCACGGCGCTCTTCGATTTCCTGCTAGTCGACCAGGCCACGGGGGACCAGTCGCTCGCGATCACCCTGGATCATCCCAAAGAGTTCAGCACCATAGACGCCGGCAGGTACGTCTTAGGTACAGATCTCATAAGTCACGGCGATCTGGATGACGACAACTAGCCATACCTGCGGGACGACTGCCTCATGGTCGAGTGCGCGGTCACTGTTGTCAAGGAACCACATGTGACGCCGGTAGCCGTTAATAAGATCCAAGTGCCGCCCTCAACCTTGCTGAACAATCTTGGACAACTACTGGAGACGGGGGAAGGTGCGGTCACTTTCGTGGTGAAAGGGGAGGTCATCCCAGCCCATAAGATCATCCTCGCAATGCAGTCCCCGGTGTTCAAGGCCAAGCTCTATGGTCCGATGAGGGTTACCACTGCCAGTGGTACTCAGAATATCACAGTTGAGGATATGGAGGTGGATGTTTTCAAGGCGTTGCTTATCTACATCTACACAGACTCGTTGGCATCCATGGACGTTCTCCAAGGAGGCGATAATAAGAAGGAAATGGTTAAGCACTTGCTCGTGGCTGCAGACAGATATGGCATTGAAAGGATGAAGTTGATGTGCGAGAGTATTCTTTGTGAGACTCTGGATGTTGAGTCCGTGGCTGCCACATTAGCTCTTGCTGATCAGCATCATTGCAGCGGTCTCAAAGATGCTTGCATCGAGTTTATGAACTCTGCTAGTCGAATGGATGACGTTGTGGGAACCCAAGGGTACAAGGACCTCAAAAGATCTTTTCCTGCTTTGTTAGTTGATGTCCTTGAGAGGGCAATGAAGTCTCGGAGAATTTAGTATGGGCATCCCCTGTTTGTCTTCCAGAGTTGATATCTATGTTTGTGAAATATATGTCTTCCATGTGATTCGGATCAGAAACATCTCGATGTAAAATTCCATTCTGTTGCACCCTCTTCTCTTCCTTCAATGGCTAAAAGATCTATCAACAGCTGGGTGCTCGAAGAGACTTGGTGATGATTGTAATCTGTCATGTTTTTTATGTGGAGTAGTTATGCCTTGATATAATAATCAATTACTTATTTGAGAGTCTATTCTTCAGCCATGCATACTTTTCAGCATGCCGAGATGCTGTGTGCAATCTTTCTTTTCTTTTATGATTTCTTCAGCACATCCCATCAGGACTTGATGTAATGGATGATCCATTAGCAGATATATAGGGAACTTATAGCATTGTTCATTGTAAAGATTTTCTTTTGTTTCGTACTTATCAGCACATCATGGGAAAATTAGCAACAGAAGCCTAGTTTCAAGCCAAAAAATGTTAGCACTGAGATGAAACTACATTCACTTATATTTTTAGTTTTTGATGGCCTCTGTGACAAATTATCAGAACATTACGCATTGCCGGTGTCAAGGACCCCTACTGATGTTATATTCCTTAGTGGCTGCAGATTTTGTTTCTGAGTGACTCTGGTTCTTTTGATTGCAGCTGTATATGGATGACTTGTTGCTCTGTATTTACATTGACCATTGAGCAATTGCAATCGATGAAACTCCTTGGCCATTTTTTTCTCTAGTTATGGTTTCGTGGAGCCTTGCAAAATGCATGTTATATTGTTCCACATACGAGCACTACGGGAAACCCTACGTTTGCGGAGTGTATTTATTCGGGCACTTGGCAAACAAGATCTTTGCCGAGTGTCAAAAAAAAAAAACACTCGGCAAAGAGTTGCCGAGTGCCAACTCTTTGCCGAGTGCAAAAAAAAAACACTTGGCAAAGAAGCCAGCTGTTACTGTAACTTATTAGTTGTTGCCTGGAACATATATAATTTTTGAATGCCAGGTGACTGTGACTTATTAGCTGTTGCCTGGAACATATAGAGATATTGCTGAATGCCAGGTGACTCACCAGATGCTACTGGAAGAAGAGAATGACAGCTGGTACTTCAGTGTCAATTTAAGTTCCTAAATTTGTTATAGCTGCAAAAGTAAAGTTCTAATAGAAAACGAAGAGGATGGCCTCCACTAATGAAAATGTGACAATGTTTCATCTCAGAATCTATGGGCATGCAAATTTTAGGATTCATTGACGTTTTCTGCATTGCGTTTATGCTCACAAACCAGAAAACTTTTTGCACTTGACTTCATGCACATTCGATGCCCACTCTTACATGTCACGTGCATTCTGAAGTATGTGAATCTTACATCATTGCAAAATTTTGTCAAACACAGATAATCGAATTATTTTTAACACAAAAAATAAAGCCAAACTTTCTTTCACTTTACTAATTTACTGAGACTACAAATCCAGGCACACATGGGACTTCTCTATGGAACTTTTGCCTATGTCAAGCTCACCATTCCTCCAATATTGCAATTCCTTGTTTTTCTTTTCTTTTGCAAGCTGAGAAGATTAATCTTTTCATATATGTTTTATTAAGAACTGTACATGTTTCATGACAATGCTGTCTTTCGGTCAATCTCAGGAATTTTATACAGAAGAGGCAACATTATGGCAACTTCAAACGAGCTACAATTCTTGAGCTCGATGGAAGCACGATTTCAGCTAGTATTCAAAACCCTTGAAGACTCGCATGTTTTCAGCACAAGTTATTGTAAAAGTAGCTTGGATAACGAGATAAAGTGAGTCCCAAGAATCAAACTCAAGGTCAATGCATGTCTACGATGCGAGGTATCTATCAACCATAGAGATAATCAGCCTTACCAACCTAAAGACTCGACGTATTGCCAATTTTTGAAACATCAATATAGGGTCGGAAAACACGACAAAAAATTATCGAGAGGATGCTTAATAAGAGTCAGCAAAGAATATGCGGTTGTAAACAAACAAACACGTGTAAATATAACGTAAAACAACATTGCCTATAGACGATTATTCATATATGTTGGTAGCATTTTGATGTACGTAGGTACGAAGTGAAATGCAAGCAAACAAGCAGATGACACCCACCATATATATATGGAGCATGTGCTATGCACGCGTGCCAAAGCTGTTACTGCATTGGTTGCATTTCGGGAAACAAAGCCAAATATGTCGCCCTCCAAAAAATTAGGTTTTGACATGTTGCTCTAGCTAGGCTCGCAATGTAACGTAAATCTAGCAGTAGCAGCTCCACTATTAATACAACGTACAGAAAAAACAACACCTCAATTAAACGGTACCTAACGACAAATACGATCGGACGGTTAGGTTTCGCGCCAAGAGATGGGAGGACATGTGTGTCTACCCTCATAGGGGTGACCTTCCTCCATGGGCACCCATGGCTGCACAATGGATCCTTGTTTTTTTCTTTTTCATTAATTAACACCGGTCATTATAGAGTTTCAATAAAATAGATTCAGGTGGTACATCGAACCAAACAGACTCATACAAGTGATCGGCTGACTTAGCCAGAGCATGAGCTACCTCATTACAGTTTCTACTGACATGAATAATAAAGGACAACACAAAGAGGAAACTCTCTGTTTGCTTAATATCTTCGATGATAATCCCCATATGAGAGCGATCCACCGTTCTTGAGCATAGTTTGTTAATAAGGGAGAGGCAATCGGAAGCCACTACACCTGGTTGTAGGTAGCTGCATAGCAAATAGATTGCATGCATGCCTGAAAGCAATCGCTTCCGCCAATTTCGGGTTTGTGATCTAGTCAATCCCCCATGAAGATATGGGGCTGGATCATAAAAAATGTAAAGTCTAGAAAATGAAACGTGTAAATACAACATACAATAGGGGCCTATTCAAAAAATTACGAGAACCTTATAACATGGTTAATATTTGTTTGCAACATAAATATACAGAAGATAGCGGACTTTTTGTAAAATTGTCGAAGGCCAAGACGTAACCACATGCACCATAGTCCTCATTGTTATCTCCGTCATCGGTCATCTTCCTCCTCTCGTCTTTTCCAGAAATGCCGCTTGCTCTCTTGGTCTCTCCTTTCCCTTCCTCTCGCTCCTCGTCCTCACATGCACATATGCAACACCAATCTGTCATATGGGTAGGAGAGCACCCCTACGGAGGAAGGCTAGCTGGGCGCATGGCGAAGCAAATTTTCGGGCGAGGGCCAGCCACTAGTGGAGCTCTCCATCGGCCTCCTCGCTGGGCCTGTTTGGCAGCCTCCCTTTCCCTGCCCCCTGTCTGAGCAAGGTCGAACGAATGGGCCACTCCAGCGCGACGTAAAGGGGCCTAGGCGCTCGGCAAGGCACGAGGACGCGTTGCGACCCACGTCGGGCTGTCCGCGGCACCGACGTGTGGACGTGATGCGGCGACACGTCTCCCGACGGCCTCACGGTGAGCGAACTCGTCGGCCAAATTGTTGTCGCGGGCGGGAATCTACACCACATCAGCATCTTACTGCTATGAGCCAGACGCCATGGGGCGTGTTTTATTTTCTCAGGGCACTGCATCTTCCATAGCGTTTGTCATATCTCCTCCTGCGGCGGCTGTAATGCAGGTGTATTATTCTGTGAACTAAAGAGAAGAAGGGGAATAGAAAAGGGGAACCTGCATGAAGAAAAAGAAAAACAAAAAGCTGAGGTAAACGGGCCTGACGGATGTGCGAGCGCCGTCGTTCGGTGAGTCATATCTGTGTATTCAACGCCCCTCTATCACGCCAGGATTCTTTGGTCCGTTTCTTTCTTCCATCGCGCCGCCGGCCCTCCCAACCCACCTGCCTCTTCGGCCGTCGCTCCCTTGCTGCCCCCATTTCCCCATTTCTCCAGCCACCACCACCGCGAAGCTTCGATGGCCGCGAGGACGACGACGTCGACGTGCAGGACCGCGACAGCACGGGGCACGCACCTGTTCAAGATCGCCAACTACAGCCTGCACAAGGGCCTCGAGTTCATCCGGTCTGCCACGTTCGACGTCGGGGGCTACGACTGGTGCGTCCGATACTACCCCGACGGAGACGGCCGCACAGACGTTGTGGCTGTCCACCTCGAGCTCGTGACCAAGAACGCCAAGGTCAGGGCGCTCTTCAATTTGCTGCTAGTCGACCAGGCCACGGGGGACCAGTCGCTCGCGATCACCCTGGATCATCCCAAAGAGTTCAGCACCATAGACGCCGGCAGGTACGTCTTCGGTACAGATCTCATAAGTCCTAGCGATCTAGATGACGAGAACTCGCCGTACCTGCGGAACGACTGCCTCATGATGGAGTGCGCGGTCACTGTTGTCAAGGAACCACATGTAGTGTCGGAAGCCGCTGAGATCCAAGTGCCGCCCTCGACCTTGCTGAACAATCTTGGACAACAACTGGAGACGGGGGAAGGTGCAGATGTGACTTTTGAGGTGAAAGGGGAGGTCATCCCAGCCCATAAGATCATCCTCGCAATGCAGTCCCCGGTGTTCAAGGCCGAGTTCTATGGTCCGATGAGGGTAACCACTGCCACTGGTACTCAGAATATCACAGTTGAAGATATGGAGGCGGATGTTTTCAAGGCGCTGCTTATCTACATCTACACAGACTCGTTGGCATCCATGGACGTTCTCCAAGGAGGCGATAATAAGAAGGAAATGGTTAAGCACTTGCTCTTGGCTGCACAAAGATATGGCATTGAAAGGATGAAGTTGATGTGCGAGAGTATTCTTTGTGAGACTCTGGATGTTGAGTCTGTGGCTGCCGCATTAGCTTTTGCCGATCAGCATCATTGCAGTGGTCTCAAAGATGCTTGCATCAAGTTTATGAACTCTGCTGGTCGAATGGATGACGTCGTGGCAACCCAAGGGTACAAGGACCTCAAAAGATCTTTTCCTGCTTTGGTAGTTGATGTCCTTGAGAGGGCAATGAAGTCTCGGAGAATTTAGTATGGGCATCCCTTGTTTGTCTTCCAGAGTTGATATCTATGTTTGTGAAATATATGTCTTCCATGTGATTCGGATCAGAAACATCTCGATGTAAAATTCCATTCTGTTGCACTCTCTTCTCTTCCTTCAATGGCTAAAAGATCTATCAACAGCTGGGTGCTCGAAGAGACTTGGTGATGATTGTAATTTGTCATGTTTTTTATGTGGAGTAGTTATGCCTTGATATAATAATCAATTACTTATTTGAGAGTCTATTCTTCAGCCATGCATACTTTTCAGCATGCCGAGATGCTGTGTGTAATCTATCTTTTCTTTTATGATTTCTTCAGGACATCCCATTAGGACTTGATGTAATGGATGATACATTAGCAGATAGGGAACTTATAGCATTGTTCATGTTTGTTTCGGACTTATCAGCACGTCAAGGGAAAATTAGCAACAGAAGCCTAGTTTCAAGTTCAATGTTTGTCGAAATGTTAACACTGAGATGTAAACTACATTACCTATATTTTTAGTTTGTGAATGCCTCTGTGACAAATTATCAAAACAATCATGCACTGCCTGGTGTCAGGGACAACTGCTCATGTTATATTCCTTATTGGCTGCAGATTTTGTTTCTGAGTGACTCTGATTCTTTTGATTGCAGTTGTCCATTGAGCAATTGTAATCGATGAAACTACTTGGCCATTTTTTTCTCTAGTTATGGTTTCGTGAAGCCTTGCAAAATTCTTGGTGCAATGGCTGAAATCACATAAAACTAAGTGAAATGTGTATTGTAGAAACGTAAACCTGGAAGTAGATTTGTTTGTAGATCTTACTGCATGTTATATTGTTTCATATATGAGGTGGTTCGATAATTTTCATTCTGCGACAGGAAAATATGGAAAGCAAGCTGTTGCTGTAACTTATTAGTTGTTGCCTCGAACATAATTATTGAGTGCCAGTTGACTGCAACTTATTAGATGTTGCCTGGAACATATAGAATTATAAATATTGCTGAATGCCTGGTGACTCGCCTGCTGCTACTGGAAAAAAAGAGAATGACAGCTGGTACTTCAGCGTAAATTTAAGTTCCTAATTCTGTTAGAGCTGCAAAAGTTAATTTCTAATAAAAAAAAAGAAGAGGATGGCATCCACTAATGAAAATGTGACAATGTTTCATCTCAGAACCCATGGACATGAAAATTCTATGATTTATTTACGTTTTATGCATAGCTTTTATGCTCCCAAATCACAAAACATTTTGCACTTGACTTTACATAGTACATTATCTCGCTGATAAACCTGCATATTCAGATATTCTTTACTCTTACATGTCACATGCATTCTGATTTCTGAATGTTTTGAACCTTACATCACTACAATTTTTTTTTTGTCAAACACATATAATCCAATTACTGTAATAAAAAAATAAAACCAAACTTTCTTTCACTTTAACTAGCTTTAGTGAGACTACAAATCCAAGCACCAACGGGACTTCTTATATATATGTATAGATCGAACTTATGCCTGATGTGAAGCTCACCATTCCACCAACATTGCAATTCCTTGTTTTTCTTTTACTTTTGCAAGCGGGAGAAGGTTAATCTTTTTCTGTCTGTTTTATTAAGCTATACTTGTTTCATGACAATGCTGTCTTTCGATCAGTCTCAGGCATTTTGTACAGAAGAGTCAACACTATGGCAACTTCAAACGAGCTACAATTCTTGAGCACGATGTAAGCATGATTTCAGCTAGTATTCAAAACCCTCGAAGACTTGCATGTTTACAGCACAAATTCATTGCAAAAGTAGCTTGGATAAACGAGATAAAGCGAGTCCCGAGAATCAAACTCAAGGTCAATGCATGTCTACAATGCGAGGGATCTATCAACCATAGAGATAATCAACCTCACCAACCTAAAGACTCGATGTATTGCCAATTTTTGAAACGTCAATATATATGGTCGGAAAACACGACATAAAATTGTCGAGAGGATCATTACAACAGTTTGAGAAGCAAGTAGTTGAGTAAGAGCCAACAAAGAATATGCGCTTGTAAACAAACAATAATGATGTAATATAACGTAAAAAAATTGCTTGTGCACGATCTTGCATCTATGTTGGTAGCATTTTGATGTAGGTAGGTACGAAGTGAAATGCAAGCAAACAAGCAGATGACGCCCACCATATATATGTATAAGGTGCATGTCGTATGCACGCGTGCGAAAGCTGTTACTGCATTGGCTGCATTTCGGGAAACAAAGCCAACCATGGCGTCCTGCCCTCCATACAATTAGATTCTGACATGTTGCGCTAGCCAGGCTGTCAATGTAACATAAATGTAGCAATAGCAGCTCCGCTATTAATACAATGAACGAAAAAAGTAACACTTCTTTTTTGATTGAACGGTACCTAATGGCAGATGCATTCGGACGTGGCATCCACCAGGTGACCATGGCTCCCACCCCAGCTCTAGCCATGGCTCCTGTGGGTGTTGAGGAGTAGGGTGCCAGGGACCAGAACAACTGGGCGGTGTTGAAGTCAGAGGGCATCTCCATGGGAGGGATCAAGGATGTGAGTGACATTCCCATCCCTTGATCCAAGACTGCCGGTAGCCCCGAGATGGCTCCTGAACCTATGGAGGATAAGGGAGGGGTGCTCCAGCTCCATTTAGGGACACTTCCTCTGGGTTTGACGATGAGGCGGACAGTGGCGAACCGAAAGTGAATTCTCAAGTTTTCACCCTGCTGAGGCGAGTTGTTTGGTCAGTTCCATACGTGCCTTCAATTTTCATCTCTTATGGATAAGGGTTTTCCCGTTCCCCCGTTTTATGGGACGAAAAGAAAAATTATGTTGGCCATGTATCGACCTGCCTGCCGCATCATCCATGCTGGTGGTCGTGGGAGCCCGTCCTCGCCCCGCGACCCGTGCTTGAGTAGTGGCTTCGCTGGAGAAGTGGCGAGTGCTGCTAAGATTAGGGCGAAAACGGTAGGGAGAAATGAGGAGGAGCAGGAGGTTGGGTTTACTGAGGGCGACGAGAGGAACGTGGAGATGGCCGGAAGGCGGCTGTGCTGGCAACTAGCGGAGGGGTAGGAGGAAGACGAGGCGGAAGGCGGCGGCGGCTACGTCCTTTACATTGGGGATTGGCTTTGCATGGCGAATATGGAAGACGACGCTGGAACTCGCGCTAATGGGCCGAAATTGCAATGCGGTCTGGCCCAAACCGCAAGCGCGGTAGTTATGCAATACCGCGTGCGCGATGTATTTGGTTTCCGCCAATGGACACCGCGCCGCGGTAATATGTATCTACCGCCAACCTTGACTCCGCCTCTGCTTCGGTGAACTCGTTGTCGCC
Source organism: Eragrostis nindensis (assembly GCA_012490785.1). NCBI lineage: Eukaryota > Viridiplantae > Streptophyta > Magnoliopsida > Poales > Poaceae > Eragrostis > Eragrostis nindensis. Next base: position 661,293 of record JAAXCT010000175.1, read on the forward strand.
TTCCCCTCCGGCTCGACGCCCTCATCCCTGTCTCCACCGCCTCCCGCCCGGCTCCGGCTAGGCCTTCGCCACCTTCACGAGTCGATTGTTCTAGGAATGGGGCTCAATTGTTCCATACAAGGATCTGACTGTTCTAGTGTTGGAATTGGTTGTTCTAGGGTTGGGGATTGGTTGTTCCATGCCGAGAATCGAATGTTCCAAGGAGAAGGAGTGACGGGGCACTAAGCCATGGCGTTGGAAGCTCGCCGTGCATGAGGAAGAAGGTGGAGAGCTTAGCCAAGATGAAGGAAGAAGGCGGAGGCGGAGCCCACGGACGAAGACGAACGAATGTGTTCGTGCCTTTGTGGGCCGAAACTATGGTTGTTTCCAACCCAAACTGCGCGGGAGGTGAATACGGAGGACTGTGCACGCTGTATATGATTCCCCAGGGAAGGCTGCGTGAAGAAAAGAAAAAGAAACAGAGATGGTCCAACACCCGACATGGTAAACGGGCCTGATTGATGTGCGCATCGTTGTTCGGTCTTGTTAACGGGCCTGACGGGAGCGCTTATACGTCGAGTCGCCGACCTCTCCTCGCGGACTCGCACAACCAACCAATGGCCCAAGAAAGGCAGCCCACGTCAGCCCATGAATTTTGGCCTGCACTAATTTCCCCTATCTTAATTGAATTCGATTTCTTGTTCTATAAAAAAAATTGAATTCGATTTCTAAAAAATCGATCTAATTTCTTCTTGGGTTAAGCAAAAGAAGTTAATTACCTAAGTTTCAAACCCTAATGTTGATCAATAATTCTCCCACCTTGAGAAGAATGGAGCATAGATAGGCCTATATCCTTCATTCGAATTTTCTGAAAGGTAACTATCTCGGTTTCATGTCTTTCATATATGAAATTTTTATAGAATCTTTGAAAAAGACTTTTTCTCATAACAAAGAAAAAAGAACTTAGTATCTTTGGGATCTGATACTACACCGCTGCTTAATCCTTTAGTGGATTGGCTCTATTACATAAGTATATTCCTAAATTTTGCCCTAATAATTAAGCAGTTTTTTTTGTTGTATCTTTTTTGTTGTATCGACGTCGCTCGCTAATTGATTTTTACGGTGCTTTTTTTTATCAATTTGAGTAGTATACTTATGTAATAGAGTAGTATACTTATGTAATCCTTTTACATAGAGTAGTATACTTATGTTATTTCTATGGGTGACGCGCCAGGTAGGGGTGGGGCGAGAATCCTCCGTCGAATACGATGGATCCACATCAACAACTTCAATCGGGAGCCTGATCCGGCGGCTGGCTTCAAGTCGATGACTCGACGTATTGTAACACAACATCGGCGTTGTGCCTGCGTCAAGGCAGCGTCCTTGCTGCTCGGCGTCGAGGCGATCAGCGTATGGTTGTACGCAAGGTTGCGGCGTCCCTGCAACGTCAAGTCCCGAGGCCAAGCACTTTGGTTTTCCATGGTGAAGATTGAACTCGCAAGGCTACAAGATCAACTACAACGTCACCACGGCGGTAGGAGAAATAAGTCGCCAGAAGCTGCAAGACTCGACGAGATCATCGGCCCGTGTTGACAGCAAGTTCATCGAAATCAAGTTGAGATCACGTCTGGCTTTGGAACCTTGAATCCGACTCGACCCCCTGATAAAATATTCACGGCAACAGCCAGCCAGGGAAGATTGGTTTCTTCTTTTCTTCTTTATTTTCTTATTTTATCCCTAATCAATCTAGCTTATCAACTCTCACGCACGGCCGACTGGTTTAATGAGCTCGTCACTCGGCGCACGTCATTGGCTACTCGGCCATGACGATAATCACTCGGCCCTGCGTCTACTCGGAGTATGGCGGCAATTACTCGGCTTCTTAGCCGTACGACTGGCTCTCTGCTCATGTATGCCATGCATCCACTCGGCATTAGCCCGGAGGCTTATAAGCTCACATAAGGATTGATTTCATCCTTCTTTTCGACTCGGCGAGACGTCAGACAAGCTAAGTCATTTATTTGCTCGAGTTTTTTTACTCCTATCATATAATTTGTTACACAGTCTTTCCTCGCTTCGGTTTGAGTTCCGACCCAGATTCAGAGGCTGTATTTTTACCCTTATGTGTGATGTCTTGAGTCTTTTCTCACACAAGCTAGCAAGTCGGTGGATATTTTCCGAGTTATGAAAGCTCATATCAGGCTGACGCTCACACTCTAACACTGACGGGTTAACGCCTTCTGTTGCTAACACCCTAGGTTAATGAGTCAGGTTAGGTCACAACCGAGTTAGTAGTCAGTGGAGTTCACTCATACTTAATGCTTTGAGGAGACAACATTGGACTAAGCACTTAAGGAGACTAAAATTTGACCAAGATAAAGGAGTTTTATGTCCTAAGTGTCTTGTTCATTCATCATATACTATTTATTGTTTTTTTCTTGTTTACATATATAGGAATTCAAAATATAATCTCTCAGAGTTGATGAGCATATTTTCTACACTCGGGTAGGGATGGCAATGAGTCGGGTTCGGGTCGGGTAGAGCAAAAACCCACCCACGACGAAAAGAACATCGGTGAAAAATGACACCCACACCCATGCCCATGGGTGAAAATTAACACTCACGCCCACACCCATCGTGTCGGGTGGGTGTCGGGTGCCTATCCGGTGTAGCACAAAAATAAATAAATCGGTACAAAATAAAAAATCAACAAATATATTTACGTTTATCGTCTTGCAGCATGAAAATTTAGCAAATAGATATTATAAAGTCACATTCTTAGTCACAATACATCTTCAACAACAATTAAATAGAAGTTTATCATCATCTTAAACTCACTAGAGTGGAAGATGAGGTGGTGGCGTCGAGTTTGGGAGTGGAGAGGCGCGGATGGACTATAATCGGATCACCCATGGGTGACCCATAGGTGAAAAACGACACCCATCTTTAACCCATGTCTGAGTCGGGTCGGGTGCGGGTGACACTCATAGGCGAAAAGTTACACCCCACGCCCACAACTGTCGGGTGTAAACCCATCGGATGCCCACACCCATAGGTAAAATTGCCATCCCTACGCTCGGGGGCTTGACGCCACTCGGCAATTATCATTTATTTATGGGTATTCGTCTGAAATATTCAGCCGGAATTCTCAGGATACTCATGTTCAAATTTTATTGATCATCGGAATATTGAACCGGAATCCTTAGGATTTTCTTCTGGAATTTCACTGATTGTTATTGGCATATTCATATGGAATCAATAGAATTTTCTCTGGATCTTATATATCAACATTAGCATATTTATGCAGAAATTTACTATCAGGATATTCATCAGGAATATTTTTTAATGGAATTTTCATCTGCAGTTTCATCGACTATTGTTGGGATATTATCTTTGGACTTCTGGAATTTTATCATGATTAGGTTGTTTGTTCAGTAATCTTGAGTATCTACTGGAGGAAGATTGGAGTTATATCTGACTCACGTAATCAGTGGTTCAAGTTCCGAGACAGCATCTTTCTACAAGCTATTCCACTGTTACCTGTTAGCATCCTGTTGATGGGAGGCTTAATCACCACATCACTTATGGAGCTCAATTACCACACCAAAAGATGACGTATCAATCTTGAGTTTGTCTGCATTGTTATGGATGGCAACCACTAGCAGTACAAACTACCAAAGGAAGGCTGCGACCTTAACAAAGCTTGGCTATACATCAAGCTTCGTCATGTGTTGCAGTACAGAGTTCATCAAGACCTGCTACCGTACAAGGATTTGTCACCAGAGAATCAACAATACAAGTTCTATGTCACAAAATCTATACAGAAGCAGGCGAAGTTCAGTCAGCTGAAGATTATATGGAGGAAAAATCACTTTGGAATATTCTTTCCAGGGAACACAGATCAGTCGGCCAGTCTATTTATTCACTCGGCCAGATTTTAACAAGCATGTAACCACTCTGTTAATCAGTCGGTCAGGCTTCTACCGTTGCACATATTGAACTGTCATCACTCGGTTGTATGACAACTACGTCTACTCGGATTTACCTCGGTTCAATGACTCGTTCTCGGTTAAACTAAATCACTCGGCGGATTTTATATCAAGCTACAATCAGTGGGCACTGGGCGATGGGTTTACATCAACACTGGCGCAATAAGACACTACTGGAATCCACGAGTTTCCCTAGAGTTTTTCTCTTTCCCTAGAGCTTATTTGGAGATTCGTAGGGAAAGAAAGTTTCCCTAAGACTTGTTTAGGAACCGTAGGGAAAATAACATCTCCCTACGATTGTGCGTCTGCTTCCTAGGGAACATACCATTTCCCTACAACTCTGCACCTGCTTCGTAGGGAAATCTGACGCAGCTGTCTCTACATTTCCTTCGTCCTCCATCCTCATCCACTCTTATCTCCTCTCTCTTCACCACCACAGGAGTCGCTCATCTCTCTCTCACCAGCGCACAGCTAGGAAAAGGATTGGCCGCGCGACTCCGGTTGGCTCTCAAGAGCAGCTGCGGCGGCGGCGCTCGTCCTTCCCCTCCAGATCTGGTCCCCCGCGCCACTACGCTCCCTCGTCTCCCGCCGCTTCCACGAGCTCGTCCCCCTCGTCGATTTCATCCTCGCCCGCCTGTTCGTGTGTCCGCGCTGCTGTGGAATCATGGAAGGAAAGGACGAGCTGCACCAAGAAATCTACCGTGGGGCAGCTGCAGAGGCAAATCCTTCTTCAGAGTTCCATTATTTTTTCTTTGCTGGTGCGTTTGGCTTGCGGCTTTGTTGTCAGATCTGGAAATGCATCGTTTCAGGGGAAGGAGATGGAAGAACGATGAGAAGCTGGACGGGTCAGCCACGGCGACAGGCGGCGACTCGGGCGGCAGCAGGCCTGCCGGACGACGCTGTTGCGCTCGACGATGCAACTGATGCTGGGCGGCGACTCCGACGGGCTCGACTCGGCTCCGGCACAGACGGCGTGCTCGACTCGGCTCCGGCAGCGACGGCGGCGGCGGCTCCCGCAACGAAGGCGGACGTCGGCTTGGCTCAGACAGCCGGAGCGGCTCGGCTCCGCAGCGGGCGGGACCTTTTTATATTTTTTTTGGCACCTGGACAGTTTCCCTAGGGCCTTCCATTTCCTAGGGAAAGAGGGACCTTCCCTACGGATTCGACGAGAAACCGTAGGGGAATGGTGATTCCCCGTCGACTGTTTCCCTAGAGTTCTTTCCCTAGGAAACTTTCTAGGGAAACTGTTTTCCTAGGGTATATGAGGTCTTTCCCTACTATTTCGCCTCTAGGGAAACTGGGGAATTCTAGTAGTGAGAATGGCGGAAATTACTTGACCGTCTATTGACGAAGCCTATTCGGTTGTATCTACAATATTTCAAGATTTTTAGTCTCTTTTGAGTCTGTGCACAATTGTTTCAATTCTCGGTCACGATGATTAATGACTCGGTCACGATGATTCTACGGTTCGACGTCGCTCTATTACATAAGTATAATCCTTTTACAGTGAAAATCAATTGTTCTACTCAAGTATACTACTCTAATAAGTATACTACTCGGTCACGATGATTAATAAGTATACTACTCCAAAATAGCCAAAATTCCTGGCGCGCCACTGTCTCCTTGAATTACATAAGTATTTTTACGGTGCTTTTTTTATCCTGTATCCATAGAGTAGTAGAGTATAGGCTCTATTTTCTTCTTATTTTGATTCTCAAGTGTTCTTCCTTCGCTGATAGGGCAAAATCATTGTTTTGACCATCCCAGCCTCCGCCTCCCAATTGTTCCACAGTCTAAGCCAATTGTTCCAAGAAATAGAATCGATTGTTACAACAATTAGAACTGATTGTTCCAGAACATAGAACCGATTGTTCCAAGAAATAGAACCGTAGAATCGATTGTTCAGGAAATAGAACCGATTGTTCCAGGCCAGCAAATAGAACAGAATGTTCCAGCCAATAGATTGTTCCAGCAAACAGAACCGATTGTTCTAAATAAAACCATTTGTTCTGTTTTGGATGAAATCAGAGAAGGGGACGTGAAGCAGATGAAAACCGACAGCATTCTCAAGCACGATTGCATGAACAGCATAAGAGACGTGCGACAAACAGCAAGAAATGAGCAGAACAAGTTGGCAGGTGTGGAGAGGCCTAGATCTGGAGAAGTTCGAGGAAGTCGAGAGAAGGACGAGGGCCATGCGAAGCTCGACGGCAACGGCAGAACCGTCGGCTGCAGTCAACGAGGAAGCGTATCGTCTGTTGTCGCCAGGAGGAAGAAGAGATAATTCTCGTAATGGGCTGGGCCTGGCAATAAATCGTAAAGGCCCATATGCGGTGAGGGTGGTCGAACGGGGTGCGACTGCGCGACATGCCACCGTTGCCCCTCTATCTTTCTTTCTCCCACATCGCGCCGCCAGCCCTCCCAACACTACTGCCTCGTCGGCCGTCGGCCGTCGTTCGGACCGCCGCCCCTGTTCCCCCGGAACCTAATCTTTCTGGCCACCACCACCGCTAAGCCTTGATGGCAGAATCCCAGCAACCATCAGGCTCGAGGACGGCGTCGATATGCAGTGCCGCAACGGCGCGGGGCACGCACGTGTTCAAGATCGCCGACTACAGCCTGCAGAAGGGCCTCGACTCCCACAAATTCATCCGGTCCGCGACGTTCGCCGTCGGGGGCTACGATTGGTGTATCCGATTCTACCCCGACGACGGCGGGTCCCGCGAGGAGGGCGGCAGAGGCTACGTGGCTGTCCACCTCGAGCTCGTGACCAAGAACACCAAGGTCAGGGCGCTCTTCGATTTCCTGCTGGTCAACCAGGTCACGGGGGACCAGTCTTTCGCGATTGCCCTGGATCGTCCCAAAGTGTTCAGCACCATAGACGCCGGCATGAACGTCTTGGGTACAGATCTCATAACCCCGAGCGATCTGGAGGAGGAGAACTCGCCGTACCTGCGGGACGACTGCCTCATAGTCGAGTGCGAGGTCACTGTAGTCAAGGAACCACATGTAGTGTCGGAAGCCACTGAGATCCAAGTGCCGCCCTCAACCTTGCTGAACAATCTTGGACAACTACTGGAGACGGGGGAAGGTGCAGATGTCACTTTCGAGGTGAAAGGGGAGGTCATCCCAGCCCATAAGATCATCCTGGCAATGCAGTCCCCAGTCTTCAAGGCTGAGCTCTACGGTCCGATGAGGGTCAACACTAGTGCAAAGATCATCAAGGTTGAAGATATGGAGGTGGATGTTTTCAAGGTGTTGCTTATCTACATCTACACGGATTCGTTGCCGTCCATGGATGATCTCGAAGGAGGCGATAAGAAAGAAATGGTTAAGCACTTGCTCGTCGCTGCAGACAGATATGGCATTGAAAGGATGAAGTCGATGTGCGAGAGAATTCTTTGTGAGAGTCTGAGTGTTGACTGTGTGGCTGCCACATTAGCTCTGGCTGATCAGCATCACTGCAGCAGTCTCAAAGATGCTTGCATCGAATTTATGAACTCTTCTAGTCGAATGGATGACATTGTAGCAACCCAAGGGTACAAGGACCTCAAAAGATCTTGTCCTGCTATCTTAGTTGATGTCCTTGAGAGGGCAAATAAGTCTCGGAAAATTTAGTATGGGCAACCTTGTTCGTCTTTCAGAGTTGATAGCTATGTTTTGTAAAATATGCGTCTTCTATGTGATTCGGATCAGAAACATCTCAATGTAAAATTCCATTCTGTTGCACTCTCTTCTCTTCCATCAAGAAATGAATGGCCCAAAGATCTATCAACAGATGGGTGCTCGAAAAGACTTGGTGATGACTGTAATCTGTTGTGTTTTTTATGTGTAGTAGTTATCCCTTGATCTAATTATCAATATAAACCATATCTAAAATATCTTCATAAAGAATGGTATCACATCAAAAGTATAGCCTTTCCTGAAACAACACTTGGATAATATATCAATGGAGACAAGGAACTTTATCTGGTGTAACTGAAAGCTTCAAAGAGCCTGGAGCAATGTCTGAGGATGAAACTCATTATTCTGTATGACGGAATCATGGGAACATGGAGGATTTTGTTTTTCATGGTTAAACTATCTAAGAAGAGGTATGAGTGTTTCCCTCAGAAGAAGCGAATGAAATTTTCTGTTGCGTGCGGTTGAGGAAAATCCGGTCAAAACTGGTGCAGTTGTCCTCTGCTCAGTTACTTATTTGTGAGTTCCTATTCTTCAGCCTTACTTTTCAGCATGCTGTGATGGTGTGTATAATCTTCCTTTTTTTTTTGTTTTCTGATTTCTTCAGGACAATTACTTATGGAATGCCAGGTGACTGTAACTTATTAGCTGTTGCGTGGAACATACAGTATTATTGTTGAATACCAGGTGACTCAACTGCTGCTACTGGCAAAAGAGAGTGACAGCTGGTAACTCAGTGTAAATTTAAGTTCCTAATTCTGTTAGTGCTGCAAAAGTTAAGTTCCAACAGAAAAAGAAGAGGATGGCCTTCACTGATGAAAAATGTGACAATGTTTCATCTCAGAATCCAGGACATGCAAATTCTAGGATTTGTTGACGTTTTCTGCATAGTGTTTATGCTCGCAAACCAGAGAACCTTTTGTACTTGATTTCATGCACATTCTCACACTGATAAACCTACATATTCTTGACAAGGCATGTTAGGTGCATTCTGAAGTTTGTGTATCTTACATCATTGCAAAATTTTGTCAAACATACTGATAACCAAATTATTTTTAACATAAAAAGTTAAGCCAAACTCACCATTCCCCCAACATTGCAATTCCTTGTTTTTCTTTTCTTTTGCTAGCTGAGAAGATTTATCTTTTTTATAATGTCTTACTAAAATGTACTTGTTTTATGGCAATGCTGTCTTTGGAGCAATCTCATGCATTTTTATACAGAATAGGAGACACTCTGGCAACTGTCGCCCTCAATAAAAGAAACTTTATTTTTAGATAATGCTCTAACATTGCATAGGAGTACTTACATTTACAAAGCACAAATATTCAAATGAGGTACATCCGGGTTACATTTACATTTACGAAAACCAATTCACCCGGGTTCAAATTTGCACGGTGTTGCAGCCTTACTGGGAGGCGACGTCTCCAACCACAATGAGTCGTCTGTGGTGACTTTGTGAATATCAAGATCAGCCGACTGTGAGTACTCGTGCGTGTTTGTGAGTGTCTACGTCTATACTGTGTTTAAAAAAAATATAATTCTTGAGCTTGATGAAAGTACGTTTTCTGCATCCCTTTGAACACTTTGGTCACCAAATAAAACACCCCTTGTACACCACTTGGAGTGGAGGCTCTTTTAGGATGGCCGTTCTCATTGTAAAGTATCTTGGATAACACGCTAAAGGTATGCGATGCGAGGGATGCAATGTCGTGAGAATCAAACTCAATGTCAATGTCTGCAATGCGATGCGAGGAATCTATCAACCATACAGACAATAGTTATCGCCAACCTAAGGACTCGATGTAGCGCCCATTTTCAAAGAAAGATACTGTAGTGATTGTAAAAACCAAAGTTGAAGGGTGGTATGCAATGGCACATAAGAGTCGAGAAACAAATCATAAATTATCGAGCGGGTCCTCAGTAAGAGACAACAAAGAACATGCAGTTAAACGAACAATACTGACGAAATACGACGTAAACAACACTGCTTATGGAAGATCGTTCTTCGATGTTGGTAGCATTGTGATATAGGAATACCCAGCTTCGTTGAGAAAAACATGAATATAGGTATGCACATTCTGTTGAAGTTATCCAATAGTTCAATATTACAACCAGCCCAAAAAGTGTCAAATGCCCACAAAAGAAATGAGAATCAGGCAGAATTGTTCCCAGCTCAATTCTTGCATAGATAGTTCGATCGCTCGCGGAGGCCTCGCAAGCATATGCATTTACTTGTTGACCGTCTGCCGTCCTGTTGTTCGGCGCTTCGACTGATAGGCTTCGAGTCCTAATTCTGAAACCCGTAGAGGATCAAACCATTGAGAGGTGATCTGCATGTGGCCAAGGGTGCTGAGGCAACGGCGCACTCGCTAATTGGGAGCTCGCGAAGCCATCGAAGCGTCGGGTGAATTTGTCGGTGAAATTCACCGCAACACGACTACAAATGAGTGAAATTCATGTTGCGGTGAATTTGTCGTCTTTGTGGTCGAACAATTGTTTGGCTTGAGAATACCTTGCCATTAAATCCTAGCTTCGGCAATGTATGTAGGTGCAAAGAGAAATGCAAACAAACAAGCATATACAGTCACCATATATATGGTGTATGTATGCATTCAGGCACATCAAAAGCCGTTGTTACTGCATCGGTTGCATTTTGGAAAACAGAGTCAAACATGTTTTCCCATCAAAGAATTACGTTTCGACATGTTGTGCCAGCCAGGTGGGGGTGGCTATTCCGCGCACGCACTAGCCCCCAGCTCCCGCAACTTTCTTTTTTTTGAAAGTTTTATTCCCACCATCTTTCCTTTTAGGAAAGTTTCGATGCAACTTTTCTAGAAAATTGTCTCAAAAAAGTTTCGGTGCAACTGTTCTGGAAACTTTTTAGGCTGTTCGGCAGGCTGCGCTGCGGCTGCGGCTGCTGAAGAAATAACTGCGAACACTGTAGCGGCTGCTGGGAACACTATAGCAGCTGCTGAAGAACTAACTGAAACACTGTAACTGCTGCAAAGCAGCCAGGCGAACAGGCCATTTGTCGTTGCAACAAAACTTCCTACCTCAAACTTTTTTCCCGCCCCAGGCCCACCCACGTGAGCGTGGTCCCGCACAGCCCCGTGCGTCAGCCCACGTGCACGCGCACGTGCTCATCTAGCAATGTAACGTAAATCTAACAATCATAGCTCCATCTATTAATATAATGTACTAGAGAACAACAACACTTCAAATAAAGAGTTCTTAATCGTAAGTGTGATTGGAGCACACCAGCAGGAGATGAGAGGACATGTGTGTCTACCTTCATCGAAGTGACCTTCCATCATGTTCCATGAGCACCCACAATGGATCCTTGTTGGGGAAGGATCATCACGGAGCGTGTCAGGTTCAATCTGGGCCGTCGATTGCCGCCGCACCGGTCCGTTCAGACGCGAACCGTGAAGGCGTTCCCCCATCCAAACGGCCTGGCGCGTCGCATCCCCACCAAAAAGCGAGGTGGGAGTCGTCGTGGCGAGGGAGGGAGGTGGTGGAGACAGCTCAGCTCGTCGGGTCTCTAAACGGCGTGACGCCCCACGCTGCTATTGGAAGCCAGTAAGAGCAACTCCAGCAGTTCCCCTTTCCTCTCTCCTATCCTAAAAAACTACCATTTGATGCATGGAAGAGAAAAAAACCAGCTCCAGCAGTTCCCCTATCTCATCCCCTCTTTTACTCCATGCATCAAATCTTCCCCTCCATCCCCTGAATAGAGGGGATCGCTCTCCTCTCCCCTACTCCAACCGCCACAGGCGCGAAACAGTTTTCCCCCTTCCGTTCCTTCCCGCTCGCGCGCCAGGTCGCCTTCCCGTCGGAGCGCCACCACCCGCCAGCCACCGGAGCGTCGCCACCCCCCCCCCCCGACCCCCACCCCCAGATGGATTCGCCCAGGTCTCCACCTCCGGATTGAGGCGAATCGGGCCCCGCACCATCTTCCCGTGAACCAAATCGAGGCCATGAAGGTCGCCGGCCATGGAGGATGATGGAGCCGCCATGGATCCCGCCCCTGCGCACCAAGCTCGGCAATTTCCGGGCCATCTCCGGCGTACCTCGGCGTGGTGACCCGCCCGCCTCCCCTCTGCTCCCCATCTGAGCCGAATCGAGGACCGCGCGCCGGATTTGGTCGCACCCGCTGGCCTGCCCGCACGCCGTCCTGCCTCGTGCCTTCGTACCTGCCCGGACGACGCGCTGGAGCTTGGCTGGTGGCTCGCCGATGCGGATGAAGGCGACCCAGCCGTCCCCGCGCCGCGACGGCTCGTCCCTGCCGCATGATTCGGCGGCCTCGCCTGCCCTGTGCTGCCCTCGTCGGCGGCGCAGGCCGTCGTCCTCATGCTCCCACTCCCTCTGCCTCCCCGTGCTCCGTCCATGGCGACAAGCGGATCCATGGCGAAGCAATGGCGGTCATCGCGTCGAGCAGCCGGCGGGCATCGCGTCTGTTCCTTGAGAAGGAAGGGGAAGGGAGAGGTGCTGACGTGGCATCGTGGGGCCCATGAGAAGGGGATGGAGTTTAGAGGAACTGCTGGAGCAGTCATGCATCAAATCTTCAAATTGGATTTGATGCTTCCCCTGTACCAGGATTTGATGCATGGATTTTAGGAGAACTACTGGAGTTGCTCTAACTGCCGAGCCCAAGCCCGCTCTCGCTCGTGTGCCTCGGTTCCTCCTCTCTCCTTCCTTCCCTCCTCCCCGCTCCGAAATAAAGGAGAGGGAGCCCCGAATCGATGGACTCCTCATCCCCTTTCCCTCGCGATTGAGCCCCGCCGGACCTCGACCCCCAGCGATCGCGCCACCGCCGAGCGCCCCCAATCCCGATTCCTCCCCGCCTCGGTAGTTCCCCTCCGGCCATGGTGAATTGGTGATCCGCCCGGGCTGACGCCTGATTCTCCTTCTAACGCGCCTCGGTAAGCAAACCTTTTCCCCACCCACTGCTTCTTGCGGTCGAGAGTCCTGCGGTTCCGTTCTTGCGCGGGTTCCTTTCGCTGCGTTTTTTTTTTTTTTATCGCGGATTTTGTCTAGTCGAGTAATTCGGGCGGATTCCTTTACTGCAGCTCGAGTTTTTTCCGAGCGCAACGTTATCTAGGGTTCTCATCCGTTTTTTGGGGGGGAGAATTTCCGGGATTCCTTTGGTCCTACTGATGCAATCTGCCCGTACTAGAGGTTTTTCTTGCATTTTTATGCAATTTCGGTGGCGGAATTCAGTTTTTTCTCGGACCATTTGCGAGCGCCCGTGGCTCAATTCCTTTAATTCCAGCGAATTTCTTTACTGCTGTTGGAACTGATCCGCCTGTTCTGTCCACAGGGTTCCCTTGAGGAGGATTTGAGGAATTCCGGTGGGGGTTCCTGTGGGGCCGCGCGGGGGGACATCCACCGGGTAGCCATGGCTCCCGCCCCAGCTCCAGCCATGGCTCCTGTGGGTGTTGAGGAGGAGAAGGGTGCCAGGGACCAGAACAACTTGGTGGTATTGAAGTCGGAGGACATGTCCATCAGAGGGATCAAGGATGTGGGTGACATTCCCGTCCCTTGCTCCGAGCCTGCCGGTGGCCCGGAGGTCGCTCCTGAGCCTGTGGAGGACAAGGGAGGGGATACCACGGAGTGCTCCAGCTCGTTTGGGGGCACTTGTTCTGGCTTTGATGATGAGGCAGACGGTGGTGAACCGGAGGTGAATTCTCAAGTTTTCGCCCCTGCTGATGGTGCCTGGGCGTCGCGGCTGCCTAGGTGAGTCTTTCGATCAGTTCCATGTGTGCCCTGAATGTTTCATTATAGATATGCAGTCCTTGTTCATGATTGTGCTGTTTGAGGAATACTGTGTGTGCTAATGTGCTGAAGTCTTGAGGTTTTTCTTGCTCATGCACTCTCGTGGGACTAAAAAGAGAAATTTCTGTTAGGGTTTGAACTGATACACCGCGTCGTAATTATTGCACCTTCCCATTAACGGAAATGACAAGAATTAGGATCCATGTCCCTAAAATGGACAGAATTGAATCAGTAAGGTCTATGGTGTCGTATGCATCAAAACTCGTGGCTGGCACACTTTTTCCCCCAAAACACGGCAGATGATTAACACAATTTGATCATTATGTCTATCGAAAATCATCATTATTTAAAATACACAAAGAGCTCGTCGGGCGGGGGGCTGAGACACTTATTTGAGTATTTGACCTTAGTCAAGTAGCTACCGAGCTACCTGATCAGAAGCCTAGTCACTCCGTGTCCTTCAAGGTGACAGGCTACCTTACCAAGCCAGTAATGCCGTAATCATGGCGACATGTTATTTCTTGGAATCTCAGTCCTGCCTAGGCTGGCTTGGAAGTAGAAAATTTAATTGCACAGGTCGTAGCTGCTTCAGAAATCATAAGAACTATAACCTTAATTATTCCATCAGGACTTTGCCATAGAGGATTTTACACCAAAGATGACACATAGAGGATTGATTTCTTCTTGTTAGAATCAGAGAGTAATATATTGGATAAGAGATGCAGCCTTTTTTTCTTTTGGAAAAGGTTCCCTGTGTTACTAAAAAGGAAAATGTTATGCAAAAAATAGTTCCTAGTGTTGGATTCAAACTCATTAGTAGCTATTGCTTATTGATTGGAAGCAGCATTTATGATGTTTATCTGACATCTGGAAGATTATGGATTTCTCTGTATGCATGCTAGGGGGGGAACATTGTATACCGTTCATGCTTATTGCCATTTCTTCTGATAGTATGTTTCCAATATTTCCCGCTTTATTTCTAACAGTGATGCTTTAAAACTGCAACGTTGATTAATAAACAAGGAAATCGAAGATTAAGATACTGTTATGATTGTTTCCAAATGGCTGTTCGCCTCTCAGTTTAAGGATGCGATTGGAATATTACTATAGCGAGAATCTGTGTATTGCATTCTTCTTTTATGTTTGTCATATGGAAAGTTCTGTTATTCTGAGGTACTTCATTTTATGCATATCTTGAACATTTAAATTATCCTTCAGGAGGAAAAAGGTGACTGCTGAGTGGAGGAACGCTGTTAGTCCAATCATGTGGAGATGTCAGCGGCTAGAGTTGCGTATGAAGGAGCTTTCATCTCAGGTATCAAAGTATGACAGGGAACTTGCTCTAATCAAGAAGGAAAAAGAACTGCAACAGACAGTAAGCAAAGCAAATGGATCTATGCCAGAATCGATGCAGATTGGCAAAGATCATAGAAATGGTATCATGAAGAGGAGATATAGGAAGAGACGCGAAGATGTTACGGACACCTCATTGTACATCAAACAGCATCAGATATTGTCATACTATAATGGTCTGACATCCATTTATGTTCTTTCAAGGTTATGTCATATTGAACCAAGTTTAGTTGTTAATCCTAAGTTTTCTTTTGATCCTTTGCAGATAAACAGAATAAGGGAGCTGAAACTGATGGTCTTTTACTTGATGATTTTGATAGTCCAGGTATTAAATGCCCATGTATGGTAGAAATATTTAGTGCAGTTATAACAAAAGGCATACTGTTAGCTTGCTAATCACCACATTAAATGGAGTTATCGCTTGCTATTGTTAGATCATTTGTGTTTGTCAAATGCCACCAATTGAATAATTAATTAATAATGGAGTCATTTTGAAGTTAAAAACAATATGTTTTTATTGTAATCACTCTTTTATATTCAAGGAGCAACATTTGTGACCATTCTTTTTTACTGTTCCCTTATCCAAAATAAGAAAACATTTTACAGTATTCACGCTTCTGACCTTTTCTGACTTTTCTATTTATCGTTTTCGCTGGCATTCTGGAACGAGCAAACATATACCTAATGGAGTTTGTTGCCACAGGGTTCACTTGTTAGTTTTCACTTGCATTTTCGACATCAATAGCTGCAACACTTTTGTTTTTGACTGTTTATAAATATCTCCAAGGAAAATAATAATCCACAAGTACTTTCTTGAGAAATCTACTAGGGAAATCCACTATAACCTTTTTATTTGACAAATATATTTTTTTGTGAAACAAATATTTAATTTGTTCATATATTTTAGTGGTCAAGGTTTCTATTTTTTGACTGCAAGGGTTCTAAGTGGGGTCTGTTCTAGAATGAGTGTTGAGAAGTGCTTGCTGTTTTAATGAACTTGGCTGTGAAGTAATGAAATAAATAGTTAATGCGGCCATCTTCCTCATTCTCAGTGGTAGATCAGATCCAATTGTATCTGCAAATTTAGTATTAATGTTGACACTCCTATTTTGGATAAATCAATGAAGGACGTGGTCTAGCAACTCATATTTTCGTTAAGGTGGCAAAGTAGCAAATGCATTGCATCTTTATTGTCTGTCTAAGCAGTTCTTTTACCCTTTTTTTACGCTGCTAACAATGGTTTATTCCTTTTGCAGTTGGTGGTGCTATCTCAGGGCTTGATACTGCTGCCTTGCTTGATGCTGAGGAATATGATATGATTTTCGAGCAGGTCACTTTAAATGATATTTTATCGACAATTGATGAGGCCCAGTCTCAAGTTCATTTCCTGCGAGATCGTCTGAACAAGGCTCATCTGAAAGAAGATAAGCTGGCATTTTCTGAGGAAAATACCCATGTCAGGGTGCCCAGGAAGAGACAGAGTACGCTAAAATTTTGTGACGCTTCCTTTACGACGTATCAAAATACTAAACCACAGAAATATCGAAATACGAGACCACAGAAAAGGAAGAATCTCAACATCTTGTTGAAGGATGATGATGGACCAGCTCTTGCAATGAAACCTGTTTTCCCAGACAGGAAAACTTATTGTCAAATTGAAGATGCAAAAGGGAATAACGGAGCAAAACGTGGGGAATGGAATCGTTCACAAGATAGAACCATCACAATGGACCTACTCTTGGGTGTTGACAATTCTTTACCAAATGGTCATATGGGTGATTTGTGCCAAGAAGTAAGTCATTGGTACTTGTCTTATTTTATTTCTCTTAATTTGTTAGAGTTTGTTTGGATTTGGGTTGATCCCTTAGAACTACTTCACACAAATTGAAACCTATATCTCATGCAGAGTAGGCCTTAATCTAGTGAGCCCCAACTTACTATCTAGAAAAAAAATAAGCAAGCATTATATTATGACAGTATTGTAGGAATGACCTTACTTCATTTGCTTTTTAGTAGTTTAAATAAATTGCTTTCCCCCTTGGAATGAAGGATCTGCAATTGTTTCTTGGTCATGGGAATTAGGGCCCATGGCAGAAGTTTGGCATGTGATAAATTATTGCCAGGATGCTTGAAAATCAGATCCATCCATAATAAATCTAGTGTACTAGGACGCATAAGACATAGTACTTGTCAATTGCTGAAGACCTAAGGTGTGAAATGTGCCTATGCAGTTCATTTTTAACTTAAGTTAGAAACTCGTGGTCCTAATAAAAGTGTATCATGTTTCTGTGACTGTTCTGAAATATCCCATACTTGGTTCAGTTAGTTGTGGAGCTGTGGTTATGTCATGCTCAGTATTTCGCAATCTATAATTTTTTTCATCACTAACTAAGAAATATCTGTTGAGTCTGGTGATGGAGAATGTGTGCCTATCTAACAATATGTTTGCATCTACATTTAACTGACACCATCACTCTTTTCTTTTTCACAGAATGCTGATGATATCCTCATAAACAATCAAGCAGCGAATGAAGGCTGTCCGCAGTTTGAGAAGTTGGAGCATCTGCCTTCTGAAACTTCTTCCAAAGGTCAGAATACTTCTGCACCAGTGGAAGTGAAGAAGTGTCTTGCTCCTGTGAAAGTTGATGGTATTTCTTCACCACTGAAAGTTGGTAACACTTCCGCTCCAGTGGTCAACCAAGAACCATTACTTGAAAACCCACCCATGATAAAGCCTGTGAAGAAACGGGGATGGATAGCCAAGAAGGAGAACAAAGGCTGGGGTTCTGTATCTTCATCCAGGAACCAGAATCAAGGGGCCTCAACACCTGATGCAAAACAGAAAACCGAGGGCAAACCTCCTCCTGCTAGGGAGAAAACTGCCAAGGAGAAAACTGAGAGCACACCCTCAGATGCAATGGACCTGGAAATTATGACTCCTCTGGCTGCTTGGAAGAAGCGTAAAACTGTAAACAAATCCACAGCAACAGAGGAGCGTGAAGCTGGAAACTCATCCTCAGCATCAAAGAAGAAGAAAACTGGAAAGCTATCGTCAACAACAGAGAAGCAGGAGATTGAAAAGTCATCCACAGCTGCAAAGAAGCAGCCTGCAAACTCGTCGACAGCTGTAAAGAAGCAGAAAACTGAAAACTCATCCTCCCCAGCTGCAAAGAAGCAGAAAACAGAGAGTGTTCCTTTGAAGCTAATGGTTGAAAAGGCTGTGCTGGTGGCTGTAAATAGCAGGAGGAGCCAGAGGGTCCGGAAGCCCAAAGTTTACTGAAGCAGAGCAACCTGTTATTAGGTCGTGATGTGTATGTATCAGCATTGTTGATTTGTATGTCATTCCCTTTTGCCTCGCCACTGAAGTTGGTGGCGATATAGGAATCGATGGATCGTCATGTAAGTTAGTGTACAGATATCAACATGCTTAGGGAAAGTAAGTCTAGAACCGTTGGTTGGTTAAGTCTTATTACCCTTTTCTTCTGGGGTAGAGTACCAAACTAAACAATGTTATGTTGGCCTCTATCGAAAATGAAAAAAAAAAAAGGATAGTTCTGTACTTGTGGTTCTATTCCAAGTTGGTTGTGTTGACGAGATACTTTCAACCTTGCTAGCTGCATCATTGTGTCTGCACTGCATAATTTGTGTGGCCCCTGATATTTACAATAGCGTTTTTCAATAGTACTCACAAGTACAGAACTTAAATGGTCCTGCTTAACATAGAGGAATGGTGCTGGGTACTGATTGGTCAGTAAAAGTTGAATGGATTGAATGAACCGATCCAGCTGATTCAGCAGTGCTGCTAGAACAGATCAAGAAACAAGGGACATTGTCTTTCGCAAAGTAACATGCTGCCTGTGATGCTTCTGCTGTACTCGTGCAGTTGTGGGAATGGGCCTGGACCGTGTACGACTTGGACATGCATGTGGTCGCGCGCGTCACCCGCCAGCCATGTCCAGGGGGTGATTGGCCAGCATATGGCTCAACAAGGCTCTCCGCGTGCAGCATGTCACTGATTGGTTATCTGTACCGTGCCCTCGGCCTGTCTCTGCGCATGCAAAAGTGGGTGCCGAGCCTGGCTGAGTGGAAACGAGAATGAATTCAGTTTCCCAGTGGCCCCTGGCTCGCGCGGTGCAGCGTGGGTGGTTATGGACGCATGCGTTGTCTCTTGTCAGATGCAGTTTAGTCAGCCAACCAATCACCGTCCCACACCAACCTAGCTCTCTGAAGCCTGCAAACCGATCACGACGGGCTCCACTAATCTTTGCATGCACAACGCCAGGCTCTCGCTGACCAGGCTCTGGCGCTCAACCAGGACGAAGCCAACTACCGAACCAATCACGCCCGGCGCCAACCGATCAGCTTTGTGAGAGCACACACTTGAGCAGCTGCTGGTACTCGATCTTCAATGATTTGCGGAAAGCGGCCAGGCAGCCGAAGCTGGAGACACCCACTCACGTGCCTAGCCTGGCCCGGCGCACAGTTCGCACTTCGTCTCCTTCGCTGGAATCTGAAACTGTTGCGTCCTTCGCCAGCTCCTGGTACTTTGTATAGGTACAGGCTGGTCCGGGCAGCCGGAGTGAAAGGCTATCGTGAGTTGTTTCATTTACAAAGATTTTTACGAGTTCCTGAGCTTTTTCATATGTCCCCCTCTGCTTTTTAGCTCGTGTGTTCGTTCCATGGGTTTGAAGATCGGGCCGCAAATACTAATCTGTTTTATTAGAGAATATTATGTCGTGCGCACGTTTCTTCCATCTTTGTTTTGTTCCATTTTCACTGCAAGAAATAAAGTGTGGAGTCCGTTGCCTATCTCTATCACGGTATCAATTTTCGTCCTCGCTTTGGTCTACGCTGTGGGGATCTGACTCTTGAGTTAGTTGGGAGAGCAAAAATCTTATCCCAAAGAAATGAAAAGAAGAGGTCATCCAATCCATCGGTCCCTTCATGTTGTAGATAGCAATAGTGGTGTTACATCTTCTAGTTATTTTGTTCCAATATGTGAAATACTAGTACACAGTGGAGGGGCAAACAAAACACGATTTATTTTGAGAGGGATGCATCGCAAATGGAGCGAAGAACAGAACACGAGGTCTAGCGGTCTATTTTTATGTTCTACTTATTGCAACATTGGCAGCCTAAAAACACACACTTTCCACGGGGGTAGCCAATTTTCTGGCAGCAGCTATTGCATCTGCCCGGACGGACGCAAGCACCAGGACAGGCGCCCAGTGCCTGGTCGCACGCAGCGTCAACCCCAGTCTTCATCATCTCTTCTGCATCATGTCATATAATCGAGATCATATATGAAGATCAAATGAACTTCTAGTTGTTTGTTGTAGACAATAAAGAAATAATTTAGGTTGCAAGAGTAAATAGAAGTAGTTGTGATAATCAGCACATACGTGAGGCCATGAGGACGGTGAGTATCAAGATGAGGAGGGCCGCATTCTTCATCTCTCACTCCTCAGGATCAGCGGCCAACAGATGGATGGTGCTTCTACGGGGAGATAGCTAGAGGCTGGCTGAACTGTTTACGATGGATGCTCTCCTCACTTGGCAACTATATATAGGGGGCATAAACTCAGCCCAAGGGCTTTTTTTTTTCTGGAGGGAAGAATAGATGGGAAGTGAATTGTAAAGATAACTCGAGTGTGTTTCAGACCGGCAACAGGCAAGAGATGATGCTACTACAGGGATAGAGAGATGGCGGGAATGGCTATGCTTCCGCTCTTGCAACTATATATAGGGCAAGCCCAAGGGCCTTTTCTATTTTTTATTTTTCGGAACTTCTAAACATTGCTTAGCTAAAAACGCTTTGTCTTTCAGTCGAATTTTGTATCCAACAACGTGTAGACACACGGCTTGCTTTGTCTTTGTTGTTTTTTGTGTTGGTTGGGCCTAATTTTTATTCGGTGTGTATTTTTCTGGTATTTTTAGGCTGGCGTTGGTATACTTCTTCTTTTATTCGGAGTATCCAACGGAAAGACTTTTAAATGGGCCGGTTCGCCTAATTCACTATGAAGGTTATAACTAGAGTCACCGTCACGAATTGGAACGGGCTCCTCTGACGTCGACGTCACGGGACTTCGTGGCTGACACATGGGCCTCACTCCCAGCGGGCCCACATGTCAGTCACGAAGTCACGGTGACTTCCGACGTCAGGGGATCTCATTTGCACGAATTTGTGTTCAGGTCTGCAGAACCCTCTATCTCTCGCCTACTACATGATTGCAAAGAAGCTGCAAGCCTTTGGCGATGTCGACTGCCCCGAAACAAAGATTGGGTTGTAGACAAATGGTGTCAATCCTTCTCACCTATGTAAACACTTTTTCTGTTTTGCTGAAAATCATGTAAACTTTGCTTAGCTAAGCCTCCTTTATCAATCTAATGGAAATCAGGTGGGGACATCTCTCCCCCCCCCGTTGACCGTCAAAAAAAAAATATTTTTATTTAGTTTTGGAGTCAGTTTGTTTATGTTTTCAGTCAGCATTGTTTAGTTACATCGTACTACGAAATTATCCTCTGTTAGTTTCTAAGCTAAATTTAGATTTAGTTTTGGAGTCAGTTTGATTATGTTTTCAGTCAGCATTGTTTAGTTACATCGTAGTACGAAATTATCCTCTGTCAGTTTGCAAGCTAAATTTAGATACTACAGGTTCAGTCTCGCAAGAGATTTCTTTGGTAATCAGACATGCATACTGGCAGGCGTATGGTTTCTAGATCATCTAAACTGGCAAATCCGATTCCCTATTCGGTACAGATCATGCAGAGAATATTCGACTGAAATAGGTACAATTTTCAGTCAATTTTTGTTTAGAACTGAATCTGACTGAATTTCTAACTGAAATCACTCAGATTTTCCTATTACCAGCCAAAGCAGACTTAACACATGGCACTACCCTATATTTGTTGAAAAATCGACTGAAAGCAAGTCAATTTTTAGCTGACTAACGTATAGTCAGTCCCTTATTTTTGGGCAGAGGAAATAGATGGGAAGTGAATTGTACTAAGATAATTCAGGAATCAATTAATAGGTTTTCTTAACAGAGTAATACACTAATAATTGGTAGCTATTTACTAGGATACAAGGATAGAAATCAATTATGCAATTTATCAATACAGTTGAATTAATTCCCATTGCAAATGATGTTTTCTGCCAGGCAAATTGTGTAGCTATACGTTTCGCACGAAGTATTGCGACACTGAGGCGCCCTAGCATTTGGCTAACGATCCCAATTCTCGGCGTCGTCAAAGAAAAGTCCAATGATATTCTCCGGACGGATCGTGCGGCCGTAAGCACGGGCTGATGGAATCAAACGGCCTTCCGTGATCCTGCTTCTTCCACATCCACACTCCGCTGTCACACACACTGTGCCGCGGAGAGCCCAACACCAAGGACTCTCCCCTCCCCTTGATTCCATCTATCGATTTCTTCTATAAACAAACCAGAGCAGGACAAGGCAGCGAGAGAGAAGAGAAGATGGTGCATCCGGTGGCGGAGGCCGACGAGCGGAGCCCCTTCGGGCGGCTGACCCCGGAGGAGTTCTACGCCCGCCACGGCGTCGCCCACTCCACCTCCACCTTCGTCAACCCGCGCGGGCTCCGCATCTTCACCCAGCGCTGGATCCCGCTCAACACCCCGTCCTCGGCGCCGTCGCCGTCGTGCACGGCTTCACGGGCGAGTCGAGCTGGATGGTCCAGCTCACCGCCGTCCACCTCGCCGCGTCCGGGTTCGCCGTCGCGGCGCTCGACCACCAGGGCCACGGCTTCTCCGACGGCCTGCAGGGCCACATCCCGGACATCGCCCCCGTCCTCGACGACTGCGACGCCGCCTTCGCCTCCTTCCGCGCCGACTACCCGCCCCCGCTCCCCTGCTTCCTCTACGGCGAGTCCCTCGGCGGCGCCATCGCGCTCCTCCTCCACCTCCGCGGCAAGGACAAGGGGCTGTGGCGCGACGGCGCGGTGCTCAACGGCGCCATGTGCGGGGTCAGCCCACGGTTCAAGCCGCCATGGCCGCTCGAGCACCTGCTCTGGGCGGCGGCGGCCGTCGCCCCCACGTGGCGCGTCGCGTTCACGCGCGGGAACATCCCCGAGCGGTCGTTCAAGGTGGACTGGAAGCGGCGGCTCGCGCTGGCCAGCCCGCGCCGGACCACGGCGCCGCCGCGCGCCGCCACGGCGCTCGAGCTGCTCCGCGTCTGCCGGGAGCTGCAGCAGCGGTTCGAGGAGGTGGACCTGCCGCTCCTCCTCGTGCACGGCGGAGACGACACCGTCTGCGACCCGGCGTGCGTCGAGGAGCTGCACCGCCGCGCGGGGAGCGGCGACAAGACGCTCCGCGTGTACCCCGGGATGTGGCACCAGATCATCGGCGAGCCCGAGGAGAACGTCGAGAAAGTGTTCGACGAAATCATCGCATGGCTCAAGGACCGCGCCGCCAAAGCCAATGCCGGCGCCGGCGCCGGCGCCGGCGAGCAGCAGCAGCAGTAGTTCGGCCACGCTTGTCGTGTGCGTGGTCCATGGCGGCCATGGGCGCGGACCGCGTGGTCCATGGAGGATTCTAGGCTTGTACTGTTTCTAGTGTCCCGCAATAATTTGTGTTGATTAGTTTTGGTTCAATGAGTTGTGAGATGTGATCTCATCATGGTCC
This sequence comes from Eragrostis nindensis, assembly GCA_012490785.1. NCBI lineage: Eukaryota > Viridiplantae > Streptophyta > Magnoliopsida > Poales > Poaceae > Eragrostis > Eragrostis nindensis. The sequence continues at coordinate 684,717 of JAAXCT010000175.1, forward strand.
CAGTCCATCATCTGCAACTGCTGGAGCCTGTCATGATTTTTCAATGAATGAATGAATGAATGAATGAATGAATAAATGAACAAAATACCTGGCATGTTCTTGGTACGGTTGAGGTCGTTGCGAGGCAGGAGCAGGATTCAGTACCTTACCTTGAGTCTGTCTCAGTGAGCCTTACCACCATGTATCCAACGTCCATCCCTCATCCATCGGTCATGAGTGAATTAGCACTTGCATGCCTCCAGGAATGTCCCAACAGAGCATTTGCATGCCCCTGCCATTCCAGTAAACTTATACCATATATTGAGATTTAATTGTTTAGCTGCAATTTATATTTAAAAAATGATGCAAAGTCCATAAACTCATACCACATTCAAACAAGTCACCAGATTTAAATTCTCATTCCAATCCACCAATACATATCAGTCAAGCCACTAAATCCAAACAAGTGCTACTGAATAACAGTTCTAAGAAAAGGGCTTTTCAGTTGTACAATTAGCCCACAAAATGCAAAATGCTATAATTAGCCTGTCCAAAATACTATAGTTAGGCCACAAAATACTATAGCCAATTCTGTCCAAAATATCATCACACCAACCAACTTGCAGACCTAGAACATATCTTGGTCAAGAAGACTAGCAACGTCATGAATTGGAGCTGTTAGGAACTGGGTAAAGTTGGTAATTACATTGTACTGCTGAAGCTCCAAATTTGTATTTTCTCTGCTGCCACCATTCTCCACTTCTACTAGGGGTTGTACATCATCATTTTTCTTTTGTTGCTGCAGCATAATCAACAAATTAATTTACAAAAGAAAGACAACAGATATGAAGATGTTCAAGTTGCAATGCACATACCTTTGCTCCTTTTGTTGGCGCTGCAGATTTAGTTGCTTTGCGCTTTCCTCTCTTGTGTAACTTGTCGAGCCAAGTTTTATGCCGCCTTGATTTTTTTGACCCAACCTCTTTTTTCTTCAGTCGTGCAGCACTAAGCAACTTATCTTTTTGCTGCACATTCGGGTCAGCATTTTCTTGATTCTCACATAGTTCATTTGTGGCTCCATTATTAGTCACATTGAGTTTATCCTCCAGCTGCATACTAAGGACATCAAGTCCATTTTCTAAAAACATGGAGCATTCCAGAGATTTGGCCGCTTTTTCTGCCATATTATGGAATTTAAGAGACAGATGCTTGTATCGAAGCTGAGCTTCTTGTTTTGGATTTGCTACAATATTTCTTCCTTCCCTATCTTGTATGTTTCCACTGCGTGCTTCTCTGGTCCATCTCTTCAAAATATAATGTGTTGGCAATTTCTTTATATTCATCAAATCAAGAACTTTGAGACCATGTGCACACAGTATTCCTGTCCTATTGAACATTCTACAGTCACATGTAGCTTTTTGGTTCAAAGGATCACCATTCACTATGCGTTCCTCCTCAACAATCTCACCACGCAAATTCTCAATAGCAACAGCATACTTGTTATCTCCATCTAAAACTCTAGCGCATGCAGCCATGGATCTTTCGTATTCACTTTGGAAAGCTTCAAAAAATAGAAGGAGTGTACACTTCACTTGCTTGAACTAACATAGGTGTGCACATGTGTCTTCTTGGAATATTTTTCCTTGATTCATATTCAGCCTGCACCTCTTGATTTCTTTTTTCTTGTACTGTCCTCTCAAAGTGCTTCAAAAATCGAAGAATATCAAAATCTGATTTCAAATGGTTCTTCAATGCATTGTTGAAACTCTCACTTAATTGTGTACTTCTCACTCCCAAGCTGAACACATCTCTCATATAGCATTCTGCCCATTTTTCTTTCACCTTGTAGATACTATCTAACCATGTTTGCTTACGCACTTTAGTTCTCATGATGTCAAATGCTTCCTGGAATGCTGTCTTGTCCTCGAAACCATACATGCAAGCACTAAAATCAGTGAGGATATGAGATTCTTCGTCTTCCTCATCTTCATGTTCAACTTCGTCTTCCTCTTCCTCTTCCTCTTCCTCTTCCTCTTCCTCTTTGCCTTTCACGGGAGATAAATGCTTGACAGCATTTTGCATTATGTGAAAAGTACACAATCCATGATATGATTCTGTGAATACTATCCGCACGGCTTTGCCCATTGCTGCATCTTGGTCTGTGTAGATAGTTCTAGGCTGTTTTCCATTATGTGTAGCTACAAAAGTCTCAAACAACCATGTAAATGATGCTTCTGTTTCATCAAAAAGAAGTGCAGCTCCAAAAACAGTGGTTTCTCTAAACTCATTGAGCCCAAGGAAAACACCAAATGGCCTATATTCTTTGTTTGTACCAAAAGTAGTGTCAAATGTGACAACATCACCAAAATATGCATAATCAAGAATCATTTTAGCATCGGCCCAAAATATGTTGGTTATATGCTCCTCACAATCTAGCTGCAAAGCATATTGGAATGATGGGTTCTCAGCAATCTTGTCATGAAAGTACTTTAGCATACTCCCAGCCTGTCCAAAAGCTAACTCCCTTTGCCGCTTGCTTTGCAAATAATTTTTGCGATCACGACAAGTGTAACCAAGATTAAGTAGTCCACCAACTTGACGAATAGCTAACTCATGTGCAGCTTTTGGCCTAATTCCAGAATCATCGGCAGTTTCTATTTCAAAGGCTTGCAATTCTGAAATTTTTCTTTGCGATGCCATCAAGTGACAAGTATGTGGTGGCTGAAGTAGGTGGTTGTGCTCAAGCACCACATCAGTAACTTCATAGTTTCCTTCCCCTCGATCCAATGTAAGAGTCATCCGAGCTTTGCAATCAGATCTTGTTTCAGCTCTAAAACACTTTGTCACTTGAGTTTTTAGCCCTTTTCTTCGATGACCCTCATTGGCACAGACATATCTGCATGAAGTTACTTTGCCATCAAATTTACTTAAATTTGAGTATCTTTTTCTCACATCAAATCCTGTACGACCCCCATATGCTACCCAAAACAGCCAAGCCTCATCTGTATTTTTGAACTTCAATCCAATTTGAGGTGTACTCTTGTCCAGTTCCGCCATTATCCTCCACAACAGTCTCAATTACACAACATTTAAATTCTGGCAAAAATTCAGACACACACATCATATAATCACTAGAAGAGCTAATGATCTTGTTCTTCAAGTCAAACCAAAATATCAAATCCATTATCTCTATCTATTTAGAAGAAGGGGAAAATTTAGTACTCGAGGAGAAACTTGCCTTCACCGCTGCCCGCCTGCCTGCGTGCCCGCCGGGCGGCCTGCGCAGCTGCCGCCGCTGGCCGGCCTGCAAGCCGCCGCCCTCCTGCGCGGCTGCTGCCCGCCGGCCGACCTGCGAGGCCGCCTCCCGCCTACGCCATGTCCGCCGCCGCTGGCCGCCTGCACCCTGCTCGCCCGCCTGTAGCAATGCGAGGCTCTGTGTGGGCGAAGCGATTCCGCGGCGGGCGAGCAGCTCCCTCGCGTGGCTGGAGCTCCCGCGTGGCTGTGGCCGAGCCTGAGCGAATCTGCGGTGCGGTGCGCTAATTCGGCGGCGGGAAGAAGACGGAGCAGCCCGCTCTTTTTTCTCCCTCCCGCGAGATCTCTTTTTTCTCCCTCCCGTGACATGGCAGGTGAAAAAAATAAATCCTTTTTGAGCCAGCCGTTAGATGGGATTTGAATGCTGGATTGAGGCACGCAAGGCTCACGGTGACTTACAGAAGGAAAGTCACCCAATCCGGCTCCTGCGAGGCAGGGGTTGGGAGTTATGGGATCGCATTTGTTGTTCTGTACAACTACCAGGTGATGTCAGTTGCTGGTGTGTTCCCCCGTCTACTCTCTCCGTCCTAAAATACCTGTCGCTGTTGACTATCCCAAAATACCTGTCGCTGTTGACTATTGATTATTACATTTGACTATTTGTCTTATTTGATTTTTTTTGCAAATATTAGTTATTTTTTATAACATATTTATCATTTAAAATAGTATAATCAAGATAGCTTTGTTTTAATACCTATGTAAAAAAATAAATAAGACAAACGGTCAAACAAGATGAATAAAAATCAACAGTTACAAGTATTTTGAGACGGAGATACGTATTTTTTTCCTCCCAAAATCGCGTGTGAAAGGGCTGGACCTGTTCCAGGCTCCACCTCAAGTTTGATGCTTCATTTGAAGTTATAGTGGTTTATTAATAAATTTTACTAAGGTATAAGAAGAAACATCACTCAACTAATTCATCACAGCTCTAAAGCTTTTTGGAGCCGGCCGTTTAAAACTTTGAAAATTATGACCAAAGGGTCCATCTTCAGAAATCAACATGAGCTCCATATGTACAAGATTGTGCAACATGCCTTATTGTATAAGAATTCAACAATGAAATCTATTAAGTCAATATTTCAGTAATATACAGAAGATCTCCATTAGTATATTTTTTGATAAGTTGCTCTTTATGAATGGATACTTTTCTTATATGCCACTGACCAGAACAGAAACCTCATATGCCACCGATTATGATTGTGGCATGTGGACTGATGAGACTTTTACTTGTACCATATGAATGAATATCCCAATAATAAATAGTAAAATGGACTTCTCTTATGATCCCACTGGTAATAAGTATAATCTATTTTAGATTGTGGTTTGTGGGATCTGAATTCCGAAGGTTTATTCTGATGGGTGATGGCAGCAGTCCAGAGTTTCCATCACTTGCTTAAGGTTGTTTTCATGCTTGAGCACCCACTCGGCATGACCAGAAGGAGATTCGTTAAGGATCCAATCATCCAAACCCGAAGCCTGATCGCCGGAGATCAAGTACGGCGCATGCAACGCCTGACGGTGCAGCACGCACCCCATGTCAGGCATGGTCCCTCCCCGCGGGCTCCCTGTCCCGGACGAACGATCTCTCTCCTCCCAGCCCAGCGCCCCCCCTGTCCGCGACGAGAACACTGAACACGTGCAGCTAGTACAGCGCCGGCCTCAGTCGATCGTGGCAGCGTCGTCGTTGAGCTTGGTCCAGCTCCTATGGATGACGGGGACCAGGAACACCCTCGTAGCAAGCGGGCGAGACGGCCGGGTCGAAGGCGAGGTACGGCTGCTCGCGCGCCCACTGCCGCGCTGCAGGGTTCGCTACGCTAGCTGCCGAGGAGGACCACGAGGCCGTTGCAGTGGTCGTCGACGGTCGACCACGGTGCTGTACGGCGTTTAGCCGAGGCTGCCGGAGTCGGTCGTGGGGCGCAGTGGCGGAGCCAGCAATTGAACCAAAGGGGGGGGCGAGTGAACAGTAGCAGCATCATGGCTCAAGATTTCGATGCCACCAAATGCCGGCAGAGCAGGTCGAGGCATCGCTGCGTCGAGCGAAGCTAACACCGACAGGCCGTCGTTCCTCTCCCTCTCACCCTCTACGACCTGACTTGACCCCAATTCAGTTCACCGTGAGAACACAACTGTTTGTTATACATGGGCCTGCATGCTTTATGGGCTACTGCACTATGGGCAGGGCTCGGATGTTGAGATTTTTTTTCGGAAGGCAGGGGGGGGGGGGGGGGGGGGGGGGGCCGGAGCCCAGGTTGGCCTGAACCTGGCTCCGCCCCTGGTGGGGCGGCAGGCGAAGAACTCCGGGCGATGAACTCGACGTATGAAGTAGCGTGGCGCCAGGCTGCGGAGGACGTACGTCCGCGAGCACGTCGTCGGGCAGCGCCGTGTCCGCTGCTCCATCCAGCGGGAGAGGCTGGAACGGTTTATGCCGTGGTCGCGTTCGATCATCGTCGAGGCACCTTCCGAGTTCGTTTGCTCCGAACGGAGGCACACTGCCTGAACTTGGCTGCACGGCGACTTCGCCGACCTGCTTCGTCAGATCGAAGAGCAGCTTGGCCATGGTGTCGATGGCCTTGTCCTGCGGCGTCGTGCTGGAGTTGGCGGGGTCTACGCCGTCGTTGGAACCTGGCATCAAAGATACCAAGTTGGTAGGACACCGCAGTCCACGTAGGTAGTAGCGATGGGTGATCGCCGGCCTTGGCTGATAGCCTCGGCGGCGAGCTCGAGCTGTGATGAACGTGAACGAATAACAGATGCAATCTGAAGGCAAGAGAGCAATGAGGCAAGAGGCTTCTTTATTCTCCTTGCTTACCGAACAATGACAAAGGCCGTGCTACTTATAGCTGGCAATACTGCTAACAACCCAACGCTAACTCGAAGTATCTAAACCGACTTGCTAACAATCCAAACAACCTGATAACTACTCGAACCAGACGAAGCCTCTGAACATTATCTTATCGTCTCCATCTAGCCACGTTGGCGCTTGTGACGTCGCTGGTAGACTTGTCCGACCATAACATGTCCCCTGCTCCTTGATCGGCTTCGCTCGAGGTGCTCCTCGTCGTGCACCGCCGCGCACGGGGGAGACGGACAAGACCAAGCGCTCCGCGTGTAGCCCGGGACCGTCCAGAAGGCGTTCTGGATCCGCCTCCACGCCCGCCGCGCTGCAATAATGTGCACTTAATGAAGCCTTTGAAATCTCTCAATGAAGCCTTTGAAATCTCCTCACGGTCCAACAAATGAATGAATGTACGGTTCAAGTTGTTGTGGTCGATCTTATCTCGGCATCCCTTCCTTCCATCAACAATGATTGAGATTTAGCTTTTAATAACGTTTAGCAAATCCGTTGAATAATCTTACTCATGGAAAATGCAAGTTGAGTAAAACTTCCAAGAGTATATTTCATCGGGAACATACTCTTGCCTTTGCCTTTGCCCTATAATCTACTCCATCCGTTTCAAAATATATGCAGTTCTGGCTATATTATGTGGTGTCCAGAATCATAGAATCTTCTATGAATCTGGACATATGCTTGCCTAGGTTCAGAGAATGTTCAAAGAATCTAGTAGCACAAAAACCAGAACTGTATATATTTTGAAACGAATGGAGTATAATTTTCCTAGCAAGCCATCTGAACAAATGTTACATCAAGCTTATCCAATTTGGTTGGGATGTCCTCCCTTGTTTCTTGGATAGGTTCACATATGGGCAACTTCAAATTTATACTCCTCTCGCATGTGTGGTTTAGCATGAAAAAAAATTGAAAATCCTGAAATAAAGGCTTTGTCAACTCGGAATTGAAGTTTTATAGGTTATTTTTGTATGTTCTTGTAGCTTTAAGCATTTTTTTTTACAATCTTCTTACGTACTAAATGTTCAGGTTATCTAGGTCAATTGTTTATCATTTTGTATTGTCTTTTCTTAAGGAGAGCTAGGTGGCGTAAGGAGTTTAGGTGGAGTAGCTATTGTGAATCAGCAAAGTATTAGGTTTATCTTTGATAAGGTCGTTATACGTTTACTATTTATTTCTATTCTGGTATGCTCCCTAGAGACTACCTTCTGTTCTACAGACCAAGATGATTTTGGTTCTCACATGTTTCCTTTTGGTTCCACATACAACTTGTAATGTTACGAAATAATCATCATCACACTGTGACAAGATTTGTTCTGTAGAATATAATCTTGATTTTGTTTATACATTTATTTCTTTTGGATAATGTTTAAATCGCTCTCTATTGAGTGACGTCATCATAAATGTTATTAACTTAACAATTTTTTAGATTTCTAGAAATGTCCTATCTAGTGTGTTTTCTCCTCCTTGTTCTAGCTACTGTTCCTTCTGCATGGCAGCATCGGCTTTCTTATGCAGAGAAATGTGGTGTTCGCTACCTAACAGTGCAAGTCCTTGGGTACTGCACATCTAATGTTGCCCTACGAGAGTGTTGTCTAGTTTAAGCAAAAATATACAATCACACAAAAGTAAATTCATGTGGCAAGCTGGTATCCAAGGAGGCCAAGCTCTACCATATTCTAAGTTCACTCTCGCTCTCGCTTCTGCCTAGCTATGTTTGCACTATATTGGGGGTCTCACAACGTGGTTCTGAACAATTGTATTTGCACTCATCTACTGTAGGAGCAACACTTCCTAGCTACGATATGTCACATTACTTATTTATTGCAAAAGGGATCAACCAGTTCCATCTCTAGGTCAGAGCTTCATTTGAAGTGGTTTACTCCTTAATATTTAGTTAAAAAGAAATCAAGATCATTCAACTAATGCACTCGGTTGGTAACAACTCCAAAAAAAAAATTAGTGTTCGACATTCTTACTCTACTGAAAGGATCAAGGGCACCGAGAGGGGGGGGGGGGGGGGGTGAATCGGTGTGTCAACAATTTCTCCCAAACGTACTTTAGGCGTGAAGCTAGCAAGACTAGATAAGGTGATAACAAAAGCAAGCGATGCGCGCACACAATCTAGTCTATGCAACAAGCAACACCCTAGCAAGCAATTCTACCAAGTAGTAAAGAGACAACCTATCAAGCAATTCTACTAGCACAAGAAGTAAATGCGGAAACGTAAATGCTAGTATGTAAAGGAGATAAGGATAGGAATGCTCATGATTTTTCCCGTGGTCTCGGAAGGATGGCGCCTTCCCCTACTCCACGTTGGGTCACTCCCGCCGGAGTCTCGACCCCGTCCCTCCGCTCGATGGCGATCCCTCCTAGAGCACACTTCACCCTCCGAGTGAAGTCGCGGGCACGTCCCGCCGGCTCGATCCCGGGTACTCTTCCGGAGGTAAGGCTCCGCACGTGATGCGTGCCAAAGGGCGCTCTACTAGTGATGCTTCTTTCGCACGGGAAGCTCCAAGACCGTGTACAAACTTGTGTTAGCTTCCACAATCTCCTTGGACAGCTCAACACCAACGCCTAACCGGTCTAGGCCTTGCCATAGACCAAGAGTAACAGCTCAACTTGACTCTCTCAAGCACTCCCTAGCCTAGAGATCAATGGATGCAACTTGTTACTCTCTCAAGCACTAGGATCACTCCAAATCCTTCTCAAGTGCTTCCTCTTCTTGCTCTTGGCTTCTCCCTGTCTTCCTCAACTATTCCAGTGGCCAAGAGACCCTCAAAGGGGTAGGTAACCAGCTATATATAGGCCTCCAACCTCAAACTAGCCATTACCAAAAAGCAGTCTGTCGATACAGTCACCGTAGTAACCACCGTATGATACGGTGACTGTAGCACCGTATCATACGGTGACTCCTTTCTCACTTGCCAGAGCAACTCCATTCTCTGGTCTTCATCTTCTTGGGTTCACCGTATCATACGGTGACACCCACCGTATCATACGGTGACTCCTTCTCTTCAGCTTCCAGCCAACTGCCAAGTCTCTGGAAATCATACGGTGACCACCTCACCGTATCATACGGTGACTCCAACTTCTCTGCCAGGTCATCACCTCATCTGGACTTCTCTTCTCGCAGTCACCGTATCATACGGTGACTGGCACCGTATCATACGGTGGCTTCTGCTGAAGCTGATCTTGATCTCCTCTTCGATCCTCGACTCCAACTTCATCCTTCTTGGTTCCTTCACTTCTTCTCTTCTACTCCAAGTGTCCGAGAGACTCACATTTGCATCCAAAGATCTCTACACTATTGAGTACCTAAGAGAACCAACTTGAACCCTCTTGATAGTCCGGTTTTTCCTATGGACTCAAGCTATCATCTAACCAAGCAACACTCGCTTGGTCTAGCATGTCCTTAGCCTTGATCCATATCTTCTCCGCGACTCCATCAAGTCCGTTCTTGTGTAGATGAAGGCAACCAATCATCCTTGACGTTTGAATTAGGGTGTGTCGGCGTACACCACCAACGGACGGAGCTTTCTTCATACGTGACCATTGATCAATATCCTACATGGAAATGTTAGTCACATACAAAGGGTTATCCAATCACCAAAACATTCATACCTTTGGGGTTTCCAAACACTTCAATGGCCATGAAGCTTACAATCTCCCCCTTTTTGGTGATTGGTGACAACATGAATGTAAGACATCAAAAGATGTAAAGGATAAGGAAATAAAGCGCAAGGATTAATCGAGATGAAAGGATATGAGATTAAGCACAAGGTAGACCGCTCATAAAAGAAAAAGGAGAACGCAAGAGCAAAGCGGCATCTCGAACAAGATAACAACTAATTGTTGACGGTCCTTAGAGCAAGAATTTTACCGTCAATTACCTTCATAAAAGAATTAAAATGAACACCAAACATAGTGGTAGGAGTTTATTACTAATCAATTCCACAAGTGTTGGTGAATTTGTGAGTGCAGCTGCATTTCATAGGAAACCGGGGAAAAGGAAGCATAAAAGGCCCACTCTGCAAACACCGAATTCCCCCGTCATAAGGAAATCTCCCCAAAAGCCCAATATCAAGGAGATATGAAGAAAGATCATCCCTTGGAGATCCTCAACAATGGCAAGGATATATGGATCCACCAAATCAACCCATACCATATTCCAAAGAGGACACCACTCCGAGAAATCAGCATCGGCAGCCGACCAAGATATGGATCAAACGTCCGACGAAACTTAACCAACTTGGGCCATAGCACCAAGATCACTCAATAGGACATCAAGGAGGACCTCTCGGCAAAAGCCCAAGACCAAATGGGCCAAGGGGGGGTCGGCCGACCCCAAACCCTGGGTCGGCCGACCTGCTACAGTGGCCCCAGCAGCCCATCTTTTTATGGCGGTTCCCCACCGACGTACCAAGGTCGGTTCTGCCTGCAATCAATGCCACCGACCTAAGGAACCGCCTCAATTCCACCGCCTTTGGAGGCTATAAATAAAGGGGTACCCCCCTCCTCTCAAGACACACAAGAAGGAGAGCCTCATTCCACCCCAAGGGCCTAGAGCCCCTTGTACACTAGTAGAATAGGGAGAGAGTAGGGTAGGAGAGAAGGGTAGTCCTCCCCTTGTGAGGACCTTGCCCAAATCTTGTACCTTGGAGGATACTTATTCATAGTGAAGTGTTCTTCGTTCGTTCATCGTTCGTTCGTCGTTCGTTCATCGTTCATCGTTCGTTCGTCGTTCGTTCATCGTTCGTTCGTCGTTCATCTTCATTACAAGTGAGTATTCTTGATCTTCTATTGGATTGAATATTTCTATTCTAGTATAAGTTCTTCTTTTACTTGCTTGCATGATCATCGTTCCATTCAAGTAAGCATTTAGAGGCGGAATTTATCTTTAGTCTTGTGAACTAGAATAGGTCCGGCAGCTAGGATTTGATTGCCTTGTTGTCACGTGACCTTGGGACTGGCATAGGGACTTAATTGCTCTAGTGTCGCGTGTCCTAAGAGAGAGTCGCCGGTAGGTGGTGACAGCCCTACTTGCTTAATCCTCTCTATTCTAGTGAATTGACTTCTTGGAATCGGTCTGGCAGCGAAGACTTAATTGCTTGTTGTCACGCGACCCTAGGACTGGCATAGGCACCTAATTGCCCTAGTGTCACGTGTTCTAGTAGGGGGGTTTGCCAGTAGGTGGTGACAGCCCTGCTGTGTTTACTCTTCCTTATTCCAGATAGAACTTCATCCATAGGGATCCTCTCTACCCATACCTACCATCCTTCTTTGTGTCCTTGGACCAGCTAGACTAGTAGATAATTCCACTCCGTTCCTTTGGGATAATATAAATAACGATACCCTTGAATACTCACGGGTGAAGTGCTACAACGGTATTCTCCGTACGCTTGCGGATTTATCTGTGACGTTAAGAAATACCAACAAGCATTTCTGGCGCCGTTGCCGGGGAACGGTTGTTGCTTTTATCTTCGAACCTAGTTGGTCCTCGTATTGTATCCTTTCAAAAAAAAAAATATTTCTTTTGTTTTTCTTTCCATCATCAAGCTTCCACCATCTATCCTTCCTATCCTATCCCCATCATCACCTATCCAATTAAAAGAAAATACCAAAAACATATATCATGGAGCCAGAACCTACAATCGAATCATTTTCTGCTCCAAGGCGAGAGTTCTTTGAGCCACCACCATCTTCAAAACCAATTTCCTCTTCTGGCTATCAACTCCACCCCGCTTTATAACCATGGTACGGGAACGACCCTTCTCTGGACTTGAGCATGAAAATCCGTATCACCATCTGCGAGAGTTCGAGCACTTGTGTTCATGCATCGTGATCGAAGGCATGTCACAAGAAACAGTGAAATGGAAGTTGTTTCCTTTCTCCCTTCAAGATAAAGCGAAACAATGGTACATATACATACTTGCAGTCGGAAGCACGTACGGTGATTGGGAAAAGCTTCGAGATAAATTTTGCTTAGCCTTCTTTCCCTTATCCCGCGTCGTTGCCCTCCGTGAGGAAGTTCTCAACTTTCGTCAGAACGAGAAGGAGTCTGTAGGTGCGGCCTGGGCTAGGTTTTCCTTGCTAACTCTTTCCGGCCCAAACTTGTCTATTCCCGACCACATGTTATTGCAACACTTCTATATGGGTCTAGACAAGGACTCCGCCCTATACCTTGACATCACCGCTGGAGGGTCTTTTGCTACCAAAACCCCGACAGAAGGAAGAGCGCTCCTAGAACTTATCCAAGAAAACTCTTCCTATGTTGATGATCTGAAAATGCCTCTCCAAGAGTCAAGCCATGAGGAGCCCTCAACATCCGAGTCAAACCTTACATCGACCACATCCCAAGATTCGCCTGTTGAGCCCTCTCCTGTACCAAGAACAATGAAGGAGGAAGAAGAAATTCAACCTCTTGAGTTCCCTTTATTCGAGGAAGATCTTTCTGATGATTATGGAAACACCTCGAACTACACTTGGGAAAAGATGCCTCCTACTCCTCCCGATCCTCTCAAGGAACCATTTCTCAAGGAGGATATGAAGGCAAGTCCTCGGAAAACCTCTTTCGCTACCACTACCACTCAAAATCCTTTGGCGAAACCTCATATCAATCATGAACCACTTGAGTTCTCGGACGAATACAAGGAATATCTTGATAAACAATCTCAAAATCCTTCAAACTATACTTGGATCCCGAAGCCTACGGCACACCTTCCTCGTTTTGACCCTAATAACAAACCTTGGAAATCCTCTTCTGCCTGTCACCCAAAACATCGAATGGTGCAGCCTCCTGATCCAGAGCAGAATCCGCTTGAGGAAGTTAAGATTGTATCATCTTTTGTACCTACCAAGCCTGCTTTGTTTGAGGACACAGAGCTTTCCATCAAAAGAGAGGATGAGTTGGAAGAAACTTTTTACCTATCCAAAGCCGTACGGCCTTCATCATCATTTCCTGAGCCTCTCCCCTCTATCTCTCCTTACGCCGTTCTTGATGGTGATCAAGAACCCCTTGATAAGAAAAACTTCCAGGCTATGGACATTCTTGAGGCATCGACTCTAGTGTTTGAACAACATGAATCTTTGCATGAGCATAAGAGCTTCTTTCTTGAAAACCCACAAGATGCATGTTCATATGATCCTCCTCTAGAGTCAATAATCATCGGTGCCAAAACCATGCCTGAGCTCTACAACCTCCATAAGGCTTCCTTTTGCTATTTGTTCTTTAGGATGGTTGTAGATGCTTTCATTTATCATAAATATTGCAAATATCGTGGTTGTATATTGGCACTAACCTTGCAGACATTCTCCGGAGCCACAACATCAAGCCAAACATGACGGAGAAAAGTCTTGCTCGTCAGACTTAAAATGACGATGCCCTTGCCGACAGGATAACCGGCAGTTATTTCTTTTGTTGCATTTCTTTACATGATAAAATCTAAAATAAAATAAAAAAAAAAAATTCAATACAAAAAAAAAAGAATTTATATGAATAAACTAGGCGCTTTTATTTCCCTTTCAAACATATAACGCGTCTTGAGTTATTTTGTCGTATTCAATAAACTTAGGCTCACCGGTCTTTAACCCCCGGTAAGTCCCTTTTATTTCCATATCCTTTTGTTTGTTTTGAATAAATAAGCCAGGTACAAGAACAAGTGTGGGGGAGACCTCCTGTCCTTCATCAAGCACACATTTGAGATCTCCCACCAACACGATGCACAACATCGCACCAATCAACACGCAAATGAGTGGAGCCATCGGGACTAGAAGACAAAGATCAATCACATGACCCCTCTTGGTCTCCACTTCATCTAAGGCGACGGTTTGCGCATCCTATACCCTACTCTCCAATTCTTGAGTTAGAATAAATTTCTTGCATCAATCACCAAAATTTAACTCAATGATAAGAACAAATCTTTTTATCCCTCAACATACATGCTTCTGTTTGGTTGGCCTGCATACTCTTTATTCCTCGCTTCGCACACTTGTTTCTTGTGAACACCAATATCATAGGAACCCATGTTTATCTAAGTTGTTGGCGAGTGTGATATGGTTGGATGATAGGAATCTTGCTTCTTCTGTATAGAGTACTTGGGAATTTATTTGCAAAATTGAAAATCCATAGCTTTGCACTCCTCAATGATTGATCTTATATTCCTACCAGAGCCAAATAATGATCACATTGAAAACCCCTACAAAATGCTGCTTGTTATTGCTTTGAGCTTTGTCAAATTGTGTGACCCTTGTGAGATGCTTGTCATATTTTCTTGATCAAGAATCACGTACACACACCACCTTCACTCATCCACCAAATAATTATTTCATCATGCCACATCCACGTGCTAACTTCTACACTGGAAGTTAGCAACACCATTCCCATCCATCCATCCATCCACCAAAATAAATACTCCATCACTTGTTGTTGATGTCCCTCTCCAAACATTCTTGCAAAAAGAGACATGGCTATCAAAAAAAAAAAAAAAAGAGAAGAGAAAAAGAATGATCATATGCATGAGCAAGAATAAAAGAGAGACATGCTCGAACATGTTGAGCATGATTAAAAAAAAAAAAAAAAAAGAGAGAGAGAAAGAAAAAAGAAAAAAAAAAGAAGAGAAAAGAAAAGAAGTGATAGCCATGTTCTCAAAAGAAAATCAATCATGAGAGGGACATCATCGCATCAAGGAGTATCCATCTCATTCTATCTTCCACACACATATCCACACACATGCACATTCTTGATCAGATTGTATGGCTTGTTTTCTCTTTTGGATCCATTCTTTGACTTAGCAATATAAGTGATGCAAGTATGCTCCTTTTCATCCCTACCAAGCTCCACACAAAGCCTTACATAGAAGTAGGATGAAAAGAGGCAACCCATTGCCTTGGTGAGGAATCATACACATTGAGCGATCCGAGAGTTATCATTCGAGGAGTACAAGCTATGTTCTTCTTTTGAAAATTCTATCAAAAACCCAAAGTTACTCAACAGGGGAGTAATGATGACTTGAATCAAGACCGTTCCATTCCTCAACCGCCCAAGATGACATGGTAGACACATCAAAGTTCACAGGTGCAGGTATGGCTTGGAGTAACTTGTATGCTAGCATCATACCAAAGGGAGTTTTGTTCCACCTTAGTCCTTCAACTTTACTCGAGGACGAGCAAAGGCTAAGTGTGGGGGAGTTGTTGACGGTCCTTAGAGCAAGAATTTTACCGTCAATTACCTTCATAAAAGAATTAAAATGAACACCAAACATAGTGGTAGGAGTTTATTACTAATCAATTCCACAAGTGTTGGTGAATTTGTGAGTGCAGCTGCATTTCTAGGAAACCGGGGAAAAGGAAGCATAAAAGGCCCACTCTGCAAACACCGAATTCCCCCGTCATAAGGAAATCTCCCCAAAAGCCCAATATCAAGGAGATATGAAGAAAGATCATCCCTTGGAGATCCTCAACAATGGCAAGGATATATGGATCCACCAAATCAACCCATACCATATTCCAAAGAGGACACCACTCCGAGAAATCAGCATCGGCAGCCGACCAAGATATGGATCAAACGTCCTACGAAACTTAACCAACTTGGGCCATAGCACCAAGATCACTCAATAGGACATCAAGGAGGACCTCTCGGCAAAAGCCCAAGACCAAATGGGCCAAGGGGGGGTCGGCCGACCCCAAACCCTGGGTCGGCCGACCTGCTACAGTGGCCCCAGCAGCCCATCTTTTTATGGCGGTTCCCCACCGACGTACCAAGGTCGGTTCTGCCTGCAATCAATGCCACCGACCTAAGGAACCGCCTCAATTCCACCGCCTTTGGAGGCTATAAATAAAGGGGTACCCCCCTCCTCTCAAGACACACAAGAAGGAGAGCCTCATTCCACCCCAAGGGCCTAGAGCCCCTTGTACACTAGTAGAATAGGGAGAGAGTAGGGTAGGAGAGAAGGGTAGTCCTCCCCTTGTGAGGACCTTGCCCAAATCTTGTACCTTGGAGGATACTTATTCATAGTGAAGTGTTCTTCGTTCGTTCATCGTTCGTTCGTCGTTCGTTCATCGTTCATCGTTCGTTCGTCGTTCGTTCATCGTTCGTTCGTCGTTCATCTTCATTACAAGTGAGTATTCTTGATCTTCTATTGGATTGAATATTTCTATTCTAGTATAAGTTCTTCTTTTACTTGCTTGCATGATCATCGTTCCATTCAAGTAAGCATTTAGAGGCGGAATTTATCTTTAGTCTTGTGAACTAGAATAGGTCCGGCAGCTAGGATTTGATTGCCTTGTTGTCACGTGACCTTGGGACTGGCATAGGGACTTAATTGCTCTAGTGTCGCGTGTCCTAAGAGAGAGTCGCCGGTAGGTGGTGACAGCCCTACTTGCTTAATCCTCTCTGTTCTAGTGAATTGACTTCTTGGAATCGGTCTGGCAGCGAAGACTTAATTGCTTTGTTGTCACGCGACCCTAGGACTGGCCTAGGCACCTAATTGCCCTAGTGTCACGTGTTCTAGTAGGGGGTTTGCCAGTAGGTGGTGACAGCCCTGCTGTGTTTACTCTTCCTTATTCCAGATAGAACTTCATCCATAGGGATCCTCTCTACCCATACCTACCATCCTTCTTTGTGTCCTTGGACCAGCTAGACTAGTAGATAATTCCACTCCGTTCCTTTGGGATAATATAAATAACGATACCCTTGAATACTCACGGGTGAAGTGCTACAACGGTATTCTCCGTACGCTTGCGGATTTATCTGTGACGTTAAGAAATACCAACAAGCATTTCTGGCGCCGTTGCCGGGGAACGGTTGTTGCTTTTATCTTCGAACCTAGTTGGTCCTCGTATTGTATCCTTTCAAAAAAAAAAAATATTTCTTTTGTTTTTCTTTCCATCATCAAGCTTCCACCATCTATCCTTCCTATCCTATCCCCATCATCACCTATCCAATTAAAAGAAAATACCAAAAACATTATATCATGGAGCCAGAACCTACAATCGAATCATTTTCTGCTCCAAGGCGAGAGTTCTTTGAGCCACCACCATCTTCAAAACCAATTTCCTCTTCTGGCTATCAAATCCACCCCGCTTTTTAACCATGGTACGGGAACGACCCTTCTCTGGACTTGAGCATGAAAATCCGTATCACCATCTGCGAGAGTTCGAGCACTTGTGTTCATGCATCGTGATCGAAGGCATGTCACAAGAAACAGTGAAATGGAAGTTGTTTCCTTTCTCCCTTCAAGATAAAGCGAAACAATGGTACATATACATACTTGCAGTCGGAAGCACGTACGGTGATTGGGAAAAGCTTCGAGATAAATTTTGCTTAGCCTTCTTTCCCTTATCCCGCGTCGTTGCCCTCCGTGAGGAAGTTCTCAACTTTCGTCAGAACGAGAAGGAGTCTGTAGGTGCGGCCTGGGCTAGGTTTTCCTTGCTAACTCTTTCCGGCCCAAACTTGTCTATTCCCGACCACATGTTATTGCAACACTTCTATATGGGTCTAGACAAGGACTCCGCCCTATACCTTGACATCACCGCTGGAGGGTCTTTTGCTACCAAAACCCCGACAGAAGGAAGAGCGCTCCTAGAACTTATCCAAGAAAACTCTTCCTATGTTGATGATCTGAAAATGCCTCTCCAAGAGTCAAGCCATGAGGAGCCCTCAACATCCGAGTCAAACCTTACATCGACCACATCCCAAGATTCGCCTGTTGAGCCCTCTCTTGTACCAAGAACAATGAAGGAGGAAGAAGAAATTCAACCTCTTGAGTTCCCTTTATTCGAGGAAGATCTTTCTGATGATTATGGAAACACCTCGAACTACACTTGGGAAAAGATGCCTACTACTCCTCCCGATCCTCTCAAGGAACCATTTCTCAAGGAGGATATGAAGGCAAGTCCTCGGAAAACCTCTTTCGCTACCACTACCACTCAAAATCCTTTGGCGAAACCTCATATCAATCATGAACCACTTGAGTTCTCGGACGAATACAAGGAATATCTTGATAAACAATCTCAAAATCCTTCAAACTATACTTGGATCCCGAAGCCTACGGCACACCTTCCTCGTTTTGACCCTAATAACAAACCTTGGAAATCCTCTTCTGCCTGTCACCCAAAACATCGAATGGTGCAGCCTCCTGATCCAGAGCAGAATCCGCTTGAGGAAGTTAAGATTGTATCATCTTTTGTACCTACCAAGCCTGCTTTGTTTGAGGACACAGAGCTTTCCATCAAAAGAGAGGATGAGTTGGAAGAAACTTTTTACCTATCCAAAGCCGTACGGCCTTCATCATCATTTCCTGAGCCTCTCCCCTCTATCTCTCCTTACGCCGTTCTTGATGGTGATCAAGAACCCCTTGATAAGAAAAACTTCCAGGCTATGGACATTCTTGAGGCGTCGACTCTAGTGTTTGAACAACATGAATCTTTGCATGAGCATAAGAGCTTCTTTCTTGAAAACCCACAAGATGCATGTTCATATGACCCTCCTCTAGAGTCAATAATCATCGGTGCCAAAACCATGCCTGAGCTCTACAACCTCCATAAGGCTTCCTTTTGCTATTTGTTCTTTAGGATGGTTGTAGATGCTTTCATTTATCATAAATATTGCAAATATCGTGGTTGTATATTGGCACTAACCTTGCAGACATTCTCCGGAGCCACAACATCAAGCCAAACATGACGGAGAAAAGTCTTGCTCGTCAGACTTAAAATGACGATGCCCTTGCCGACAGGATAACCGGCAGTTATTTCTTTTGTTGCATTTCTTTACATGATAAAATCTAAAATAAAATAAAAAAAAAAATTCAATACAAAAAAAAAGAATTTATATGAATAAACTAGGCGCTTTTATTTCCCTTTCAAACATATAACGCGTCTTGAGTTATTTTGTCGTATTCAATAAACTTAGGCTCACCGGTCTTTAACCCCGGTAAGTCCCTTTTATTTCCATATCCTTTTGTTTGTTTTGAATAAATAAGCCAGGTACAAGAACAAGTGTGGGGGAGACCTCCTGTCCTTCATCAAGCACACATTTGAGATCTCCCACCAACACGATGCACAACATCGCACCAATCAACACGCAAATGAGTGGAGCCATCGGGACTAGAAGACAAAGATCAATCACATGACCCCTCTTGGTCTCCACTTCATCTAAGGCGACGGTTTGCGCATCCTATACCCTACTCTCCAATTCTTGAGTTAGAATAAATTTCTTGCATCAATCACCAAAATTTAACTCAATGATAAGAACAAATCTTTTTATCCCTCAACATACATGCTTCTGTTTGGTTGGCCTGCATACTCTTTATTCCTCGCTTCGCACACTTGTTTCTTGTGAACACCAATATCATAGGAACCCATGTTTATCTAAGTTGTTGGCGAGTGTGATATGGTTGGATGATAGGAATCTTGCTTCTTCTGTATAGAGTACTTGGGAATTTATTTGCAAAATTGAAAATCCATAGCTTTGCACTCCTCAATGATTGATCTTATATTCCTACCAGAGCCAAATAATGATCACATTGAAAACCCCTACAAAATGCTGCTTGTTATTGCTTTGAGCTTTGTCAAATTGTGTGACCCTTGTGAGATGCTTGTCATATTTTCTTGATCAAGAATCACGTACACACACCACCTTCACTCATCCACCAAATAATTATTTCATCATGCCACATCCACGTGCTAACTTCTACACTGGAAGTTAGCAACACCATTCCCATCCATCCATCCATCCACCAAAATAAATACTCCATCACTTGTTGTTGATGTCCCTCTCCAAACATTCTTGCAAAAAGAGACATGGCTATCAAAAAAAAAAAAAAAAAAAAGAAGAGAAGAGAAAAAGAATGATCATATGCATGAGCAAGAATAAAAGAGAGACATGCTCGAACATGTTGAGCATGATTAAAAAAAAAAAAAAAAGAGAGAGAGAGAGAAAAAAGAAAAAAAAAAGAAGAGAAAGAAAGAAAAGAAAAGTGATAGCCATGTTCTCAAAAGAAAATCAATCATGAGAGGGACATCATCGCATCAAGGAGTATCCATCTCATTCTATCTTCCACACACATATCCACACACATGCACATTCTTGATCAGATTGTATGGCTTGTTTTCTCTTTTGGATCCATTCTTTGACTTAGCAATATAAGTGATGCAAGTATGCTCCTTTTCATCCCTACCAAGCTCCACACAAAGCCTTACATAGAAGTAGGATGAAAAGAGGCAACCCATTGCCTTGGTGAGGAATCATACACATTGAGCGATCCGAAGTTATCATTCGAGGAGTACAAGCTATGTTCTTCTTTTGAAAATTCTATCAAAAACCCAAGTTACTCAACAGGGGAGTAATGATGACTTGAATCAAGACCGTTCCATTCCTCAACCGCCCAAGATGACATGGTAGACACATCAAAGTTCACAGGTGCAGGTATGGCTTGGAGTAACTTGTATGCTAGCATCATACCAAAGGGAGTTTTGTTCCACCTTAGTCCTTCAACTTTACTCGAGGACGAGCAAAGGCTAAGTGTGGGGGAGTTGTTGACGATCCTTAGAGCAAGAATTTTACCGTCAATTACCTTCATAAAAGAATTAAAATGAACACCAAACATAGTGGTAGGAGTTTATTACTAATCAATTCCACAAGTGTTGGTGAATTTGTGAGTGCAGCTGCATTTCATAGGAAACCGGGGAAAAGGAAGCATAAAAGGCCCACTCTGCAAACACCGAATTCCCCCGTCATAAGGAAATCTCCCCAAAAGCCCAATATCAAGGAGATATGAAGAAAGATCATCCCTTGGAGATCCTCAACAATGGCAAGGATATATGGATCCACCAAATCAACCCATACCATATTCCAAAGAGGACACCACTCCGAGAAATCAGCATCGGCAGCCGACCAAGATATGGATCAAACGTCCGACGAAACTTAACCAACTTGGGCCATAGCACCAAGATCACTCAATAGGACATCAAGGAGGACCTCTCGGCAAAAGCCCAAGACCAAATGGGCCAAGGGGGGGTCGGCCGACCCCAAACCCTGGGTCGGCCGACCTGCTACAGTGGCCCCAGCAGCCCATCTTTTTATGGCGGTTCCCCACCGACGTACCAAGGTCGGTTCTGCCTGCAATCAATGCCACCGACCTAAGGAACCGCCTCAATTCCACCGCCTTTGGAGGCTATAAATAAAGGGGTACCCCCCTCCTCTCAAGACACACAAGAAGGAGAGCCTCATTCCACCCCAAGGGCCTAGAGCCCCTTGTACACTAGTAGAATAGGGAGAGAGTAGGGTAGGAGAGAAGGGTAGTCCTCCCCTTGTGAGGACCTTGCCCAAATCTTGTACCTTGGAGGATACTTATTCATAGTGAAGTGTTCTTCGTTCGTTCATCGTTCGTTCGTCGTTCGTTCATCGTTCATCGTTCGTTCGTCGTTCGTTCATCGTTCGTTCGTCGTTCATCTTCATTACAAGTGAGTATTCTTGATCTTCTATTGGATTGAATATTTCTATTCTAGTATAAGTTCTTCTTTTACTTGCTTGCATGATCATCGTTCCATTCAAGTAAGCATTTAGAGGCGGAATTTATCTTTAGTCTTGTGAACTAGAATAGGTCCGGCAGCTAGGATTTGATTGCCTTGTTGTCACGTGACCTTGGGACTGGCATAGGGACTTAATTGCTCTAGTGTCGCGTGTCCTAAGAGAGAGTCGCCGGTAGGTGGTGACAGCCCTACTTGCTTAATCCTCTCTGTTCTAGTGAATTGACTTCTTGGAATCGGTCTGGCAGCGAAGACTTAATTGCTTTGTTGTCACGCGACCCTAGGACTGGCATAGGCACCTAATTGCCCTAGTGTCACGTGTTCTAGTAGGGGGGTTTGCCAGTAGGTGGTGACAGCCCTGCTGTGTTTACTCTTCCTTATTCCAGATAGAACTTCATCCATAGGGATCCTCTCTACCCATACCTACCATCCTTCTTTGTGTCCTTGGACCAGCTAGACTAGTAGATAATTCCACTCCGTTCCTTTGGGATAATATAAATAACGATACCCTTGAATACTCACGGGTGAAGTGCTACAACGGTATTCTCCGTACGCTTGCGGATTTATCTGTGACGTTAAGAAATACCAACAACTATGCATCGTGATATAAGATAGATAAAGCAAAGATCATGATGAATAGAGAAAGCGTGAGTCATAGCTCAAGAAATGTATCACCTGCAAAAATAGAGTTAGTGCACAGTAGGTGATAACTAGGAATAAGCCAAGTGAGCTATGACTAACACCCCTGCAATGATATGATAAAAGATAAGTCCTGCAAGAACAAGTTAGTGCACATATCATCACAGGTACACAAGAAAACACAAGAACATCTCAGGCATATATATATATAAATAACAGAAACTGAGTATGTAAATGAAACCAAGTGCATTCTTAATGTGCTAAACGCCGAGACAAAAGAAATCCAAGCACATTAAGAACCACAAACTCCAAAAGAATATACAATAGAAACACCAGACTCCCCCTGAATACACAAAAACAATCTCGATCAAGTCTCACTCCCAACTCCCCCTAGACATATTCTCTCCCCCTTTGGCACCAAGGACCAAAAAGATCATAGAGAAGAAGATATACGCTATCCTACGCGTCGGTGTCTGGAGGTGGTGCAGTGGCAGCAGGTGCTGAAGAACTGGCAGTAGTCTGAGCACTGTCCTGCTGCTGCTGAGAAGGTGGCACTGGAGGTGTCCAAGTCCAAGTCCGCGGCATCCCCAAAGACTCCTGAGGCTGAAAGAGTGGCGTGTACGGCACAAGCTGTCTAGAAGCTATCCCAGGAGAGTCTGTCTGAAGAAGGGTCTGCTCAAGCTGTACTGCATACCGGACTACCTCATCATCAGAAGCTGAGTGAACTGACGGAGAAGGAGAGCGACTGGGAGTCCAAGTGAAGCTGCCAGAAGGAGAGAGTGTCCTGCGTGGAGAATCCTGTCTGGTAGCGAGAGCTGCATCTACCTCCTGACGAGTATAGCCAAAGTCTGTGAGGTCGAAGGTCTCGGTCATCTCCTCAGACGCTGCAACTGTCGTAGTGACCACTGCCTCTGTAGTAGGAGGAGGTGGAGCTGAACCTGAGGCTGTCTGGGCTGAGACTGGAACTGTCTCTATCTCACTGAAGTCAAGTGAACATGCAGCTAGCGGAGAAGAGAGCTGAGCAGCTGAAGTAACAAGTCCCTGCCCACGAACTGGAGTGGTACTCATCAAGAAAGCAGATGGTGTCATGTACTGCCCAGGTGACAGGAAAGGAAACGAAGACGGTCCTGCCTGAGAGGGACCAGCCTGAGAAGGTCCTGCCATCCCTGTCACTCCAGCGAAGGTCGAGCTCATCAAACCCTAAGAAGTCTGGCCAGAAGGTGTAGCTGGGGCTGAGAGCATCGAAGCAAAGAAACCTGGTGCTGCTGGAGGCTGCTGCAACTGAAAAGCTGGAGGAGGTATCATCGACGGTAGTGGCACTGGTGGGAAAGAAGGCATCCCTGGAATGAACTGGCCCACGTACCCGAAAGCTGCAGCAAAAGAACCGAAGATAGTCTGGTTGGTCAGCTGAGTGGCCCTGAGAGTGTCAGCAACCTGCCTGGTCAACTCTAAATGTGTGGCATCTCTCTGCTCCTGCTGAGCTCTCCACCTGTCCTGCTCCTCAACCCTCCGTCTGAGATGCTCAAGCTGTGCAAGTAAGGAGGGGTCAGTGGCTGCTGCTGCTGGAGCTGAGTGTGGTGCTGTCACTGGAACCTCTGGCATCACCTCTGGTATGTCATGATGAGGTGCAGGTGAGGCGTGTGAGAAGTCCTGGCCTGTCTCCTCTGTAGCTCCGCTGCCACCAGCTCCATCCCCTGCTGTGGACTGAGAAGCACTACCCTGTGAAGCAGTAGCCCTCCTGAGAACTCGTCTGTCTGTGGGGGGTAGGAGCACGTACTCAGAAGTAACCTCAGGAAGTGTAGAGTACGTCTCATAGGACATGTAGCCAGTCATCCAGAGAAGATAGCAAATATAAGGACCAAAAGGGAGAACTCTGGAGCCCACTCTCTCTGCAAGGATATCCTCCATCTGACTCAGAATCAGGTCAACAAGATCAAAGGGAATGTGACTGATCAGTGAAAGAATACCCCACTGGAACAAGCAAGAGATCCTGTCCTGGTATCCACCTCTGGGAATGATGGTCCTGCTGAGAAGTGCCCTGATAGCTCTAGCCTCATGTGTCAATCTGTTGGGCATCCTGCTGTAGTTCTCCGGATACGGAGGAGGAAAAGCAACTGACATATCAGCATCTGGAGGCTCAACTCCTCCTACCGGTCTGCGAGGTGGCCTGACTCCCTCATTAGCGAGCCCGTGGAGGGTCCGCTCAAACGTGTCTGCATTCAGGGCTGCCCTGATCTCCTCTCTGGTCCACCTGCAAGGCTGTCCATTATACATGAAACACACCTCTGACCTGTCCTCAGCAATCCAAAGAGTGGAGTAAAACTCTCTGACAATGTTGCTCCTGTACCTCATCGGAGTAGTCAGCAAGGTCTGGAGTCCTCTCATGAAGCTCAAGGACTGTGACATGTCCTTCCCTGCAGCCAAGGAGAGACGAGCTGCTGTAACATGAAGTGCTTCGCATACAGCTTGTCCCCCTTGGTGGTCTCCCTCCTGTGATAGGCCTCGCCTATCCTCCTCTGCAGCACTGTCCAGTACCTGGGGCCAGCCTCTGGATCTCTAGCAACTGGTGCCCAAGTCATCCTGTCAACCTGTCTGGCTGCCTTGATAGTCTCCCCCTTGATCTTGAGCATGTCTGACTGAAGAAGAGCCGGGTAGCCTGAAGCTCTCAGAGCTGCCATTTCTGCTCTCTCTGCCCTCTTCTTCAGAACCTCTGGATCCTGGTCAGGAGGAGTGTCTCTGTAGAATCCTCCAGAGCCCTGACTGTCTGAGGTGGAGGTGGAGCTGGAGCTGTAGCTGTCCTCTGCGGGTACAGCCTGCTGCTGCGCAGTCCTCGACGGACCAACCTCAGGGATGGTCGGAGTCTGCTGCGGTACACCTCTCCGTCTGGTGGACCTCCTCAGGGGTGTCTGCTCCCTCTGGTCTGTACCAGCTCCCTCTCTGATCTGGAAGCCTGTGCTCCTGCCAGTGGGTATGTCCACTGATGCTGCCCTGAGAGCCTGGTCCCACACACGATCACCTGTCTTCTGCTTCTTCTTGGGCGGTGGATCTGGAGCCTTGCCCTTTCCTCTGTCTTGATCACCTCTGCCTCTGCCTCTGCCTCTGTCTCTGGCCATAGCTGCCAACTATCAAGCTGCCGCTGACAAGATAGGGCGAGTGAGCTTGGCTCACCAACCCGTCCACTGACAAGCTGACTGCCACAAAGATAGGATCAAGGGCTTGGCCCTAAATCCGTCCACTGAGAACTCTGCACTGTCAACTGTCACTGTCCTCTGGGCTGCTCAACTGACAACTGCCACTGCACGATAGGAGATAGACAGGGTATATGAGTATAGAATAACCTACTATAATCTACAAGCAAGAATCGTAGGTAAGCGCGTAAAAGTCTATGTGAAACCCTAGCGCTGAGGTGAAGGACACAATGCCGGCAATTAAATGCAAAGGGGAACTACGGCATTGTCGATTATGAGTGGAGATCAACTAGTGCACATATAGATAGGCAAACGACTCAATGTGACACTAATTGAGGATCAACAACTAGTGACATGATTAAGTAGAAGGCAATTATGCTCGATCATGACACTAGGACCTACATGCCGTAATAAAAGTATGAACTTTATGACAAATACGACATCTAGGTTGGAAATTCATCTAAACTAGCATATAGGGATATAAGCACAAATGCTAAACATGCTAGAAATAGGTGAATTCCTAAGCAAACTTGGGCAAATCATCGATGAAAGGTAAGAATGGCTCAACATGCCCTAGGTATGGACTCCTGCTACTGTGCATTGCGAACAATTGAGTCAATTTCGCCGGAAAGGAAACCAATTTGGCCGAAGCCTCACCGGAGCAATGGATGACGGCGTCAACAGTGAGGTAGAGCTCGGTCCTCTCCCTCCTTCCTGGGCGCGAGCAGCAGCTCGAAGGCGTCCAGGGAGTCGACGGCGACGACCCAAAAACGACGGTGCGGCGGGGGCGACGGCTCAGGTCGAGGCAGTGCGGCGGCGGCGCGGGTGAGGTGGAGCAGTGGCGCACGAGCTTGGGCGTGGAGCGGGCGCGGCTGCTGGTGGTGGAGTGGTGTGCGCGCACAGCGAACTCGTCGGCGGCGAAGGGGCGCGGCGGCGTACGGCGGCGGCGACGGTGGCGACGAGCGCGTGCGCGGTGAGGTACGGCGGCGGCGACGATGCACAGTAACGGGAACAATGTTACGGTGGGTTAGGGTAAATAGGGATGAACGGCCGAGATCTAATCAAAATTTGAACCAACGGCTCAGATCGGAAAACGATAACGGTCAATGTATAGGTCACCGTATGATGCGACGATAGGCACCGTAGGATGCGGTGATCTCCAAGAGCTGGGCGCAGAAGCCACGGTCACCGTATCATACGGTGACTGGCACCGCATGATACGGTGACAGTAAATGCCAGCTCACAGAAGATCAGAGGCACGAAGCCTCACCGCATTTTACGGTGACTACCACCGTATGGTACGGTGAACCCCAGAAAAGCTGATTTCAAGGAATTTCTTTCTAAGTCCATACATCTCACACAAAAAACCAAATAAACACCATGCATGGACTAGAAAGGGAACACTCAAACACTCCTTTGAAAATAAACCAATATAGGTTGCGCATAGGCTTATAGTAATTTTTCAATCGGCAAATAAGATGCAACCAATAAGATCCAAAAGAGATAAAACCAAAGGAGGGGTATGTATGAGCCCTTTGCCTATGATCCGTGCAAGTAGATTTAACCTTGAGGATCATTTAGCAAGACTCAATGGGCATGAAGCGCAATTCTTTTCTTTAGTCACACTTCTATGAGATGTGAGATCATATTACGAATGAAGCACTTCCTCATAGTGTGACGACTCCTTTGTGATTTCCTATATGCAATGCATGAGACAAGCATATCATACAAATGCAAGAGAAAGTAAATATGCCATGTGATATGCAAGCAAAGTTAAGACAACGCATAAAGGAAACCTACTCAAGGTCAAGTTTGAGCATCTCTCAAGCTTACTCACTATGAGCCAAACCTTGCCTTGAGTCCTTCGGTCCACCAACTCAAGCATCCCCCTTGCTCATAGCTATCTTGAGAAAGTTAGACCTTGAACTAATTTTTTTTGTTCTTTTCTTTTTAGTTATTTACACATGCATGGATGCAAAAATACTAGTTCACAAAGGAGCACCTAGCTACCATGCAAGCAAATGCAAGAAAAAAAAACTACTATGATACAAGTTACCTCCTTGAAGAGTAGATTTGTCGATGAAGCACTCAAAGCTTGTGGTGGACGTTCACGGATCATCATCATGGCACTCGGTCCACCACCATCACCCGTCTAGGTCTTGGTCTTGGGAGCCCACTCGCACTTGATTGGCCTCTCAAGGTCAACTATGCATTTGGGCACCCAAATCTTCCTCATCATCCTCCTCTTGTCGGGCGATCCAAGAGCCTTTGCCTTCACCTTGCCCCGCTTGTCCCTAAAGAGCTTGTAGTGTATATTTCCATGGAACAAGTTAGCGTTAGGCAAAACTTTGGAACTTCTCACTTTGGAACAATTCTTGCTAGTGTGCCCATCACGGCAACACTTCTCACAATAGTAGTCGTCCGCCATGAGAGGGACTACCCAAGGTGGAATGTCCTCGTCCTTGCCGATGAGGTTGATGGCGGCGGGGTAGGAGCCGAGTCCCTTGTGCCCGGGGTTGTTCACAAGGTTCCGACCAAGTATCTCCTTATGGATGGTCCTTCCCCTTGTGAGCCTCTCGAAGCCGTCCATCACCGAAGCTCTCTCCTCCTTGAGTTGATGATATTCCTTCAAGATTTTCTCATCAAGAGAGATGCTCTCAAGAGAGGGAGTTAGTCCATCACAAGTAATATATGAAGAATCGGAAATAGATGAACTAGAAGAAGAAGTGTTACTCTTTTCGAGGATGGATTGATGTTCCTCCTCAAGAACCTTGAACTTGTCGTTGAGCCTCTTGTGATCAACCTTGAGCTTGTCATAGCTCTCATCCAAGGTTATGAGAGAGGTGGAAAGGTGCTTGAGCTCATCCTCTAGTAACTTGGATTTCTCCTTGAGCTTCATGTGGTCTTCCTCAAGCTTGTCATAGTCCTCATCAAGAGCCTTGTGAGAGATGGATAAGTCCCTAAGTTCACCCTCAAGTTGACGGACTCGGAAAGCGGCCACTTCATGTTCCTTCTCCAACCGAGCAATGGTCTTGTCCTTTCCTTGAGCATCTTGCCGGTTAGGAGAATGCTATCCAAGAGTTCCTCATAAGTGGGCTTATCCTCTTCACCAAACTCTTCCTCGGACTCACTCTTCTCATCCTCATCACTACTCTCATCATCTTGGCCATCAAGCAAGTAGGTGGTGGAGGTAGAGTCTCGGACATGTTTGTGAGAGCAATGCCTGCCATCTTCTTGCCTTTGGAGGATGCGTCATCACTTTCTTCTTCTTCATCACTATCATCATCCGATACCCACTCTCCAACATAAAGACCCTTGCGAAATGATCTTCTCTTGTCTTTGCCTCTAGAGCTTTCCTTCTTGACAAACCTCTTCTTGCCTTGTACTTGCTTCTAGGGTCTTCTCCTTCATCATCGCTTGACTCTTGAGTCTTCTTCTTGCTCTTCTTGATTGGCTTGGGGCATTCCTTGGTAAAGTGACCCTTCTCCCCACAATTGTAGCACTCGGCATCTTTCTTGTTGATGAATCTTCTCTTGAAGAAGTTGCTTCTCTTCATGAGGAGTGCAAGATCACTTGGATGAAGTTGCAACAAGTCTTCAACGTCTTCTTCAAGCTCTTCATCACTTGAATCTTGAGTCACCACCTTCTTCATCTTCTTACTTGATCCCTCGGACGCAAAAGCAAGATTCTTGGAGGGCTTCTCATCAAGCTTCTTGTCAAGGTTGTAGCTCTCGAAGGCGGTGATCTTCCCAAGTAGCTTGTGGGTGGTGAGGTCTCGCATGTCGGTGTTGAAGAGACATGTGATGAGTGCTCCATACTTCTCCCTTGGGAGAATCCTCATGATCTTCCGCACAAGGTCACCATCATCAATCTTGTCCTTCACACCGAGAGAGTTGATATCCTCTACAAGCACATTCAAGCGAGAGTAAGTGTCATTGATTAGCTCATTTGAAGACATGGCAAAGTCATCATATTTGTTCTTTAGCACATAGTATCTATCCTCTTTCACGTCCGTGGAACCCTCATGAATTTGTTGAATTTGTGTCCAAACTTCATGAGCGGTACCCGCGGACTTGACTCGAGCAAAGACCTCTTTAGTGATAGCTTCAAACAAGGCATTTTTAGCTTTAGCATTTGCCTTTGCAAGATTCACATCAAGAGTACCAATGGGAGTCCTTAGAGAGACACCGGAACTTGTCACCTCCCATGCGATAGGGTCGAGAGCCTCGAGGTAAGCTTGCATGCGAGCTTTCCAATAGGCATAGTCGGTCCCATCGAACGGGGGCGGTCCATGATCTCTCGGCATCCTTACTCAAGGCGGTTAAGCCCTATTTGAGCAACGAGGCTCTGATACCACTTGAAAGGATCAAGGGCACCGAGAGGGGGGGGATGAATCGGTGTGTCAACAATTTCTCCCAAACGTACTTTAGGCGTGAAGCTAGCAAGACTAGATATGGTGATAACAAAAGCAAGCGATGCGCGCACACAATCTAGTCTATGCAACAAGCAACACCCTAGCAAGCAATTCTACCAAGTAGTAAAGAGACAACCTATCAAGCAATTCTACTAGCACAAGAAGTAAATGCGGAAACGTAAATGCTAGTATGTAAAGGAGATAAGGATAGGAATGCTCATGATTTTTCCCGTGGTCTCGGAAGGATGGCGCCTTCCCCTACTCCACGTTGGGTCACTCCCGCCGGAGTCTCGACCCGTCCCTCCGCTCGATGGCGATCCCTCCTAGAGCACACTTCACCCTCCGAGTGAAGTCGCGGGCACGTCCCGCGGGCTCGATCCCGGGTACTCTTCCGGAGGTAAGGCTCCGCACGTGATGCGTGCCAAAGGGCGCTCCACTAGTGATGCTTCTTTTGCACGGGAAGCTCCAAGACCGTGTACAAACTTGTGTTAGCTTCCACAATCTTCTTGGACAGTTCAACACCAACGCCTAACCGGTCTAGGCCTTGCCATAGACTAAGAGTAACAGCTCAACTTGACTCTCTCAAGCACTCCCTAGCCTAGAGATCAATGGATGCAACTTGTTACTCTCTCAAGCACTAGGATCACTCCAAATCCTTCTCAAGTGCTTCCTCTTCTTGCTCTTGGCTTCTCCCTGTCTTCCTCAACTATTCCAGTGGCCAAGAGACCCTCAAAGGGGTAGGTAACCAGCTATATATAGGCCTCCAACCTCAAACTAGCCGTTACCAAAAAGCAGTCTGTCGATACAGTCACCGTAGTAACCACCGTATGATACGGTGACTGTAGCACCGTATCATACGGTGACTCCTTTCTCACTTGCCAGAGCAACTCCATTCTCTGGTCTTCATCTTATTGGGTTCACCGTATCATACGGTGACACCCACCGTATCATACAGTGACTCCTTCTCTTCAGCTTCCAGCCAACTGCCAAGTCTCTGGAAATCATACGGTGACCACCGTATCATACGGTGACCACCTCACCGTATCATACGGTGACTCCAACTTCTCTGCTAGGTCATCACCTCATCTGGACTTCTCTTCTCGCAGTCACCGTATCATACGGTGACTGGCACCGTATCATGCGGTGGCTTCTGCTGAAGCTGATCTTGATCTCCTCTTCGATCCTCGACTCCAACTTCATCCTTCTTGGTTCCTTCACTTCTTCTCTTCTACTCCAAGTGTCCGAGAGACTCACATTTGCATCCAAAGATCTCTACACTATTGAGTACCTAAGAGAACCAACTTGAACCCTCTTGATAGTCCGGTTTTTCCTATGGACTCAAGCTATCATCTAACCAAGCAACACTCGCTTGGTCTAGCATGTCCTTAGCCTTGATCCATATCTTCTCCGCGACTCCATCAAGTCCGTTCTTGTGTAGATGAAGGCAACCAATCATCCTTGACGTTTGAATTAGGGTCTGTCGGCATACACCACCAACGGACGGAGCTTTCTTCATACGTGACCATTGATCAATATCCTACATGGAAATGTTAGTCACATACAAAGGGTCATCCAATCACCAAAACATTCATACCTTTGGGGTTTCCAAACACTTCAATGGCCTTGAAGCTTACATCTACAGATTATGACCAAATAAGGTCTATCCTCATAAATCACCACATGGGTAAATTCCTCAATTCAGAAGACAATATCTTGTCCATGTGACCATGAAATTCAACACATGGATAAACTCTGTGGATTAAATGTATTCAGATTGAAAACCTATCAATTCTATTGGTAGTTATAATATGTAAGGTATAATTAAAAGTTTGTGCAACATGCTTATATGTATTAATGGCACAAGGCACAACCTCGATATTCAACAAGTATAATGACTAAGGACCAATAATTAGGAATATAATATTTCAATTGTTTTATTTTTTTAATAAGACATTGTTTATATGAACAAAGCTGCGCAAGTGACGTAAGAAGGGACCCATTCTTATTAATTAATGAGTAAAACAAAAATCTCATACATGCCAAAGGTTATATCCGTGACCTGTCGAGTCCTTGTCAAGAGCATATCTAAGGACCGAGAATTGTACCATATGCATGATAAAATATCCCAATAAATAAAAAGTAGACTCTTCTGGATCATTTGAATATATATGATTATTTGTGATACCATTCGTAACTTTAAAATATCTCTTTCAAAAATTGGTTTATGGGAACAAGATCCCGAATGCTTATTATGATTTAAACTAAATCATCCAAATATCCTGAATGTTCAGCCTTCTAAAGTAGGCGATCTTTGCATTCAAGTGTTTACGGCTTGTTGAACTTTACCTGCAAGATGCAAACAAATTAATGATATTGAAAGGATCTAGTACAGACCAAGAGGGGGTGTTGAATCGGTGACCAATAACTAAAGGTAAATCCTTTGGTGATCATATGGTCACGTGATGAACAGATACTACAGCTGTACCCAGTAGGAGAGGTTTCAAAAAAGGGTCACGTGAACACGTGGTGCATGCTAAACGCGTTTTCGTCAAACATCGTGCAGTTGATTCACTTAGAACTAAATCATCCATTTTGTTATACCGCGGGAGTATGTTATAACAGTATTACATGGAAGTTAAGCTTGCAAGAGGACGTGACGAGAGGAGGCACGTGACTGCAAATAGCTGCAAGAAGGGACCACATCAAAGTAAATACTCCCTCTGTCCCAAAATAGATGTCGCTGTTGACTTTTTTGACTGCTCGTCTTATTCAAATTTTTTGCGCAAATTTTATTTATTTTTTTACAATTTGTTTTATCATTGAATATATTTAATCATGACATATTTGTTTTTATATTTAAATAATTTTTTTGAATAAGACGAAGAGTCAAACATGATGTCCAGTGACAACTATTTTGGGACGGAGGGAGTATGTGTCATAGAGTGAGAGTGTGAGTGGCACGGTTGACACAGATGGAGCAAAATAAATTACGTCAGGACAAGCACTGCTACAAGATGCAGGAATTACACCACCACCTCAGCAGCAGGGTCTGACGGATGCATCTGCAGTAATGCACGGAAAATGGAAGTGGTTCCCGGAAACCGGGGTTGCCTGATTGTGGGCCGTTCGATCAAAGTTGGATTTATGGGGATATGTGTGTCGGCAAGGTTTAGGGGACGTATGTGAATTATTTTTGCCTGTATAAGGCTCTGTTGGCCGCTGCCACGGCGCAGGCGGCAGAGAGCCACTGTTGCCTTTTCCAGTTCATTTATTTTTTTGAACCTCTCATTCCTGAATATAAATGTAGTATCTGTTCGTGTACATTGAAGGAGACTCACTCACTCAACACACACAAACCCCCTACATCTATACCAGAAAAACGAACGCGTCCCTCAAAAGAATATTGCACGACTGTCACCACGCGGTGAGAGGGTACCGAAGAAACATGAAAGTCCTGACAGATCACAGAAAAAAGAGGCATTAAAAATGAGACTCCTAAGAGCCCCACAGCTCCGCCGCTGCCTGACGCGCTTCCAAACAAGCCGAAGATGCCGTCGAACGACGCGCCGCAGACTCCGTACCGTCGCTTGACCATCGTCGCCGACAGACACAGCTCCGACGTGGTCAGCACGTCGCAGACCGCCGAAGCTTGAACACCATCATCTCCTCTGCAATCCCGGACGAACTCTCCTGATTATCCACAAGCCCGCCGACGCCGCCGGAGAGAGACGCCATCAGCACGGAGGAGGCTCGGGAAGATTATTCCAGCGAAACGCCGGCGCCGCCGCATCACCAACGCTCCATGGAAAACCACCTCACTGCTCCGCCGTCGACCATGGTAGCACCACGAAGACCACCATAGCAGTAACGGAAAGGAGCAAGAGGAAACAAAAGCTTCACACCGCCGATGTCTCCGTCAACGGGGAAGAAACAAGACTCACCGGACCACCAGACAATCCCGTCAGCGACACAAGCTCCGCCAGGATCATCGCCATCCCAACAACAGCCACCACGCCAACGAGCTGGAAGAACCGGGATATAAACTAAGCACTAGAGGCTACACCTACTACTTACAGAGGAGCCGGCCTTCGATCCGCCGGATCCCGCCCTCATCTGGCACCGGAACGGCCACCCGAAGGCAAGACCCGACGGGATCGACGCACCGCCGCAGCCACACGAAGCTCATCGATAGCACCTCCCACCGACTCCATCGCCAGCACGAGGCCCACACCGACCAGAACTTCGCCGGCACCAAAAAGCTCTCGCCGTCAAAGCCGACATCAACGCGAGAGAAGAACAGCTCCGGGCGTCGACCTGGCCGTCCCGCTCCACCCCCGGTGCCAGAGAAGCAGCCGAAGGGGAGTGGAAGGCGAGATCGACGCCGGAGAACCGAATCTCGTACGAGTCGCCTTTCGCCTCTCCTGTAGGAACGAGAGAGAGAGAGACGCTTCGAGAGAGATCAGTTCATTTATTGACTCCAGACAAATCCATCAGGAGATTCGGGTACTCCACATCGGTTCTTTCAAATTGTATTCCACAGATGAAGTGTGCCATTATTTTGCATCAGAAAAATGGATTCTCTCATTTTTTTTTTACTGTGCACTTTCAAAATGTGAACCAAATTTTGACCACCACATCTGGTAGTACGACCTTGGAACAGAAGTATGGACAAGAATAATTTAGGAGCACTTCATGTATCACAAAAATATGGACACCAACAAATTTTAAAATTTATTCGGTGTAATTCTCATGTATAGTAAGTAGAACTAGAAATCTGAATCAGAAATAAACAAGGATCATGAGGTAATCGTACTATTCCCCGCACAAATGTTATCTAAACAAGGATGCACGCAGAAACAATACTTCGGATCAACATAAACAATACCAACACTGAGTCGCAAAAAAAAAACATACCAACACTTTGCAGTGGCAGTGAACATCAAAATATGTATTTTCACATATATCTGAATAACTCAAGTTGATTAATACAATGGAAGGGCATTAGAAGTTTAAAACTGATCAAGAAACTCATTAGTCAAAAAGCAAAAGTACTTTACGCATAGCTAAGTTGAACCAATAGCAAAAAACAAAAAACTGGATGTAAGCTTCATGACCATTGGAGTTTGGAAACCTCAAAGGTATGAATGTTTTGGTGATTGGGTGACCATATTGATTGTGGCTAACATTTCCATGTAGGATATTCAAATGGTCATGTCAGTGGAAGCGTCGTCTCACGAACTTTATCTTATTGACGACTTGGTGATTGGTTGCCTCGACAATTCGGATCGAGAACTTGATGGAGTCAAGGTTGAAGATGGATCAAGGCTAAGGACATGATAGACCGAGCAAGTGTTGGCTTGGTGTAGATGTTAGCTTGAGTCCATAGAAAAAACCGGACTATCAAGAGGGATCGAATTTGTTCTCTTAGAGCACACTAGGTTAGAGATCAAATGGATGCATTGTGAGTCTCTTGAGGGCTAGGGTGGCTGAAGAGAAGAAGAGGAACCAAGAATGGAGAAGTTGGAAGCAAGGATCAAGAAGTGGATCAAGTTTTCAGCTTTGCAGTAGAGAACGGACAGTACGGTCCTAGGGACCGTATGGTACGGTCTTCATTGAAGATCCAGACAGAGAAGTGAAGTCTCGGGATGCTGAGAAAATGAAGACCGGACAATTGACCGGACAATACGGTCATGGGACCGTATGGTACGGTCATCAGAGGATTTCCAGACAGAGAAGATGAAGTTTCTGGAAGTGGAAGAAATGAAGACCGGACAATCGACCGGACGGTACGGTCCTAGGGACCGGATAGTACAGTCTTCATTGGAGATGAAGAAAGAAAATGGAGATGCGCCTGGAAATAGAGACCGGACAGTACGGTCCTTTGTACGGTCTCTAGTTTCGTAGGGCACTTTTGGGCAACGGCTAGTTTTGGGTTGGTAGCCTATAAATAGTTGGTTGCTCGCCCCTTGAGGGGTCTCTTGGCCATTGTGAGAGTGCAGGAAACCCAGAGGAAGCCAAGGGCAAGGAAGAGAAGCACTTGTGAAGGATTTGGAGTGATCCTAGTGCTTGAGAGAGTAGCAATTGCATCCACTTGATCTCTAGGCTAGTGTGAGCTTGAGAGAGTCACTTCGGTTTGTTACTCTTGGTCTATGGGAAGGCCTAGACCGGTTAGGCGTCGGTGTTGAGCTGTCCAACGAGAGTGTGGAAGCCAACACAAGTTTGTACACGGTCTTGGAGCTTCCCGTGCGAAAGAAGCATCACTAGTGGAGCGCCCTTTGGCACGCATCAAGTGCGGAGCCTTACCTCCGGAAGAGTACCCGGGATCGAGCCCGGCGGGACGTGCCCGCGACTTCACTCGGAGGGTGAAGTGTGCTCTACGAGGGATCGCCTTCGAGCGGAGGGACGGGGTCGGGACTCCGGCGGGAGTGACCCAACGTGGAGTAGGGGAAGGCGCCATCCATCCGAGACCACGGGAAAAATCATGAGCATTCCTATCTCTATCTCCTTTACTTACTAGCATTTACGCTTTCGCATTTACTTATGTGCTAGTAGTATTGCATGATAGGTTGTCTCTTTACTACTTGGTAGAATTGCTTGTTAGGGTGTTGCTTGTTGCTTGTTTGCATAGACTAGATTGTGTGCGCGCATCGCTAGCTTCTTGTTGTCACCATATCTAGTCTTGCTAGCTTCACGCCTTAAGTACGTTTGGGAGAAATTGTTGAGACACCGATTCACCCCCCCCCCTCTCGGTGCCCTTGATCCTTTCAAGTGGTATCAGAGCCTCGTTGCTCAAATAGGGCTTAACCGCCTTGAGTAAGGATGCCGGGAGGAAGTGGACCGCCCCCGTTCGATGGGACCGACTATGCCTATTGGAAAGCGCGCATACAAGCTTACCTCGAGGCTCTCGATCCTATCCCATGGGAGGTGACAAGTTCCGGTGTCTCTCTAAGGACTCCCATTGGTACTCTTGATGTGAATCTCGCAAAGGCAAATGCTAAAGCTAAAAATGCCTTGTTTGAAGCTATCACTAAAGAGGTCTTTGCTCGAGTCAAGTCCGCGGGTACCGCTCATGAAGTGTGGACTCAAATCCAACAGTTCAGGGTTCCTCGGATGTGAAAGAGGAAAGATACTATGTCCTTAAGGACAAATATGATGCTTTTACCATGTCTTCAAATGAGCTAATCAATGATACTTACTCTCGCTTGAATGTGCTTGTAGAGGATATCAACTCGCTCTGTGTGAAAGAGAAGATTGATGATGGTGACCTTGTGCGGAAGATCATGAGGATTCTCCCAAGGGAGAAATATGGAGCACTCATCACATGTCTCTTCAACACCGACATTCAAGGCCTCACAACCCACAAGCTACTTGGGAAGATCACCGCCTTCGAGTGCTACAACCTTGACAAGAAGCTTGATGAGAAGCCCTCCAAGAATCTTGCTTTTGCATCCGCGGGTTCAAGCAAGAAAATGAAGAAGAATGTGATGCCTCAAGATTCAAGTGATGAAGAAGTTGAGGAAGATGATGAAGACTTGTTGCAAATCCATCCCAATGAACTAGCACTCCTCATGAAGAGAAGCAACTTCTTCAAGAGAAGGTTCATCAACAAGTGTAAGCTTCATGACCATTGGAGTTTGGAAACCCCAAAGGTATGAATGTTTTGGTGATTGGGTGACCATATTGATGTGACTAACATTTCCTTGTAGGATATTCAAATGGTCATGTCAATGAAGCGTCGTCTCACATATTCTATCTATCGACGACTTGGTGATTGGTTGCCTCGACATTTCGGATCAAGAGCTTGATGGAGTCGCGGAGAAGATGTGGATCAAGGCTAAGGACATGCTAGATCCAAGCGAGTGTTGCTTGGTTAGATGTTAGCTTGAGTCCATAGGAAAAACCGGACTATCAAGAGGGATCGAATTGGTTCTCTTAGAGCACACTAGGTTAGAGATCAAATGGATGCATTGTGAGTCTCTTGAGGGCTAGGGTGGCTGAAGAGAAGAAGAGGAACCAAGGATGAAGAAGTTGGAAGCAAGGATCAAGAGTGGATCAAGTTTTCAGCTTATCCGGAAGAGACCGGACAGTACGGTCCTAGGGACCGTACAATGCGGTCTTCATTGAAGATCCAGACAGAGAAGTGAAGTCTCGGGATGCTGAGAAAATGAAGACCGGACAATAGGACCGGACAGTACGGTCTAGGGACCGTATGGTACGGTCATCAGAGGATTTCCAGACAGAGAAGTTGAAGTTTCTGGAAGTGGAAGAAATGAAGACCGGACAATCGACCGGACGGTACGGTCCTAGGGACCGGACAGTACGGTCTTCATTGGAGATGAAGAAGAAGATGGAGATGCGCCTGGAAATAGAGACCGGACAATACGGTCTGGAAGAGACCGGACAGTACGGTCCTTTGTACGGTCTCTAGTTTCGCAGGGCACTTTTGGGCAACGGCTAGTTTTGGGTTGGTAGCCTATAAATAGTTGGTTGCCCGCCCCTTGAGGGGTCTCTTGGCCATTGTTGGAGTGCAGGAAACTCAGAGGAAGCCAAGAGCAAGGGAGAGAAGCACTTGTGAAGGATTTGGAGTGATCCTAGTGCTTGAGAGAGTAGCAATTGCATCCACTTGATCTCTAGGCTAGTGTGAGCTTGAGAGAGTCACTTCGGTTTGTTACTCTTGGTCTATGGCGAGGCCTAGACCGGTTAGGCGTTGGTGTTGAGCTGTCCAAGGAGATTGTGGAAGCTAACACAAGTTTGTACACGGTCTTGGAGCTTCCCGTGCGAAAAAAGCATCACTAGTGGAGCGCCCTTTGGCACGCATCAAGTGCGGAGCCTTACCTCCGGAAGAGTACCCGGGATCGAGCCCGGCGGGACGTGCCCGCGACTTCACTCGGAGGGTGAAGTGTGCTCTAGGAGGGATCGCCATCGAGCGGAGGGACGGGGTCGAGACTCCGGCGGGAGTGACCCAACGTGGAGTAGGGGAAGGCGCCACCCTTCCGAGACCACGGGAAAAATCATGAGCATTCCTATCCTTATCTCCTTTACATACTAGCATTTACGCTTCCGCATTTACTATTATGTGCTAGTAAAATTGCATGATAGGTTGTCTCTTTACTATTTGGTAGAATTGCTTGCTTGGCTTTACTACTTGGTAGAATTGCTTGCTAGGGTGTTGCTTGTTGCATAGACTAGATTGTGTGCGCGCATCGCTTGCTTTTGTTATCACCATATCTAGTCTTGCTAGCTTCACGCCTAAAGTACGTTTGGGAGAAATTGTTGACACACCGATTCACCCCCCCCTCTCGGTGCCCTTGATCCTTTCAAGTGGTATCAGAGCCTCGTTGCTCAAATAGGGCTTAACCGCCTTGAGTAAGGATGCCGAGAGATCATGGGCCGCCCCGTTCGATGGGACCGACTATGCCTATTGGAAAGCTCGCATGCAAGCTTACCTCGAGGCTCTCGATCCTCTCGCATGGGAGGTGGTAAGTACCGGTGTCTCTCTAAGGACTCCCATTGGTACTCTTGATGTGAATCTTGCAAAGGCAAATGCTAAAGCTAAAAATGCCTTGTTTGAAGCTATCACTAAAGAGGTCTTTGCTCGAGTCAAGTCCGCGGGTACCGCTCATGAAGTGTGGACTCAAATTCAACAAATTCATGAGGGTTCCACGGACGTGAAAGAGGAAAGATACTATGTGCTAAAGAACAAGTATGATGATTTTGCCATGTCTTCAAATGAGCTAATCAATGACACTTATTCTCGCTTGAAGGCGGTGGCGAACCGCCATAACAAGATGGGCCAGTGGGGCCACCACAGGGGGTCGGCCGACCTAGGGTTTGGGGTCGGCCGACCTGTGGCTGGCCCCTCTGGGCCTGGGCCTTCTCAGGTGGGCTTCCCTGGCTGCCTTCTCCTCTGATCCACCTGCTGTGGGTGGACTTGAAGTCTTTTTATTGGGAGTTTGGGCTTTATTTGGATAATTCTTTATTCCGGGGAAAATTGGTGTTTCCAGGATGGGCCTTTTATGCTTCCTTTTTCCCGTTTTCCTATGAATTGCAGCTGCACTCACAAATTCACCAAGACTCGTGGAAATCATTAGTTTAAAGACCTAAGTCTACCTTTGGTGATTGTTTCATTATAAAAAGCGCAGCTAGTTGACGGGTAAATATTGGGTCTAAGAGCCGTCAACAACTCCCCCACACTTAGCTCTTTGCTCGTCCTCGAGTAAAGTTGCGAGCATAAGGCGGGAGATACTCATCCTCATAAATGAGAGCCTGCACACAAGTTATTGCAAGCCACACTTCATACCTGTGAACTTTGAGGTGTCTAACATGCATTCCTTGGATGATTGATAAGTGGAACGGTCATGTCTCAAATCACCTCGCCTTCCCTGTCAAGTACCTTGGGATTTTTGCATAATTTTCAGAAATAAAAACATAGTTTCATGCTCCTCAAATGACTCTCTCAAGTCGCTCATGGTGTTTATGTATTTTTCTCTCAAGGGCCATGATTTAGCCTCTTCCCTCCTTGTGATTGATCAGGCTTTTGTGGAGCTCAAGGTAGGGTAAAGTGGAGCATACTAGTGTCTCTTTTATTGCTAAGTCAAAGACTGGATCCAATGGAGAAAACGAGTCATACAATCTGATCAAGATGTGCATGTGTGGTGGTGGTATGAAGTGGAAAATTATTTGTACTCCTTTTTATGGTGTTACCTTCTCTCTCT
Source organism: Eragrostis nindensis (assembly GCA_012490785.1). NCBI lineage: Eukaryota > Viridiplantae > Streptophyta > Magnoliopsida > Poales > Poaceae > Eragrostis > Eragrostis nindensis. Next base: position 725,340 of record JAAXCT010000175.1, read on the forward strand.
TTTTGAACTTTTGAGGAGGACATGGCTATCATACTTTTTTTTTCTTTTTCTTCCCTTTTTCTCATCATCATCATCATCATCTTTTTTTTCATCATGCTCTACTTGTGTATGAGCAGGGATTATTCTTTTTTTCTTTTCTTTTTGCATAGCCATGTCTCCAATGATATTTTTGAGAGAGAAAGGTAACAGAGACTTTTGGAGTATTTATTTGGTGGATGGATGATGGAATGTTGCTCAACTTCCAGTGTAGAAGTGTAGCATGTGAGGTGGAGTGTACGTGATCTTGATCAAAAGAGTATGACAAGCTTCTCACTAGGGTCCAAGAATTTGACAAAGCTCAAATCGATAACTAGCAGCTTATAGGCTATGAAAATATTCATGTAGAGTTCTTGGCCTTGGTAGGAAAATATAAATCAAGTGAGGAGCATCATACTATGGAATTTTTGATTTTCATAAAGATAAATTCCCAAGGACTTGTAGGTTAAGCAAAGATCATTTCGACAAACCATATCTCACATGCCAATTATCTAGGAAAAACATGGGTTCCTAATGAAAAGGTGTTCACAAGCATTCAGTGATGAAGCGAGAAATAACAAGTGTGCAAGTCCATGAATGTGAGAGGTAGAGTTGTAGGCAAAAGATAAATCAATTATGATTTTCCCAAAAGATTAGTGCGTCAAGTTTTATTTAATTTTCAGATTATCAGAATGAACTTGACGGTGTAGCAGGCAAAAAGTGGAAGTGTGGTGCAAACTCAGGAGGCAGGAGGAGGCTGGAGCCTGGTGGGGACCACCAGGGGTCGCCCGACCCTCCTGGTGGGGTCGGCCGACCTGGCCGGGACCCCACAAGTGCTGATGTTTCGCGTGGTGGACGCTCCTGAGTTGCCTCGTATGATTCTGGATGATTTGGTCGTGATTGTTCCAGATATGGCGATGTTTCCCCCCACACTTGCCTTTTTGCCTGTTTCCTTCAAAAACGACAAAAATATGGAAACACAAATATTGCTCTACCGGTATGCAAGCCCGGGGAGCACTATCATTGATTGAATTTAAAACTGATAGGCGCATTACAATTGGAAGGGAAATAATTGATAAAAGGAAATAAACAAGAGAAAACGAATGCGCCTATTCTTATTTTATTTATTTGGCCCTCTTAATCCTTTTCTATCACCTCCAGGGCCAGATCAACTTGTGCCCACTTCTTGGAGAGAGTTTTGATGAGGGCCTCGTCTTGCATCCTCTCATGCATAAGATTGTTGTAGAGGTTTTGGAGGACGCCGTTTTCCTTCTTTGCACGGGCCACCTCCTGCTCCAAGCTCCTAATCTTGAGGTGGGCTTTTCCTAGAGCCTTAGCGCATCTTTCAAAACGCTCGTCATCGGCCACCCAATAGGGTCTTTCTTCCTTACCCTTATTCTCGGTGCAGATGGAGGAGGCGTCGCTCTTTTCGCTCATGACTGAGGTGAAGGTTTTGGTTCAAGGAGTGGAGCTTGAAAGAGATGAATGGAGAGGGGGTGCAATGGGTTGTATTTATAGTGGTTCTCCCTCTCCCGGCGAAGAATTTATTTCCAAAGCATAGCTGGACGAGACAAGGAAAACTTGGATGGCAGAATGAGCAAAGGATGGAAAGCAGAGGTGGCCAGAGGGGGTCGGCCGACCGTGGAAGCCAGGTCGGCCGACCTGCCTTTGCAGGCTCTGGCCTTTCTGTTTTTCGTGGAGTTTTGTTGGGGAAGGTATCTTCGGGATATACAGGGTATAGAAGGATATTTCGATGCAGAGGTCAAGAAAAGATATTTAAATCAATTAAGTGCATGACATCGAAATCTTTATTTGCTTCGGGTTCAAGATAAATTTTAAGACGCTGACCATTTACCTTGAATACATTACCTCCGTCGTCCTGGAGTGTGATTGCCCCATGAGTCGACGTGTCGATGATGGTGTATGGTCCGTCCCATTTACTTCTCAATTTTCCATGCCCGAAGAGCTTTACCCTTGAATTGAAGAGCAACACCTTGTCTCCAACTTTAAATTCTTTTATCTTTATTCGCCGGTCATGCCAGCGCTTTGTACGCTCCTTGTAGATGGCTGAGTTGTGATATGCTTTGTCTCTCCATTCTTCTAACTCAGCTATCTCCATTTTTCTTCTCCACCCAGCTCCTTTCATATCCATGTTCCAAGTTCTCATTGCCCAGTATGCTTTATGTTCCAACTCGACTGGCAAATGTCATGTTTTCCATAGACGAGTTGGTATGGTGACATGCCTATGGGTGTCTTGTAGGCTGTTCTATATGCCCATAGTGCATCGGGTAGCTTGTTCTTCCATCCCTTCCCCATTTCCAAGACTGTTTTCTGCAGGATCCGCTTGATTTGTTTGTTGGATGTTTCGGCCTGCCCATTTGTTTGAGGATGGTATGGAGTGGCAATGTTGTGCTTTGCTCCGAGCTCTCTTAGAAAGCTACGGAAGGTCTTATCGATGAAGTGAGACCCTCCATCGCTTATCACCATTCTCGGAGTTCCAAACCTTGGAAAGATGAACTCGTGGAACATCCGGCGAGCGTGTTTGGAGTCGGCAGCTCGGCATGGCATAGCTTCTACCCATTTAGATACGTAATTGTTGGCGGTTCTTATGCGATAAAATTAAATTCATTAATTCCGCAAGCGCACGGATCACCATTGTAGCATTTCACCTTGGAGTATTCCAGGGTTATCGTATTTATATTTCCGCAGGGAAGTAGAGCAAAAGAAAGCTGAATAATAGCTATGCATTGGATAATTTGGAGAAAGAAATAATGTATCAACTATACTTGAGACGGGGGTAAGATAGGCATGATAATTATGGGTGGCACACACATCCTCAAATCCAAGGTAATGAAATAAAAACGTAGTATACATTTGGGAGAGCAACGAGATAGAGTTAAGGCTACCTGTATGTTTATCTATTATTTACTCTTCCTAGTAATCCATTCTACAAAGGTTATTTACTCTAGCTAAGCTCATACACATACAAGTCATGTCGTTTCGGGGCACGGAAGTGCCAGGGCAACCGATGCTGCTAGTTCACCCTGGGGATCCATCCGCTATAATTAAGACCCTGCTGAGTCCAACCCGGACGTGGTGGATTACAGAGACCGGTGCAGCTGTCACATACACTCGCGGCTACCATCCTCCGTGGGGTTGGGTGCCAAACGTGCATAGGCAAAGATCTAAGCGCCACGCTTACAACCCGCCTAGAGGAGCTACTCTTGATCAACGGAGCAGTCCTATCTAAGAATGAACAAGCACAGATTTCACACGACGTCATCTCCGACGACGGCACTCTCTCGTACTCGCTATTCCAACAATCACGAATCCCACAACAAGACTTCTACGAGCACTTACTCGGCAGAATAAATAAACTAAATAGAAAAGAACTACTAAAAGAAATAACTAAAGATAAAACTAAATATTATATTAAATAAAATAATATCTCAAGAGTAAGATACAAAGAACTATACCGAACTCCGAGAAGACTCCGGAAGCCCGAGAGAGCTCTCACTCTACTCTACTCTACTCTAACTCCCAAAGCTACTACTCAACTAAACTAATGAACACTTGGATGAAGTGTGATGGTGCATATTGCTTCGGAGGCCAAGGGGTCCATTTTATAGGTCTCCAAGGCGGTTGAAGCTCCTCTGCCGACTTTGGAGAGGCGGCGCCGCCAAAGCCGGCCGGCCGGCCTAGGGGGGTGGCCGGCCGGCCGTCCCCTGTGGCGGTTGGCCACCGCCTTCTGCCTCAACGCTCCAGATGCACTCCTGAAGGCGGTCTGAAGGTCGGTTTGTCCGTGGGGTCGGCAGGATTGAAGTAAGGGCCAAGTTAAGGCCCAAATGGCCCACCTTCTAGAATGACGGTGGAATTATGTTGGGCTGGCCTTCAATCACGTGTTGAGGATTAATTTGCAGCCCACTGGAGAGAGCCTGAGGCCTGTGGCCACCAGGTGGGGCCGGCCGGCCTAGGGTGGGGCCGGCCGGCCAGGGATTTTCCCTGGCTGGGCCCTCTTTTCTCCATTATTCACTCCTGCATCCAAATATTCACCAAAACTTGTGGAGTAGTGTTATTTCTAACTACTATGCACAAAATCTTGGTGTTATGCATTTATTTACCGGTAGGTTGGCGGTCAAATCATGGTTTAACGACCGCCAACAACCTCCCCAAGCTTAAACTTTGCTCGTCCCGAGCAAACTCAACTCAGGGTACCGGCGGATCAGGAGTTACAAAGAAGCGCCCCATGGGTAATAAAGATGCAACAACATACTCCCTAAACAGTGGTAAGTTTACGAGAGCACAAAATATTCATGAGTGTTGCAAAAATCGTGGGGCTTATATGTCACACCTTGTCATGCAGCATTGGAGACTAGAACGGCATTTTCGGACAAGTACACAATTCTAGCAGGTATGTATCCAGAGTTTTTATGTGCTGCAAGGTAAGGTGCAAAAATTCTCCTTTGTTTTGGTAGGCACTTCTCTTACCTACAATGTGAGTTCTATTCCTGCAAGCTTCACTCATCCTACCTTCTACCAAATGAGGCTTTGTTTGTGGAGCTTGGTAAGGAATGCACAAATGTCATGCATATATTGTAAAGCTAAAGAATGAGTCTCAATCAACATAGCAACTCCATTTATTTTGGTCATAGGAAATGATGTGATGAAGGGGGAGACAATGAACTCACACTTATGGAAGGGGGTTTTGAAAACATTGGTCCTTTTATTTTGCTCAAGATGTTTATGATAGGAACCATATGGCCATGCTTTTGTCATGCAACCATAGAGTTTTTTTTTTTTTTTTTTTTTTTTTTTTTTTTTTTTTTTACTATTCCATGGTGCGAGGGGCCATAAATTTTGAATGGTTCAATGAAACATTTTTAAATATTCTTGAGCATTTTTGATGGACCAAAAGTTTTGCAAACTCTGAAAAATGTTTGGTTGATTTATCCAAACATTCCCCTTTTTATTTGGTGGAGAGAAATTTTCGAAAACACACGCGAAGGAATTATGACCAAAATTAGGAGTGCTTAGTTTCAAGAGTACATCAAACCTTAACGAAACTCAATGCATAAACAAATGGCTATGAGTGGGGCTGTTTCGAATATTATGATATGGCTCTGGTAGGTTAATAAATCCTCACACTAAGAGAAGTGTGCCAAAACAGAAGGGTTTTAGGTACTTGCAGCAATTCTAGAAAAACATCTCTGAATGAAACCATACTAAGAAATTGCGACAAGTCCTAATCATGCCATATCACAATCCACAATGCTCAGACTTGGTGTAACAAATGCAACCCACGGAAATAAGCAAGACTCATGGTGTGATCATGCTCAAATAAAAATAACACGTATGTCAGGAGTAGAGGTTGCATCTATGCGACACATGGGAAGCTAATTTGTAACTCGATCATCATTTCCTTTAAGTGCAGCATAACACCAAGATTCTAGCATTTATTCGAAACAGGGAGTTTATTTATTTATTGAGAAAGTTAGGAATACTTACCTGGGGGTCCTCCCCAAGCTTGAGTCTTTGCAAGACTCGAGCTTGTGTTGAACTCCTTCTTACCTGGGGGTGCCCTCCCCAAGCTTGAGTCTTTGTAAGACTTAAGCTTGATTCAGGCTCTTCCTCCTCCTTCTTGATCTGCAAAAAAGAGTGAGGATGATACAAACGGCTGGCTCCTAACGAGCATCGCCGGGAATCCTATTATTTTTGTTATTTTTAAATTTTCTATATATATATTTTTTTTTTTTTTTTGTTTTTATGATTTATGGAAAGAAAAACGAGCGCTAGGCCTAGCTAGGATAACGATTGGGATGGCCTCCCCAATCGGAGGGCTCTCATTTTTACGTCTTTGAGCTAGACGTTCTCCATGTCTTTTCAACTTGTTTGGACCTCGCTCGCTGGAGAATCTTGCGAGGTAGAGGTTCCTTCTTTCTTCCGCCACACCTTGGTTGTCTTCTTTGTGTTGGTGGCGGCGACCTTTTCTTCATTAGGCGCCTTTGTTGTACTCTCCTCGGTCGATGCCGTAGCTGCCTTCTTCTTTCTTGAGCGCCTCGCTCTCCTCTTCTTAGGCGATTGTGATTCGCCCACTCCTTCTTGCGGTGGAGGAGCAAGAGGGGCTTGAGGTGTGTTTGGCGGCTGAGGCATCCTCCTTGGAGTCCTCCAATATTTTGCTAGCCTTCTTGCATTCTCTCTTTCCAAATAGTCTCTCATATGTGCGATGAGCTTGTCTGGCTGTGGCATGGGTGGAGTAATTTCAATCTTCTCCACTCTCCTTGGGTTCTTTCCATATATGACTCGTACTTGCTTGCATTGCTCAACCTTAGGCTTGAAGCTGAACGTCTCTTCCCTGCCGTTGAAGTCCAAGTGGATCTCTCCTGCCCCCACGTCAATGTTGGCGTTGGTGGTGCTCAAGAACGGCCTCCCAAGGATGAGAGGGGTCTTGACATCTACCTCCATGTCAAGCACAACAAAGTCGATGGGGACGAAGAGGTTTCTGATCTGTACGGGAACTTCTTCGACAATCCCCAAGGGCAGGCGTAGTGACCCATCCGCAAGCTGAAGCTTCATGGCCGTTGGAGATAAGGGATGGTTTAACCCATCGTACATCGCCTTCGGCATGATGCTTACGCTCGCCCCTAAGTCACATAGTGCCCGAGCGAAACAACGGTCGTTGACCAAGCACGGAATGGTTGGCCATCCGGGATCTTTTCTGATCACATCCCTGGGGAGTGCGGCATCCAAGTCGCTTTCTTCACACCTGATGGTTATTGCATTCACACTCTCCTTGGGATTAACTTCCGGTTGCCCAGGAAGTTTACCCGCACGAGGAGACTGCACAGCTGAAGCTATTTGTGCTATTTGTGTTTCTAGCATCTTGTTATGGCTTAGCTGATTCTGCAGAGCAGTGCTGAACGACTCTAACTTGGCATCTATGCTCTCCAAGGCTTTGTCCGTAGTAAGAAATTTCTTACTAATACTGTCATTGATCTTGACCTGGCCGAGAACTAGATCCTTGATAGAGGGCTCATAACGGGAAAGACTACCATTGTTACCTCCCTGATTTTTATTGAAGGAGAGGTCGGGCCTAGAATTCCAGCCGTAGTTGTTCTGGGAGCGGAACCCATTGCCATTGTTGAGGAAATTGCATTCCTCTCTCATATTTGGGCAATTGATGCCCATATGCCCAACGTTGCCGCATTCCTCGCAAGTCATGCGGGAATCCGCAACCTGCAGGTCCTGTGGAGATTCCACCTTGCGGAGTAGCTGATCGAGCTTGATGGCGAGCATGTCCATTGTCTCCACTTGGTGCACTCCACGGGTCTTGGTGCTCGCCGCTTGGCGTTCACCATGAGTCTGGTTGGCCGCCACCTTCTCTATCAACTTCTTAGCGTTCTTCACGCTAAGGGAGAAGAAGGAGCCGCCTGCTGCGGCGTCGAGATGCTCTCGAGCGGACGGTCTCAAACCGTGGTAGAAACTCTGTATAAGGAGCCATTCCTCCATGCCATGGTGTGGGCATGAGAGAACGTACTCCTGCATCCTGTCCCAGGCTTCTGCGGTCGACTCATCTGCGAGCTGTTGGAAGCCCGATATCTTGTTTCGCAGGGCAGTCGTCTTGCCCGGCGGGAAGAACTTGGCGAGGAAGGCATTGGAGCATGCCGTCCACGTGTCGAGGGACTCTTGGTTCGCGTAGAACCACTGAAGAGCCTTCCCCAACAGAGAGAATGGGAAAAGCTGTAGTCGGATGGCGTCCTGAGGTGCATCCTTTATGACGAAAGTGTTGCACGTCATCAGGAACCTTTGGAGGTGAGCGTTTGCATCCTCCGACGGCTTCCCACAGAAAGGACTAGCCAAGATCATGTTGATCAAGGCTGGCTTGAGCTCGTAGTCCTTGTTGGTGAGGCGCGGGTTGGGACCCACACGAATGTTCTCCGTAGTTGGCGCGGAGAAGTCATTGATCGTCTTCTCAACAACGGGGTCGGCCATGGTGTTGTTCGTTGAGGAGGCCCTGACAACCGATGGAGGAGACGATTCGAGAGCCAGAGCGTTCTTGTGGATCTGTTTGGTGATTCTTGCTCGAACTTTCCTCAAGAACTGCTCTGGATCTGAGTGGAAGTTTTCTGGTAGGTCGAAACCAGTCATGCACAGTCCTGTTTCAAATTTCCACAACAAAGAAAGACAGGACAAGGGTAAGCCCGCAAAAGTAAGTGATAATTATTCTTCTCACAAACTTCAATGCATTTATTCAGTTTCTAGCTGCTACTTCCCCGGCAACGGCGCCAGAAATGCTTGTTGGCGGTTCTTATGCGATAAAATTAAATTCATTAATTCCGCAAGCGCACGGATCACCATTGTAGCATTTCACCTTGGAGTATTCCAGGGTTATCGTATTTATATTTCCGCAGGGAAGTAGAGCAAAAGAAAGCTGAATAATAGCTATGCATTGGATAATTTGGAGAAAGAAATAATGTATCAACTATACTTGAGACGGGGGTAAGATAGGCATGATAATTATGGGTGGCACACACATCCTCAAATCCAAGGTAATGAAATAAAAACGTAGTATACATTTGGGAGAGCAACGAGATAGAGTTAAGGCTACCTGTATGTTTATCTATTATTTACTCTTCCTAGTAATCCATTCTACAAAGGTTATTTACTCTAGCTAAGCTCATACACATACAAGTCATGTCGTTTCGGGGCACGGAAGTGCCAGGGCAACCGATGCTGCTAGTTCACCCTGGGGATCCATCCGCTATAATTAAGACCCTGCTGAGTCCAACCCGGACGTGGTGGATTACAGAGACCGGTGCAGCTGTCACATACACTCGCGGCTACCATCCTCCGTGGGGTTGGGTGCCAAACGTGCATAGGCAAAGATCTAAGCGCCACGCTTACAACCCGCCTAGAGGAGCTACTCTTGATCAACGGAGCAGTCCTATCTAAGAATGAACAAGCACAGATTTCACACGACGTCATCTCCGACGACGGCACTCTCTCGTACTCGCTATTCCAACAATCACGAATCCCACAACAAGACTTCTACGAGCACTTACTCGGCAGAATAAATAAACTAAATAGAAAAGAACTACTAAAAGAAATAACTAAAGATAAAACTAAATATTATATTAAATAAAATAATATCTCAAGAGTAAGATACAAAGAACTATACCGAACTCCGAGAAGACTCCGGAAGCCCGAGAGAGCTCTCACTCTACTCTACTCTACTCTAACTCCCAAAGCTACTACTCAACTAAACTAATGAACACTTGGATGAAGTGTGATGGTGCATATTGCTTCGGAGGCCAAGGGGTCCATTTTATAGGTCTCCAAGGCGGTTGAAGCTCCTCTGCCGACTTTGGAGAGGCGGCGCCGCCAAAGCCGGCCGGCCGGCCTAGGGGGGTGGCCGGCCGGCCGTCCCCTGTGGCGGTTGGCCACCGCCTTCTGCCTCAACGCTCCAGATGCACTCCTGAAGGCGGTCTGAAGGTCGGTTTGTCCGTGGGGTCGGCAGGATTGAAGTAAGGGCCAAGTTAAGGCCCAAATGGCCCACCTTCTAGAATGACGGTGGAATTATGTTGGGCTGGCCTTCAATCACGTGTTGAGGATTAATTTGCAGCCCACTGGAGAGAGCCTGAGGCCTGTGGCCACCAGGTGGGGCCGGCCGGCCTAGGGTGGGGCCGGCCGGCCAGGGATTTTCCCTGGCTGGGCCCTCTTTTCTCCATTATTCACTCCTGCATCCAAATATTCACCAAAACTTGTGGAGTAGTGTTATTTCTAACTACTATGCACAAAATCTTGGTGTTATGCATTTATTTACCGGTAGGTTGGCGGTCAAATCATGGTTTAACGACCGCCAACAGTAATCCACCACCACCAATATGTACTCACAATCTTGGGACTTCACGAATGGTCCCATGAAGTCAATGCCCCATACATCGAAGAGTTCGACTGGAAGGTTGTATGTAAGGGGCATTGCATCTCGTGCTGTGATGCCTCCAAATCTCTGGCATTGTGGGCATCTTCTAAGGAATTCTTTTGTATCTTCATACATGGTTGGCCAGAAGAATCCACTTTGCCAGATCTTTGCTTGGGTACGGAAGGCACCATAGTGTCCACCGTATGGGGCTGCATGGCATTTTTCAATGATTTGTGTGCTCTCAGGAGTGGGCACACATCGCCTAAGCAGTCCATCGGCGCAGACACGATAGAGGTATGGTTCATTCCATAGGTGACGGCGACTTTCATAAATCAATCTTCTTTTATCCGCCCCTGGTGGTACGTATCCTGTGGCGATGAAGTTCACAATGTCGGCGTACCAAGGGTGCGAATCCGTCACTTTCAGCAGCATGTCGTCGCGTAGGAAGTCATTTATGGGTAACTCCTGCAAGTTAGTGAACTGCATACGCGACAAATGATCTGCTACAGAATTTTCTACTCCTTTCTTATCTTTAATTTCAAGATCAAACTCTTGGAGCAGAAGGATCCATCTTATGAGACGAGGTTTAGCATCTTTCTTAGCAAGCAGATATCTCAAAGCAGCATGATCAGTGTAAACGATAACTTTTGCTCCAGCTAAGTAAGAACTAAACTTGTCAAAAGCAAAAACAACGGCAAGGAGCTCTTTCTCAGTGGTAGTATAATTCAACTGAGCTCCAGTCAAAGTTTTGCTAGCATAAGAGATTGCATGATGCTTTTTGTCTTTCATTTGACCAAGAACTGCCCCCACAGCATAATCACTAGCATCACACATTATTTCAAAAGGAAGCGTCCACTCAGGGGGTTGAATGATTGGAGCATAGATGAGTGCATTCTTAAGAGTAGCAAAGGCATGCATGCAGTCATCATTGAAATCAAAGGGTGCATCCTTAGCAAGCAAGTTCGTAAGGGGTCGTGCAATTTGAGAGAAATCTTTTATGAAGCGACGATAAAAACCAGCATGACCCAGAAAACTACGAACACCCTTGATATTCACAGGAGGCGGAAGTTTTTCTATAACTTCTATTTTTGCTTTGTCCACCTCTATGCCTCTCTCGGACACAAGGTGTCCAAGAACTATGCCCTCTCGGACCATGAAATGGCACTTTTCCCAATTAAGTACCAGGTCCTTCTCATGGCATCTCTGTAAGATCTTGTCTAGATTTTCTAAGCAATGATCGAAGGTTTTTCCATAAACAAAGAAATCATCCATAAAAACTTCCATAATTTCTTCGATCATATCAGAGAAAATAGACATCATGCAACGTTGGAACGAGGCAGGTGCATTGCACAAACCAAAAGACAAGCGACGATAAGCATAAGTTCCATACGGGCATGTGAAAGTGGTCTTACTTTGATCGTCGGGGTGGATGGGAATTTGATGATATCCCGAATACCCATCAAGGAAACAAAAGAAAGAATGATTTGCCAACCGTTCCAACATCTCATCGATGAAGGGCAGCGGAAAATGATCTTTCTTTGTAGCCTTGTTAAGTTTTCGGTAATCAATGCACATTCGCCACCCCGTGACGGTTCGTTGAGGAATGAGTTCATTTTTATCATTATGAACAACCGTCATACCTCCTTTCTTGGGTACCACTTGTACGGGGCTCACCCAATCACTGTGAGGAACAGGATAGATGATCCCGGCGTGTAATAGCTTCAAGACCTCTTTCTTCATAACTTCTCTCATCGCATTGTTTAGCCTCCTTTGAGGTTCCCTTGAAGGTGTACTTTCAGGATCCGTGGGAATGCGATGGGTGCAGAGAGCAGGGCTGATCCCTTTTAGGTCTTCAAGTGAGTAGCCAAGAACGGAGCGATGTTTTTCAAGCACGGCTATGAGTTTTGTGGTTTCTTCTTCCGAAAGCTTGTCACTTATGATGACGGGAGCTTGCGGATCTCCGTGCAAGAGAGCATAGCGCAAACCGGGAGGTAGCGCTTTGAGATCAATGGGAGGTCGTGGCGGTGGTGTGGTTTGTGGTAGCTCAAAGGTGTCCTCCGAGTCGGCTTCTTCTAAGATAAAGTCTTGTGCATCTTCTTCCAAAGCTAACTCGGGGTCCATGTGAGGAAAAATGGCCATGACCTCCTCCACTTGATATTCCTCAAGTGGTTCATCGGAAAGAGTGTTTCGTGATGTGGTAATTGGAATGGAGAATGACTCTTTTCCGAGGGTGAAATTAAGGTTTCCAAATGATGGGGCATCAATGAGGAATTTTTCTATAGGATGCCCTATCATTATGTCGAAGTTTGGGACTTCGAAGACGTAGAAATCCAGGATAACCTCAAGGTCTTCATGATAGAGAGTCACATCTCTGACAATCCCCAAACTCTCAAGAATATGGCCCGATGGGTGCTTGAGGAGTTTGTTTGTTGATGTCCATGGTCGGTTGCCAAAGATTGACAACGCATATGTGTCGGAGAGGATATTGGCACCAACAAGAGGGTTGTAGAGTGCATTCACCTTGGTTCCTTTGATGGAGCAGCATATGTTGGTTGAGGGAGGGCAGAGCCGAATGATATCCATGGATAGCTCATTCTCCCTCAACCATTCATCGCTCATGATTGAAGTAAGCTCCCGAACAGTCTCCACAAGATATTCTTTTTCAATCGGTTCGGGAGGTGGCAAAGGAACAGGCGGTCTCTTTTGGAACAAATAGTTCGAGGTGTTTCCAAAATCTTCAAAAATTTCTTCCTCAAACTCAAATGGGAACTCTAGAGGTTCATCATCCTCTGTCATTGTTCGGGAATCAGATGAGGACTCGGATGTTGGGTCTACCAAGGTAGACACCTTTTGTTGTGTTTCCACAATGAGTTCCTCATCTTTTGACTCCGGCTCCTCGGGTATTTCAGCGGAAAAAGGTGTATTTTCAACAATTCTTTCTAGCAAATCTTTTGCTTCCGCTATGGTCTTATGAGAAAAAGAACCACCGGCAGCCGTGTCAAGATAAAATGCGGTGTCCTTGCTCAACCCTGAATAAAAATGTTGAAAAAGAACGGGTTCTGGGAGCAATAACTCTGGACCGGAATCTGTTAATGAACAGAACCGTATCCATGCCGCACTAAGGGTTTCTTCCTCCTCTTGGCGAAAGTTAATTATTTCCGCGCGTAGAGCAGTGATACGAGATACGGGAAAAAATGCTAGACAAAATTTGTCTCGCAATTCTTTCCAATCACCGTTCACTCTCTTAGCGGTGTAAGTGTACCATTGCTTCGCCTTCCCATTGAGAGAGAAGGAAAACAATTTCCACTTTAAAGTTTCATGTGTCATGCCATTGATCAATCGGCATGCACACAATTGCTCAAACTCTCGCAAGTGTTCAAAAGGATTTTCATTTTTAAAACCAGAGAAAGAAAGTCCTTTGATCAAAGAAATAAAACTGGGGCCGAGCTCATAGCTTGTTGAAACAACAAGTTGAGATGAACATGGTGGCTCTAAGAGCTCGCCCCGTGGAGTGGAAAAAGATTGGATTGTAGGTGATGACTCCATGTGTGTATATATATATTTTTTTAATTTAATTGAACGGGAAATGTAAAGATAAGTTACGAGGGCAAACCTGGTCCGCTACAGAATTAGCAACCGTTCCCCGGCAACGGCGCCAGAAATGCTTGTTGGTATTTCTTACACCACGAATAAATCCGCAAGCGCACGGAATACCGTTGTAGCACTTCACCCGGGAGTATTCCAAGGTATCGTATTTGTTTTCCCCAAGGAACGGTGATAATCTGCAGCAAGGTTAGTTTTACCCAAGGACACACAAGAATGGCAGTAGTATAGGATTGAGAGGATGAATAAAGATCTAGCTGTCCCGCAGGACGATCGCACTCTAGTTCTACTCGTTTACTTCGGGCACTGGTATAGACCTGGTCTGCCAAGTCACGCCAGCCTGTAGCTCTACGACGAACCCGAACGTGGAGGATTACAAGGGACGGACAGGGCTGTCACCACCTGCCGCCTACCTCTACAAACCGTGGGGCACGCTGCAAACAAAGGTAACCTCTAGCCTAGACACCACGTCCATGCCGTCGATTACTACTCTAACCCCGGTCCTGGTACCAATCTGGAAGGCTAGAGCACCCCTCGCGGAGCGATGATCCCGTAAACAAGTATAACAAGAATAACGACTAGTATGTAAAGCTTGCTAGATCAATAACACCACGAATACTAATCTTACGAATAAGAACAACGATCGTTCTATGAACGAACGACGAACGAACGACGAACGATGAACAACTAAGAACGAACGACGAACGATGAACGAACGACGAACGAACGAAGAACGAACGAAGAACGATGAACGAACGACGAACGAACGAAGAACGAACGATGAACTATTAATAAGATAAATATCCGCCAAGGGTACAAGATAAGGAAATAACCAAAAGGAAAGCTATCCCTCTCTTGATCCTTGCCCTCTCCTCTATTCTACTACTGTACAAGAGGCCCTTGGCCTGGATGGGAGTGGAATGACTTGTGTCTTGTGATATGTTGGAGAGGAGGGGGGTACCCCTTTATTTATAGCCCAAGAAGGTCGGCAACTTGAGGCGGTTCCTTAGGTCGGTGGCATTGATTGCAGGTGGAACCGACCTCTGGAAGGCGGTGGCGAACCGCCATAACAAGATGGGCCAGTGGGGCCACCACAGGGGGTCGGCCGACCTAGGGTTTGGGGTCGGCCGACCTGTGGCTGGCCCTCTGGGCCTGGGCCTTCTCAGGTGGGCTTCCCTGGCTGCCTTCTCCTCTGATCCACCTGCTGTGGGTGGACTTGAAGTCTTTTTATTGGGAGTTTGGGCTTTATTTGGATAATTCTTTATTCCGGGGAAAATTGGTGTTTCCAGGATGGGCCTTTTATGCTTCCTTTTCCCCGTTTTCCTATGAATTGCAGCTGCACTCACAAATTCACCAAGACTCGTGGAAATCATTAGTTTAAAGACCTAAGTCTACCTTTGGTGATTGTTTCATTATAAAAAGCGCAGCTAGTTGACGGGTAAATATTGGGTCTAAGAGCCGTCAACAGAGATACTTGGTCGGAACCTTGTGAACAACCCCGGGCACAAGGGACTCGGCTCCTACCCCGCCTCCATCAACCTCATTGGAAAGGACGATGACATTCCACCTTGGGTAGTCCCTCTCATGGCGGACGACTACTATTGTGAGAAGTGTTGCCGTGACGGGCACACTAGCAAGAATTGTCCCAAGGTGAGAAGTTCCAAAGTTTTGCCTAACGCTAACTTGTTCTATAGGAATACACACTATAAGCTCTTTAGGGACAAGAAAGAAAGAGTGAAGGCAACTCTTGGATCACCCGACAAGAGGAGGATGATGAGGAAGATTTGGGTGCCCAAGTGGATTGTTGACCTTGAGAGGCCAACCAAGTGCGAGTGGGCTCCCAAGACCAAGACCTAGAAGGGTGATGGTGGTGGACCGTGTGCCGCAACGTCAATTCATGAACGTCCACCACAAGCAATGTGTGCTTCATCGACATATCTACTCTTCAAGGAGGTAACTTGTATCATAGTAGTTTCTTTTCTTGCATTGCTTGCATGGTAGCTAGATGCTCCTTTGTGAACTAGTATGTTTGCATCCATGCATATGTAAATAACTAAAAAGAAAAGAACATAAAAATTAGTTCAAGGTCTAACTTTCTCAAGATAGCTATGAGCATGGGGGATGCTTGAGTTGGTGGACCGATGGACTCAAGGCAAGGTTTGGCTTATAGTGAGTAAGCTTGAGAGAGGCTCAAATTTGACCTTGAGTAAGTTTCCTTTATGCGTTGTCTTAACTTTATTTGCATATCACATGGCATGTTAAATTCCCCTTGCATTTGTATGATATGCTTGTCTCATGCATTGCATATAGGAAATCACAAAGGAGTGGTCACACTATGAGGAAGTGCTTCATTCATAATATGATCTCACATCTCATAGAAGTGTGACTAAAGAAAAGAATTGCGCTTCATGCCCATTGAGTCTTGCTAAATGATCCTCAAGGTTAAATCCACTTGCACGGATTATAGGCAAAAGGCTCATACATACCCCTCCTTTGGTTTTATCTCTTTTGGTTCTTATTGGTTGCTTCTTATTTGCCGTTTGAAAAATTACTATAAGCCTATGCGCAACCTATATTGGTTTATTTTCAAAGAGTGTTTGAGAGTTCCCCTTCTAGTCCATGTTTGGTGTTTATTTGGTTTTTGAGTGACGAACTTGGACTTAGAAGGAAATTCCTTGAAAATCAGCTTTTCTGGACTGGACCGTACAATACGGTCAAAGGGACCGTACAATACGGTGTGCTTTGCACGAGATTTCTTCGAAACCTGAGGCAGAATGGAGACCGGACAATACGGTCCTGAAGACCGTACAATACGGTCTCTATAGAGACTGTCTGGGGTGAGAAGAGGATCGTACAATACGATCCCTAAGACTGTATCATACGGTCTGGTTGACTTCATCGGGACATCAGATCCAATCCGATCCGTTGATTCAAACTTGAGAAGATCTGGACCGTCGATTCGATTTAGACCTAATCTAATCGAGCCGTTACTGTGCATCATCTCCATTACGGCCGCCGCGTTCACTGCTCCCGCCACCACAACGCCTCCCGCGCGCGCCCGTACGCCGCCGTCGACCTGCCGCCGCCCTCGCCGCCGACGAGCTCCTTCGCCATCGAGCGCCTCCACCACCAGCTGTGCACCGCCTTGCTCCACCGCGCCCGCGCCCAATTGCTAACCCTAGCACCACACCGTGCCGCGCCGCCGCACCATCGCCAATCGCCGCGCGCCGCCGTGCCGGGATTGAGGACGACGACGTCGTCGACTTGAGCACTGCGCTGAGGAGCTCCACCATTCACGCGCGACTTCGAGCTGCTCTTTCCTCACCCGCGCACGTGAAGCTTCTCTTCCCCGGCGTCTCACTGGACCTGAGCACCACACCTCCACTCCGGCGATCGTCGTCGTTCCGATTGCTCTGGTGAGACTTGGGATCAAAATGGTTGCACAGTAGCCTCGATTCCATTTCCTTTCTAGGGTTTGAGCCAATCCTCCTTCATCGATCAAAAATCCCTAGAAAATCGATTCAAAAATTGCTCCTTTATTGCGAACTGATATGAACTGCTTCTAATTGTTTCGCAATTTAGGTTACCATATGTCGTAGAGGTCGTATTTCATCTCTTATACCTATGACATGTTGGTAGTTGGTCGCTTTGTGTCGATTCCATACCATATACACTAGCTCGACACTTAGTATATTCCTCGATTAGTGGTACATTGTGTCTATTGCATATGATCTATGTACACTAGTCGATCGCCACTCATAATCGACAATGCCGTAGTTCCCCATTGCATATTTGCCGGCATTGTGTCCTTCACCTCTGCGCTAGGACTTCATCTAGATTTACGCGCTTACCTACGATTCTTGCTTATAGATGATAGTAGGTTATTCTATACTCATATACCCTGTCTATTCCTATCGTGCAGTGGCAGTGGTCAGCGGACAGTGGGCAGTTGACAGCAGAGCAGAGACAGTGGACGGATTGAGGGCCAAGCCCTTAGTCCTATCTTTGGCAGTCAGCCGTCAGTGGACGGGTTGGTGAGCCAAGCTCACTCGCCCTATCTTGTCTGCAGCCCAGTCAGCAGTTATGGCAGGAGGTTCTGGCAGAGGCAGAGGCAGGGGCAGAGGAGACCGTGACAGGGGAAAGGCCAAGGTCGTTGAGCAGCCCAAGAAGAAGAAGCAGAAGACTGGTGATCCAGAGTGGGACCAGATCCTCAGGGCAGCAGATGTTGACATACCTACTGGCAGAGACACAGGGTTCCGGATCAGGGACACACCTGCAGGAGGACAGGGGGAGACTCCGAGGAGGTCTTCCAGGGCCAGAGCCACAGTGCAGCGGACTCCGTCCACCCGCGAGGTTGGTACGTCGAGGACCGCGCAGGAGCAGCCAGAGTCAGCAGAGGAGGAGAGTTCCCGCTCCGGTGACGGATCCCCTGAGGTCACCGAGGCTGACAGGCAGAGGATGGC
This sequence comes from Eragrostis nindensis, assembly GCA_012490785.1. Classification (NCBI taxonomy): domain Eukaryota; kingdom Viridiplantae; phylum Streptophyta; class Magnoliopsida; order Poales; family Poaceae; genus Eragrostis; species Eragrostis nindensis. Next base: position 743,340 of record JAAXCT010000175.1, read on the forward strand.
AGTGAAGTTCTGTGCTCTCGACAGGAGTGCCACACTCAGGGACGTGCTTGCTGAGGACGCTCTCAGGCTGCCAGGCCCAGTTCTCAAGAAGTTCAGGAGAGTCACTGAGGAGACTTGGGTAACTGCCAGGAGAGACCCACAGGCAGGAGGTCGCTTCTGGACCTTGCTTCAGCAGAGGATAGCAGCTGGACTGAGGAGCAGACTGCGGACTGGTGGAGCTGATAAGCTCTTTGTCACTCACCAGCACTGCAGCATAGAGGCTGCTACCAGAGGTGCCGGGACGGATTTCACACAGCACCTGTCTTATATCCCGGGCCTCGAGGAGATCATCACCACACCGATGCGTTGGGACTATGATATTGTGATGGACTTCTATGCTTCGTTGTGGATAGCCCCAGATCGCTCAGCTATATGGTTTATGCTCAGAGGACAGCCACACAGAGTGACGAGGGAGAACCTCGTAGAGGCACTTGAGACTATCCAGCACGAGACCAGAGTGTTCTCGCTTGCTCACCCAGGGATGGAGCCTCCCTGCAGACCTCTTGGGGGACACTTACCTTCAGATGATGATATGAGTATTGCTTTCCCTCCACCTCACCCGGAGAACTTCAGCCGAGCTCACACTAGACTGACACACGAGGGCAGAGTTCTCAGGAGTATCCTGTGCAGGACCATTGTGCCTAGGAGTGGTTACAGAGACCAGTTCTCTATCCTTGTACAGTGGGTTGTCATGATGATGCTGAGGCACAGAGGCTTTGACTTGGTAGATCTGATACTGTGCCAGATGGAGGATGTTATTGCTGAGAGCATTGCTGCTAGACACTTAGCCTTCGCACCGCTGATCTGCTATATTCTGAGGAGGCTACAGTTGTTGTCTCAGGAGGACTATGATGAGCTGCCCAAGGTGACCACAGCGTACACACCCCTACCTGCCTCCGACAGACGGGTTGCTGCCCGGGAGTCAGCTTCGCAGGGGAGTTCTTCACAGGGGCTAGGCGACACGGCTACCGAGACAGAGCAGCATATTCAGACTGGTAGCCAGATGGAGTCCATTCCTGAGGACGTGACTCCGGACTCTAGAGCAGGACCTTCAGGCTCAGCTACAGCTCCAGCTCAGACAGATTCGCTACTTCACGCAGAGCTAGCAGCCCTCCGTAGAGAGATCCAGAGTCAGAGAGAGGATAGGGAGAGGGATCGACAGATGCTGGACAGCGTGGTACTTACTCAGAGGGAGATGGCTTCTGGCTTGTCTTCGTTGTTCACAGGATTTGAGGCGATCGCTCAGACTCTTCGTCTCTTTGGACAGGCACTGCCAGGTCTCCCGTCGTTCCGGCCTATCACTTTCCCAGGTGTGCTGCCACCAGATACGCTTCGTTTTCAGCAGCTACAGCAGCAGCAGCAGCAGTTTGCTCAGACACAGGCAGGACAGTCATCCAGCCAGGGACAGTACTTCAGCACCTTACTCACGGCTCCCATCTCACCTGCTGGTGCACCTACGGTGGAGCCGTCGACGTCCACGTTTGCTGGTTTGACCGGAGAGGCAGAACCTTCTCAGTAGTACTTTTCTTCACCAGGCCTCTCCATGACTCCGTCAGCCCTACTAGCTACTACAGCTCCGAGCTTCTCACCGCTTCAGCTGACGAGTCCCTTCTTTGTGTCACCACTGCCAGCTCGTACACTTGACTTCGACACAGTAGCACAGACCGCCTCAGTGCAGACAGACTCAGTACTTACAGCTTCACAGGCAGAGGTCGTGTCTACTTCAGCTGAGACTGCAGCAGTGGATCTTTCTGACTTTGGTTATACTCGTGAGGAGATTGTTGAGGCCCTCGCTACACGACAGGATCCACCTTCCAGGGCACCCTCACCCACTGGCAGTTTCACTTGGACCCCCAGTCTCTCATCTACTCCTTCAGTCCACTCAGCTTCAGATACAGAGGTAGTCGAGTATGCGACACAGCTTGAGCAGACCCTACTCCAGACAGACTCTCCTGGGATAGCTTACAGGCAGCTTGTGCCGTACACTCACTCTTTCAGCCTCAGGAGTCTTTGGGGATGCCGCGGACTTGGACTTGGACACCACCAGTGCCTCCCTCTCAGCAGCAGCAGGACAGTGTTCAGACTTCTGCCAGTTCTTCAGCACCTGCTGCCACTGCACCTCCTCCAGCCTCCGACGCGTAGGATAGCAGTTTTTTTCTCTTTCCTTCTTTCTCTTTTTGGTCATTGGTGCCAAAGGGGGAGAGAGATAGAGAGATCTTGTATAGGTCTAGGGGGAGTAGTGGAGTGATCTTGTGTTCAGGGGGAGTGTGAGACAGTCTTTGTCCAGGGGGAGATCTTTTGCGACTTCATTTGTATATTCTTTTGGTACTTCGTGGTTCTTGTTGAGCTTGATTTGCTTTTGCTGGTGTTTAGCTCATCAAGAATGCACTTGGTTTCATTTCATACACTTGCTCGTTATCTATATATCTTGTATATTGCTCTGAGTTTGTGTATGTTTACCTGGATGTGCTTATTTATATCTATCTTGCCAGGTTTTCTCTTTTGTGATGATATGTGCACTCACTTGCTTTTGCAGGATTATCTTATAAACTTATCATCACAAGCGTTGTGGTCATAGCTCTTGCTTTTATTCCATATATATCACCCATGTGCTCTAACTCTATTTTGCAGGTGATACCTTTTTGAGCTATGACTACCTTGTTCTCCGTTTTACTTGTTCTTCAATTCATATCCAATCTTCTCGATCACTCTTACGCATTCCATTCTATATCTTTTGATATCTTTTGATATGTGTTGTCACCAATCACCAAAAAGGGGGAGATTGTAAGCTTCATGACCATTGGAGTTTGGAAACCCCAAAGGTATGAATGTTTTGGTGATTGGGTGACCATATTGATGTGACTAACATTTCCATGTAGGATATTCAAATGGTCATGTCAATGGAAGCGTCGTCTCACAAACTCTATCTTATTGACGACTTGGTGATTGGTTGCCTCAACAATTCGGATCGAGAACTTGATGGAGTCAAGGTTGAAGATGGATCAAGGCTAAGGACATGATAGACCAAGCAAGTGTTGGCTTGGTGTAGATGTTAGCTTGAGTCCATAGGAAAAACCGGACTATCAAGAGGGATCGAATTGGTTCTCTTAGAGCACACTAGGTTAGAGATCAAATGGATGCATTGTGAGTCTCTTGAGGGCTAGGGTGGCTGAAGAGAAGAAGAGGAACCAAGAATGGAGAAGTTGGAAGTAAGGATCAAGAAGTGGATCAAGTTTTCAGCTTATGCAGTAGAGATCGGACAGTACGGTCCTAGGGACCGTATGGTACGGTCTTCATTGAAGATCCAGACAGAGAAGTGAAGTCTCGGGATGCTAAGAAAATGAAGACCGGACAATTGACCGGACAATACGGTCATGGGACCGTATGGTACGGTCATCAGAGGATTTCCAGACAGAGAAGATGAAGTTTCTGGAAGTGGAAGAAATGAAGACCGGGCAATCGACCGGACGGTACGGTCCTAGGGACCGGACAGTACGGTCTTCATTGGAGATGAAGAAAGAAAATGGAGATGCGCCTGAAAATAGAGACCGGACAGTACGGTCTAATGGAGACCGGACAGTACGGTCTAATGGAGACCGGACAGTACGGTCCTTTGTACGGTCTCTAGTTTCGCAGGGCACTTTTGGGCAACAGCTAGTTTTAGGTTGGTAGCCTATAAATGGTTAGTTGCTCGCCCCTTGAGGGGTCTCTTGGCCACTGTGAGAGTGCAGGAAACCCAGAGGAAGCCAAGGGCAAGGAAGAGAAGCACTTGTGAAGGATTTGGAGTGATCCTAGTGCTTGAGAGAGTAGCAATTGCATCCACTTGATCTCTAGGCTAGTGTGAGCTTGAGAGAGTTACTTCGGTTTGTTACTCTTGGTCTATGGCAAGGCCTAGACCGGTTAGGCGTCGGTGTTGAGCTGTCCAAGGAGAGTGTGGAAGCCAACACAAGTTTGTACACGGTCTTGGAGCTTCCCGTGCGAAAGAAGCATCACTAGTGGAGCGCCCTTTGGCACGCATCAAGTGCGGAGCCTTACCTCCGGAAGAGTACCCGGGATCGAGCCCGGCGGGACGTGCCCGCGACTTCACTCGGAGGGTGAAGTGTGCTCTAGGAGGGATCGCCTTCGAGCGGAGGGACGGGGTCGAGACTCCGGCGGGAGTGACCCAACGTGGAGTAGGGGAAGGCGCCATCCTTCCGAGACCACGGAAAAAATCATGAGCATTCCTATCTCTATCTCCTTTACTTACTAGCATTTACGCTTCCGCATTTACTTATGTGCTAGTAGTATTGCATGATAGGTTGTCTCTTTACTACTTGGTAGAATTGCTTGTTAGGGTGTTGCTTGTTGCTTGTTTGCATAGACTAGATTGTGTGCGCGCATCGCTAGCTTCATGTTGTCACCATATCTAGTCTTGCTAGCTTCACGCCTTAAGTACGTTTGAGAGAAATTGTTGAGACACCGATTCACCCCCCCCCCCCCCCCCTCTCGGTGCCTTTGATCCTTTCACTGGACAGATCGAAGAACATCTAGGACTCAGATTATTTGTCCCAGTACAACAGAAAATCCAATTTTCCCTCAAATGTACGTCATGTGTACGCTAAAAGAAAATCTAAATTTCATCTCTGTAATTGATAATTTGCCTTATGAGCACATGTGCAACTAAACAGAATGTTCTCATACTTCTCAAGAACATGTATAGATTGAATCAAAAATTAAATCTGCACACACAAAATATGAATGACTTTAAATCTGTGCAACTAAACATAAGGAATATAAACATCTGGATATTTTGTTGAGCTGCTGATGCATGATGAGGTCCCGCAATATATATAGGGGCGTTGTTGCATAACAAGTTATATATGAACATGAGATTGAGAGACTTGTCAATACGTTTTCAGATTATTTGCTAGTAGATCAATTTCTCAGTTGCTATCATCCATCTTCTGGAGACTGACTGCCATGTGGCTCACCATAGCATGAATGGGCTGCACTATGTCCTCAATACAGCCATCGCGGGTCCAACAGTGTATGTGCGGCAAAAATCGTTTGTTCTTTGCTTTGCACTAGCCATCTCAAGAACTTTCACAGTAAACCATGATACTAGAAGATAAGATGTGTCATGGATGAAATCTAACCGTTCATTTGATTGAGCAATGTTGTATTTAACTATTTTTATGTAATTTTCCTCGTCATAACCTTAAGGGTAATTAAGTCAGTGAGTAGGCAAATGAAAGAAAGAAACCAATCGTATTCTCACGCCGCCGCAATTTGTTTATCCTCCTGACGCGTGAAAGCAGTACCCCGATGCTCCATGTCCTTGAGGTGAGGGAGGGTGCACGAGAGGGAAGGAATTGTCGCCGATTCCAACAATTGGGAGATGAAAAAGAGGCCTAAGTGCCGATCAGCAGCAACTACCCGACGAGATCGCCCCGGCCTGCCATGTACATTCAGTACCACCGTAAGACCACAGCAGGGCCAACCCGTGCGAGGCTCCGCAGTCACCATCCCAGGCAACTCGCGCGAGAAGAGGAGGGAAGGAAGCTCTCCGCCGTCCTCCCTGGCCTTCACCGTAGTCTTCCCCTTCCCTCGCCGTGGGCAAACTACCGGCCGCCTCACTCGCTGCCGAGCGCCGACTAACCTCGCTCGCGTTAGTTAATGCACTAACCTTGAAGGCAGAGGTCATGAGACCCGATAAGGTTGTGGCGGATGAGTTAATGCACTAACCTTGAATGAAAAATAATTTACAAATTTGCCATTCTTTTTTTCTGGTAATGCATATATAATACTCATGATACCGCATCGTGATGCCCTGCTTATAATACCAGTGGTATCATGAGTATTATAATGGAAATGAGCATTGTGCATTCATTTAGCTCTGCCATAAAAGACCTCATCTCCGTCTCGACGTGCTTCTAGCTCTGTGGCTCCACACCTCTTTGTTAGCAATCTATTTCTTTTTTGAATGCCTCCAAACCTACATACTAAGTGCAATTGGCATGGTGTGATGTTTAAGCAGGGAATTACTATGAAAGGGCAAGGATGATGAAAAAGTTTTGAACACCATATTCTCAATCTGGGCAAGTGAGGATTATGGTCACTTGTTTAACGTGCAACTGTCGAGATAAAAAAAACAAGAGGTTACATATATAGAATATATAACCTGCATGTATCACAAGGCAAGTGGTTTTGTCACAATAAATGGCTTCAGATCTGTACGCATCAAAAGGAATTGCATGACAATAAATCGTTTCAGTGTTCCTGGTTTTAAATCTCCGGCCATATATAGCTGCCATATAGCATGCTATAGCTTCTAGAAAAAACCACCGCGCTATGTCATTTTTGCTGCTAAATCCCACTAATAGCCCACTATACCTTGTGTTTTCGGGCTGTTACTAAATGGCTTAGCCGGATATGATAAACGCACACTTTCTCTGCTGCTCTCGGTGGACCACCACAAACCGAACAAATTACAACTTCCCATTTATTCCTATTTGAAAAAAACCATGATCGATGGCAATATTTCACTTTTTATGAATAACTAAAGCACATTTTAGTAGAAGAACTGTACTTTCCAGCAAGTAGCATTCACACTAACAGAGTGAAAAAAATCACACTTGCTGCATTGGAAACTCAAACAGTAGCATGCATGTTTAGTTGCACACAGCACAACAAGATCTATATATGAACCCATGAACAAAAGGGAGGCAGCTACTCAATGGAACCTCAACACCATCGATCCCATTACAAGTTATTTTGGTTTGAGATGTTGGAGCAAACCAAAATGAGTGAAACTGAGATGCTGGAGCTCTTCATTATGCGGTTCGACGAAGTCATGGTGGCCATGTTCATTTTGATTGCCGTCTTCTGGCTGCTTGTACTGTATCATGGTTCAGGTAGTTCTTAGCTAGAGCCTAGAGATGCTCGATTCGTAGCTTAGCTTCCTCCAAACAAAAAAAATGCAGCCATAATAATTTGGGCCGGCCTGTTTTCATTTTGTAGAGATTGGTATCACCCCTACGTGTCTACCATGACTCAAGTAGGTGGTGAAGCCGAATTTTACAAGATGCCCCAGGAGAATTTCATGCAAATTAATACTTTACCGGCCAAGAAAGTACGAACCTCCAGAGGCATGGAGCTTTGCATAGGTGCTGGCTACAACTGATCAATCAGCGGACCACATTGGCATTCAGGTGGTTATTTGTACAACTTTATTTGAGTGTTTCTGGCTATTTATGTAATGTATATATATAATATATTTGACAAACAAATTTGCTCCATAGACCGCAGGGTAGACAACCTATACATGCTTCACACGTTTGAAACATTATCACATTTTTTGCTCCTTCACTCACAATGGATGGATTAGGTGAATGGATAGAAAAATTATTTTTTTCTGATCAAAATTAGAGGAAAGGGTAGTTTATTTTCCTTGATTTCTGAACTGATGTATTTCTGAATTTCATTTCCTTCTTAAAAATTGAAGAAAAAAGTCTAATTTACTTTTCCCCACCTATGATTTGAGTTTAGATAAACCCATAACATAATGATTGGTTCAATCAATCCCCTCAATTTGCTAAACAGGGTTACTTTCCACCTTTTGACACTAATTTCATCTAGCTTTGCAGACGTAGACCATCAATGTGGAAAATGAAGTCACAACCCACGTTATCCCCTACAGTGTCCTATTCTTCTGTTCATCTTCCTATTGACAACAGCCTCTGTTCCGTTCTCATGTGTGAATTAACTGTTATTACGTGCCACATGATTTCTCAGGATACTAATGCCATTTTGTGACTGAACCATCATCATGTTTATTCACGTACGAGGCGTATTGGCCTATTGGGCCATTGTTACTGATCCCGACTGCAGCGGTTGGAGCAATGACCACCAGATGCTATGTTTCCAATGTGACTCGTGCAAGCCAAGCTTCCTCATTGACATCAAGAAGAGCTGGCGCGAGGTCGACATACTGAGCATTGTCCTGCACTCTTTGTAATTGTTTATGTTGCTGGCTGCTCCGATGCTCAGTATGTAGCTGGTTTATAAACTATGAGGCATAAACACTCTCAGGTGCCACCGACTCTATCGCAGGATCCCTGAGCCGACGGCCCATAGTGCATCGTATCACGGTAGCACTTGAGCGTGTCGTAACACCTGAATCGTTCTACTCTGTCTCACTCACATATCAGTCTCGCCACAGACCAAGAGCCTCAATAATCTCTGTGAGCACATGGACATGAAAGAGTCCCTTTTTTGCTGATGCCTCCCAAACCCAAGCAGACATAATGTTATGGTAACACCAAAGGCGTCTAGCATGCTCTGTTTTTTGCTAAGAGAAGGGACCCAGGCGTAACTCCTGTAGCACATATGCACTGGTTCCTGCAGAGAAATAGCTAATATGTCTTTCGTCTTATTTTTATATACCTCCCTCTCTCTTTAGGCACTTGTACATCCAACAGAGGGCAGGAGAACTGAAAGGTATCACAAAATTTAGCAAAAAGAGTAGGTGTGGTGCAACTTTTCTAGTTTGTACTGACTACTGAACATGAGTGAATTGACTTATTCTAGTTGTTTGATAATTGGAAGTTATAGAAAAAGAACATTAGGATGCTAGCCTTCAGGCTGGCTCCTTTTTTTGTTATCTCATATGCTACTTCCCCTTCATTCTGGGTTCTGAACATTCATGCACGCATGCTGCTACTAATTTTTTTATGTATCTTTAATACCCATAATGATTCAAAGGATTTAAAGTACAGAGATATTTATTGAGACAATATTGCATTATTTTTTTCGTGAAGGTAGCAGCCTCCGCGCGGCGTTGTCGCACCTCCGACCGCGCCTCACAGCAGCCGCTGCTCCTCCGAGCGTGCCTGGCCGCGGCGCCCCTCCTCCGAGAGCGCCATGCCGTGGCGACCCCTCCTCCGACCGCGCCTCGCCGCAGCGGCTTCTCACGAGCGTGCCTGGCCAGAGCGACAGAGAACGACGGGAGAGACAGAGTGACGGGAGAGAGAGAGAGACCAGGGGCACTCGAGTCCTTTTCCATTTTTCAAAACGTTTGTCTTTTTTTTAATGCTTCTTTTTGGGATGAGCTGACGGACGGAGCCTTGGTTTTGAAAAAGCAGGGGTAGATTCGCAAAGTCTGAAAAGCAGGAGTAAAATCATAATTGGACTTTAAAGTAGGGGTAACAACGCAATAGCCCCCGAATTTTTTATGTATCTTTAATACCCATAATGATTCAAAGGATTTAATGTACAGAGTTATTTATTGAGACAATATTGCATTATTTAGATGGTTGATTGTCATTATGATCAATTCACTAAGAACACAAAAACATATATGAGGTTCTATTCTCCAGCGATGATGAACTCAGTTGAATCAAATGGCATTAGATTTCCTATAAAAGGACACACCGCTAACGTTGAACATCCAAGAAATCATCATCAAGAAGGAGCGGATCAGCTCCTGGCATCAGCGGCTATACTCTGAGTCATCCATGTAGACCGTGGCAAAAAGCATGTTTCCCAATATGAGTGCTTTACCCAATTTTGGTTTATCCACCATCAATATATTTTCCGAATGCCTCACAAACCTATGTATCGAAACCGATGACAGTACAATCTTTGGTGTCCATATTTTGTTAGAAGAAGATACGTCAGTTAGCGTTAGATATGGGTTACGTGATGATTAAGTCATGTTGTATAACAGATAGAGTCGTCAGTTGTTGTATCTGTTAGAATAGGCTAGTATCTATCAACTTGTTAGTCAAGTTGATCTTGTTTAAACTTGTAATCTCTGACTCTATCTGTAAGCCACGCCTGGGGCTATTCCAGGTCCATATAAACACGTAACCCGCGGCCCCTACGGGGGTAAGACGCTTCAACCTAGTTTACATGGTAATCAGAGCCTAACCTCTTCCCAAACCACATCCATGTCGTCTTCGTCAAGCTCTCCCATGGCGACTCTCGGTGCTCCCGTCTCCGAGAAGCTGACCAGGGAAAACTTCATCGTCTGGAAGGCCCAAGTCCTTCCTGCCATTCACGGTGCCCATCTCCTTGGGTACCTCGATGGATCTACTGCGGCGCCGGAAGCGAAGACAACCGGCACCGACAAAGAAGCCAAGCCTAACCCGGCGTATGTTAACTGGGTGGCACAAGATCAGTTGGTACTTGGTTACCTTCTGAATTCAATGTCCAAAGAGACGTTGAGCGCGGTGGCTACGGCAACAACTGCGCATGAAGCCTGGACGCAGATCATGAGGATGTTCTCATCTCAGTCCAAGGCGCGTGTGTCCAATCTACGGATGGCACTCGCAACTGCTCAGAAGGGTGCCACAAGCATGGCGGCCTACTTCGCCAAGATGAAGAGCCTAGGTGATGAGATGGCTCTCTCCGGCAAGCCTTTGGGGGATGATGAACTCATCTCCTACATCCTGGGCGGCCTCGACTACGACTACAACCCTGTGGTGACCTCCATCCTCGGGTGTGCCGACGACGTCGACCTCAGCGACGCCTACTCCCAGCTGCTGAGCTACGAGCTTCCCTTGGAGATGCAAGCAAACACTGGCTCGGGTGGCCAGTTTCAGTCCTCTGCAAATGCTGTGCAGCGTGGACGTGGCGGCGGCGGTCCAAGAGGCCGTGGCCGTACTAATGGTCGCGGCAACAATGGAGGCGGCAGGCACGCTGGCGGGCGCAGCGGCAACTCCTCCAACAACTACCGCGGCCAAAACCCCTCCAACAACAAGCAGCCGTGCCAGATTTGCGGGAGAACAAACCACACGGCGTTCAGGTGCTGGAATCGCTTCGACGAGGATTACCAGCCTGAACAGAAGGTCGTCGGAGCTGCTACCGCATCCTATGGTGTCGACACCAATTGGCTTGTGGACTCTGGTGCAACTGACCACATCACCGGGGAGCTTGACAAGCTCACGGTGAGAGACAAGTACAATGGACATGATCAAGTTCGTACAGCTAGTGGTACAGGTATGCACATTAGTTATATTGGTCATACAAGTGTCAATACCCCTTCTAGGCCTTTGCATCTCAATAACGTGCTATATGTTCCACAAGCTGACAAAAATCTTGCCTCTATTCATCGGTTAGCTCATGATAATAATGTTTTCTTTGAGCTTCACTCGAATTTCTTTCTTATCAAGGATCAGGTGTCGAGGAAAGTTCTGCATCGAGGCAGGTGTGAAGGAGGCCTCTATCCCTTGCCGTCAAATCCAAATAAACAAGCCCTTGGTGTCACAAAGCCTTCTTCCTCAAAGTGGCACAGTCGTTTAGGTCATCCTTCCTTTGCAATTGTTGATCATGTCGTCAAAAACAATAAATTAGAGTGCTCAAAAGAGCCTAATAGTGTGGTGTGTGATTCATGTCTCAAAGCTAAAAGTCATCAGCTTCCCTATCCAAAATCTACCAGTATATCTAGTGCACCTTTGGAACTTATTTTTTCTGATGTGTGGGGTTCTGCACCCACTTCTGTTGGTAGACACTCTTACTATGTAAGCTTTATTGATGATTTTAGCAAATATACGTGGATTTATCTTCTCAAGAAGAAGTCTGATGTTTTCCAAGTGTTTCTGAATTTTCAAAACTTTGTTGAACGAAAATTTAGGAAAATTCTCACCTTGCAATCTGATTGGGGAGGAGAATATGAAAAGTTGAATTCTTTTTTTCAAAAGATTGGTATAGCACATCATGTTTCTTGCCCTCATGCACACCAACAAAATGGTTCTGCAGAGAGAAAGCATCGCCACATAGTTGAAGTAGGGCTTGCTCTCCTAGCCAATGCATCTATGCCACTCAAGTTTTGGGATGAGGCCTTTCTTACGGGTACATTCCTCATTAATCTCTTCCCTAGCAAAGTGATTAATTTTGAAACACCCACTGAACGCTTGTTGAAGGTCAAGCCTGATTATTGCATGCTTCGTGTTTTTGGCTGCGCATGTTGGCCAAATCTCAGGCCCTATAACCACCATAAACTTGCCTTCCGCTCAAAACAATGTGTGTTCCTTGGTTACAGTTCCTTGCATAAAGGTTTCAAATGTCTTGATCCTAGTAGTGGTCGTGTATACATCTCGCGTGATGTTATCTTTGACGAGTCTGTGTTTCCTTTTGCTCAACTCCACCCAAATGCCGGCTCTCGTCTTCGACAAGATATTCTACTCCTTCCTGAGCATCTTCAAAATCCTTCATCATTTGATCATGGGGGTGACACTTGTATTGATCAATTGACTAATTCCTGTGCTACTAACCCTGTTTGTGATAGTGCAAGTGATACACAGGAAGGAAACAGGGTGGAAGAAACAAATGGGAGCAGTTTTGGTGAAGAAACACGCCAGATATCCGTGCCCAACTCATCTCTGGAAGACGGCACTGGCGCGCGATCCCAGGATGATTCTGTTGGTGGCGTGGCAGGGAATGTCGGGCCATGATCCGAGGCGGATACGCCTGCCTCGCCTGCGCCAGCGTCGCGCGCGTCAGGTGTGTCTGGTGCGGGATCTTCTGTGGCAGTTTCACCTGGCCGCAGCGGCTCTCAGGAATCTCCAGGATCCGCTGTGGCTGAGTTGGGATCCTCTGCTCCAACACAATCCGTGGCGCAACCTGCTGGTGCCCCTGCACTCGCCATGGTTCCTGCTGAATACTCGCGACCCAAGACACGTCTTCAAGCTGGGATCAGGAAACCAAAAGAGTACAAGGATGGGACCGTGAGATATGGTCTCATGTGTTCCACAGGAGAACCATCTGATTTACAAGAGCCTCTCAAAGATCACAAGTGGAAAGAAGCCATGAACAGTGAGTATGATGCACTTTTGAAAAACAAAACTTGGCACTTAGTCCCTGCTACCAGAGGTAAAAATGTAATTGATTGCAAATGGGTTTACAGAATTAAAATAAAAGCTGATGGGACTATAGATAGGTATAAAGCTAGGCTTGTAGCAAAAGGTTTTAAGCAGCGTTATGGCTTAGACTATGAGAACACTTTTTTTTTTAGATAATGGGAAGATCGTATTAATCCCGGCTTTGGCTCTCATGGAAGCTACAACCGCAGTGGTCTTGACTTCCAGGAGGGTTACAGCCAAATACAACCACCGACGAAAGTCGGTTATCATCAGAAGTGCACCAAACGCTACATTGATGAAACAAAACAAACAAAAACAAGAAAACGACTCCTATCTGCAACAGTCGATTGTCTTCCGGTGGTGTTCCTTCATGAGTACGGTTGACTCCTTTTGTCCATTCTTTTACATCATGTATTGGACAAAACTTGAGCATATGCCAATCCAAACGATGAACAACATCTCTTGATTGAAGCAAAAACCACTCGAACCACCACCGACGAAGAACACTCCATTAGCTGTAGGAGATTGTCACCAAATCGGACCGACAAGCAGATAAAATCTCCAAGACGATGCCTCCAAGGAGAATGCGGCATTCAAGATGCCGCCGACGCCCATCCAAGCAGGAATTTAGGTTTTCACCTGGAGATTCATGATTGTGGAGATGGGTTCGATGACTACGCCTTCAAGAAGGTGCATGGCGCTCGGGAGCGTCATCGTTGTCAGCACCAGCAACGCTGGTTTGGCTTTCGCCATTGATCCGAGCCCAACAACCACACGCCATGGGAAGAAAGTCACCACAGCAGACCATGCATCAATCTGCAATCGCCATGTCGGTGACACCCTGCAGAAAAATGGTAGAGGCAAACCGATCCCAGGCAGCAGCAGCAGATGCAAATCGAGCTCCCACCACCAGCACAGAACCGGATACAGATCGGGATTGAGCCCGCCACGCCGCCGTCACCAGAAGAGCGCCGCCACAACGGTGCGCTGAAAGCCGCGAGCGACGCCCACAAGGACGGCCACGGCCATGCCCGCAACCCGGCCGGAGTTGCAGATCGAAACGCCGGCTACAAAGGCAGCCATGGCAATGCACGTGACCCGGCCGGAGTTGCAGCGAATTGCCGCCCACAGGGACGGCCATGGCTACACGAGCGAGCCGAAGTTGCAGATCGAATCGTCCTCCGCCACCATCTTCTTCGATGGGGAAAATAAGATGCGCCACCGGTCGCCCGCCGCCGCCATCCTAGCCTTCACGCGGGTTGTGCCGCGCGGCGGGCTCCGGCGGCGGCCAGGAGATCGCTGAGGAAGGGAGGACCTCGGGGGAGGGGTGAAGGATTCGCCGCCCGTGCCGCCCTAGGCGAGGCGGCGCGGGGGCGGCTAGGTTTTCTTACCACTATTCTTCCACCACAGACTTATCCTAATTGGAATTAATTAACCACCCAAACACTTTTAGTCCTGTTGTAAAGATTGCTACTATTCGTCCTGTCTTAGCTATTGCAGTTTCAAAGGGATGGAAGCTCAGGCAGTTGGATGTGCAGAACGCGTTCTTGCATGGTGTTCTGGAAGAGGAGGTGTACATGAAACAACCACCTGGTTATGAAGATCCAAATCATCCACATCATATCTGCAAACTAGACAAGGCTATTTATGGCTTGAAGCAAGCACCAAGAGCGTGGTATTCAAGGTTATGTTCTAAGCTGCAAGAATATGGTTTTCAGCCTTCTAAGTCTGATATGTCATTATTTATCTACAACAAGTCGAATGTCACTGTATTTGTGCTCATATATGTTGATGACATCATTGTTACTAGTTCCTCTAATGAAGCCATCACAGCATTACTTCATAATCTTCAGAAGGCATTTGCACTAAAAGATCTAGGTGACTTGCATTACTTCTTGGGTATAGAGGTCAAGAATACTAAGGAAGGATTGTTGTTGAGTCAGGAAAAATATGCACAAGATCTTCTTTCTCGAGTTGGTATGAAGAACTGCAAACCTGTCACAACACCTCTGCCTGCATCAGAAAAGCTTTCAGCCTATGAAGGAGATCCACTCGGACCAGATGATAGTACAAGGTATCGAAGTATTTTAGGAGCATTGCAGTATTTAACACTCACAAGACCAGACATTGCTTTTTCAGTAAACAAAGTTTGTCAATTTCTTCATGCTCCTACAACTTCACATTGGACAGCTGCCAAAAGAATTCTGAGATATGTTCAGTATACTCTCGGTCTGGGTATCACCTTTAGAAAATCAACATCTACTCTTCTTAGTGCCTTTTCTGATGCTGATTGGGCTGGTGATGTTGATGATCGACGGTCTACAGGAGGATTTGCAGTCTTCTTTGGGCCAAACTTGATTTCTTGGAGTGCTAGGAAACAGCCAACAGTATCTCGGTCAAGTACTGAGGCTGAATATAAAGCCATGGCAAATGCAACTGCAGAATTGGTTTGGGTTCAGTCATTGTTAACTGAACTTGGAGTAAAACAGCACAGAAGTCCTTGTTTGTGGTGTGATAATTTAGGAGCAACTTATCTCTCGGCAAATCCTGTGTTCCATGGAAGAGTAAAGCATGTTGAAATTGATTTTCATTTTGTTAGAGAGAGAGTTGCAAAGAAGCTGCTGTACATCAAGTTTATTCCATCAAAAGATCAGGTTGCTGACGGGTTTACTAAAGCTCTACCAGTTCAAGGCTTAGAAGAGTTTAAGCGCAATCTCAACATGTTGAAGTTGTGATTGAGGGGGGCTGTTAGAAGAAGATACATCAGTTAGCGTTAGATATGGGTTACGTGATGATTAAGTCATGTTGTATAACAGATAGAGTCGTCAGTTGTTGTATCTGTTAGAATAGGCTAGTATCTATCAACTTGTTAGTCAAGTTGATCTTGTTTAAACTTGTAATCTCTGACTCTATCTGTAAGCCACGCCTGGGGCTATTCCAGGCCCATATAAACACGTAACCCGCGGCCCCTACGGGGATAAGACGCTTCAACCTAGTTTACATATTTTGCATAGCATGCATACACGAAAAACACAACTGCCTATGTGTCTCTTGATTCATCCGTTCCTCCTATACTTTTATGGGCACATCTATAACAGTGTGACGGTTGAGAGGCAAATATAGTATGTATTTTGGGTAATTTTTGTTTCAAATCCAATAACCTACTCAATGATTTTACTGGTTGGACGCTTTACTTAATTTATTAAAAGTAGGAAGATATTTCAGAAAAGATTTTGTAACGAGCTTCTAATTATGAGGCCAATACAGCTATATTTTTGCATGAATATTTATATTGGCTTATAATCCCTCACGGCATTCAATTCAATTCCCTCAAGGAACATGTTAGTTACGTAGTACGTACGCCGATATTCAAAAACTTGAATGGATGCAAAAGCCTAAAAAGTGTGCAACCAAGACAAATATACATCCCAACTATATGTCTCACGCTGATAATAAACTGGAAGCGACTCGGACCACATTTTAATGAATTTTTGTCTCAATTCTACTGATAATACAGAGAATGCATCAGTGGCTAATTTCAATCACTTTTTTCTTAATCAATATGCCGACGTTCTGGGTCCATTCCGTCCCAGCGCCCAGCACAAACTTGCACATTGCCGGATGCGTGGCACGCAGGGCATTGGAGCTGGCCACTCATCCATCTCGGACCACTCGTACAGCTCGTCCAGGGCGAAAGGCAGCGATGCCGTCCACCTGAACGCCGCGCTCCACGACGCGGTCTGCTTGCGCAAAATACTTCCGCGCCGGACGATAGGCGGGCGGTTCCGATATGATATCTTATCCTGATGCCTTCCATGCCTAGGTATCAGGATACACGCATCCAGAGTTACACAACACCTGTTCCTCTAACGATGCTTCATGAAAGCATCACAACTACAAGGACTTCAATAAAAGAAGAAAAAAAGAGAAGAAAACTGACTGAAAACCATGAATCAAAGATATGGCGTACAAACTGTATGCTCTCTTTCCTTATATAGTTCTCTGTTCGTTTGGCGCTGCTTATATATGTATAATCGTGTGGTGATTGACAAGAAACAATCGGTTTGAGGTCAAAAAGGAAAAAGAAACAATCTGTTATAGCTCAATAAAAAGAGTAGGTGCCAGCAAGTAAAGCACGTTTCAGTAGAAGCAATCTGTTATAGTTCTCTGTAAGACTATACTTGCCAGCAAGTAGCACTCACACTAATAGAGTGACAAATTCACACTTGCTGCAATGGAAGCTCAAATAGTAGCACGCATCGTTAGTTGGAGCAGCACAACAAGATGTATTTATGAACCCATGGACAAGAGGTAGGCAACTACTCTCAATATATGGAACCCCAACACGATCAATCCCATGAAAAATTATTATTGTTTGATATGTTGGAGCAAACCAAATCAAGTTAAACTGAGATGCTGGAGCTCTTCATTATGCGGTTCGACAGGGTCATGGTGGCCATGTTCATCTTGGTTGCCGTCTTCTGGCTACTTTGTAACATGCTCAACGCCGAGCAGAAACGGCTGGGCTTCTTCACCATGGCCATGCCGACTCTGTTTTGTGTGCGCTCGATCTTGAGAAGTAATGTGCTCTCTCAGTCTAAATCTCTATTTCTTTATCTGTCTTTTGCAAATTTGCAGCTGCCTGTCCTTTTGTTCTGAGCTATAGATGCTCGATTCCTCCAAAAAAAAGAGCATCCATAATAATCTGGCCCCGACCCATTTTTATTTTGTAGAGATTGGTATCACCCCTACGTGTCTACCATGACTCAAGCAGATGGTGGAGCCGAATTTCACAAGATGCTCCAGGAGAATTTCATGCAAAATAATACTGTGTGGAGCCGCCTGAAAAGCCTAAAAGATTATTAAGAATGCTGCGAAAGTACGCACCGCCAGATCAGACATGGAGCTTTGCAGAGGTGCTGGCTACAGATGATCAATCAGCGGACCACATTGGTGTTCAGGTGGTTATTTGTTACTTTTTATTCGAGTGTTTCTAGCTGGTATGAAACATATATTTGACAAACAAAATTTGCTCGACATAATGCACAGGCTAAACAACCTATATGCTTCACACGTTGGGAACCAGCAAGCTGGAGGACCCAGTGAGGTAGTGAATCTTCCGCTTGTGTGGCAAGCTCTGCATGACTGCATCCCGGAGTGCTCTGCAGCTCGCGATGAGCCCGGCCGTGTTCGTGCCCATGCTGGTGCCTCATGCGTGAGGTGCTGGAGTGGTTGCATCGCGTCGCGCCCGGCAGGCCGCGCTGCCACGGCCAGCGAAGGATGTTTATATGTTTCTTTTCAGAATTTCCCTTATTCCTGGGAAAAATCAAGTGTTGGGTCTGTTCAGCAAACATTAACTAATGCAATTTGATACAACTGTGATTCCTCGGGGAGAAAATTGATACAACTGTGGTACTACTACTCGATTCACCCTTGTTGTCTGTTGGAAACAGAAAGAGCATGTGTACGTCGATATGTTTTAGGAGAGTATACGTGTTGGCTGGAGATGTAAATAACTACAAACTGCAACTCCATTACATGTGTGAATTAACGGCCTCCGTTCCCTTCCTTTCTCATGCGTGAATTAACTGTTAGCGGACCAGCCACATGATTTCTCAGGATACGGATGCCATTATGTAATTGAACCATCATCATGTTCGTTCACGTACATGACCGTGGTCACTGATCCCGATTGCTACAGATGGAGCAATGACCAGTAGTAGCAGATGCTTTGCTTCCAGCCTTCCAGTGCGAGTCGTGCAAAGCATGCGTCCTCGCCGGCATTAGGAAGAGCTCGTGCAAGGTCGCCATCCTGAACATTATCGTGTTCATCATCATTTGTAATTGTTTATGTTGCTGGCTGCTCTGCGTTCCGCAAGACCGCAACGCCGATGATGACAAGCAATTGAACCAGCACATGATGCACTACTACCACACTGTTTTTCGACGCAATCAAATGATGCAATTGAACGAAGAACAGTTTTAAGCGTAGACACAGGAGCCCGCCGTCCCCTGGGGAGCTAAGGCAGAGCATGAGGAAACCAAGGCCGCGCTTGGATTTGTACTCCATCTTCTGATGGTTCTGAGGTACCAGGAGATGCCATGGCCAGGCTCGAGCTGCCGAGCAAAGAAGGCCCCAACACGTGGTTCCATTCTATAGTCTAGGTAAACGTCCGGCAGCGTTGCCAAGCACATCAGGGGATAGAATAGGCAATATCTCCAGATGGGCGGTGCCAATATTCCCAAGTCCCCGTGCCTGGTCTATAGCCGTGTTCCCCAGAAGCGATCCTCAGCCTGATGCCGCGTCGTAGGCATATGGAGATGTTCAGTAGACTCGTGTCTGCGGTAAGCCGGGCGAGAATAGGTCCGTTTGGCTCCATCAGCTGCTTAATTCCAAGGAACGCGGGTGGTAACAATCGGTTCCAAACGGAGCCTCTGTCCCACTCGCGGTGTCTTCGTGTCACGGACCGAACCCCGCTATAGTCTCTACGAGCACATGGACATGAAAGAGTCCCTTTCCTGCTGATGCCTTCCAAACTCAAACAACCCATATACCGTTGTGGCAACCAAGGTGGTTAGCATGCTCTGTTTTCTTCCTAAGCGAAGCGACGCAGGCGTAACTCCTAAGAAAACAAGAAATAAGCTTCAGCTCTGTTACATACATGCATTGTTTCCCTGGAGCTGGAGATAAATAGATAATGTCTTTCTTTTATATACGTTTCTCTCACTGGAGAGACTTGTACACCTAACAGAGCATACGAAAATTGAAAGATTCCATAAATTTAGCAAAAGAGTAGATGTGGTGTGACTGGTATTTTTTTAAAAATGAAAATTGGTGTGATCGGTGCTTATGTTTAATTGAATATTTGCAAAAATATGTTACTACTGAAGATGATCGGTGCAAAAAATAATGTGAATATTTCATCGTCAGGGGAAAAAAGGTGAGATCATATATTGTCTATATATACCAACATAGGAAGATTCACCTAACTGTGACTCCCAACGTCAAATATAGTTACAATGCTACTTGTTTCCTCTTGGCAAAATTTGCTCTTGGACACCGTTAAAATGTGGCCTTTGCCACAGGCCACTAAAAAATATGTTGCTGCCGAGGAACACTAGAAAATCACGGCTCTTTGCTGGGAGGCACCGCACTCATTATTTAATTGATGACCAATGCGAAATGACGACTTTGCCCCTTCTGCCTTATCCTCACTCTTTCTCCCTCACGCTGGAGGCTTTTCACGGGCCTTTGGCTCACGAACACGACGCGCTCGCGTTCTGCTACAGTTGAGAGCGGCGAAAAAGGCGACGGTCCTCTCTCGAAGCCTCGCGTTCTGCTACAGTTGAGAGCGGCGAAAAAGGCGACGGTCCTCTCCGCCGGCGGAGCCGGTACTCTCCTTCGCCTCCGTTGGCCCGCGGGGCTGCGCGAGGTGGAGGAGAGTGCTGTGCTCTCGCCGGCGGACGGTAGGGTAGGTCCTAGCTTAGTTTTTTCTAGGTCTAGGGTTAGGGTTCCGGCGGTTGGCGGCGAGGGTGCGGCGGCGACGACCAAGAGTCCGGATCTGTCCCTCCGAGCTCGGCCGCGTCCCACTGGCGCTTCACTCCGGCGCTGGTGGCGAGCTCGTGGGGGCGGAGCTCTCGTTGTGGAGCTCCTGTTTAGGAGTCGTCCGGTGGTTCTTCGTCTTGCGCCTCGGCGCAGCGACGACGACGCCGGTCTTTTGGTTCAAGGAGGCAGAGGATGCTGTGGGTTGGCGGACGGCTGGTGGCTGGGTCGAGCTCGGTGCATCCGCGGCGGCTGTTGCCGGCGTTGGCGAGCGTCGATTCAGGCCGGAGGAGGCTCGGGGTGCGTCCCCGACCGGACGAGCTTGTTGCTTTGGCGAATCTCACTTGGTGAGTGTCTATCCCGGTTCATCTTAAAGCCTGTGTGCGAAGGAGCTTCCTCCGGCGACGGATCTGTGGCGGCGGCGGCCTCTACAGGCGTCGGTGGTGGCCGGCGTGGGTGGAGTTCGCCGTCAAGCTGGTGTGAGAGGTCCAAGGTCTTCGTTGTAATTTCTGCTTTTCGTAGGGGCCTTTTTGCACTTTGTGGTGGACAGCTGTCCTTTGTATCCTTGTATGTACCTGTATTTGTACGTACGTTTGTACTCTTTCCTTAACTTAATACAGGTATCGTTTGATCAAAAAAAAACACGACGCGCTCCTGGCCCGCGCCTTCGACGGCCAGTGGCGGCGCTCCTCCACCTGCAGATCCTCCGCGTGATCCTCCCCGGCGGCTTGGACAAACTGGCCCTGCTCCGCCTACAATCCTCGACGGGCGCAACCCCAGTGGCTCGACGGCCGACGGCCCCTCCGTGCGGCCAACCCCGGCGGCCTATGCGAAAAGATGGAGACTGCAAGGTATCTGAGCGAGATTTTTCCGCAGGAAGATGCTAGTTTTTCATGGGTTTCCAACGGGTATGTATTCTTCCAATTTCCCCTAGGGTTAGTGCTAACTTTGGGTAATTCGGCTTGTTACTGCGCAATTGAGTGAGGCTCGCCATTCCAATTGGTGCGATTCTTTGTGTAGGATGGATCCCAATTCGTCCTACAGGCTGGCTGCTCGTGTGGGTGCTTATGTTAAAATTATTGATGATGGCAGTCGCGAGTATTGTGAAGCTTTTAGCATTGCTAAGGTCTTAGACAGAGATAGCACAAATTGGAATGATTTGCTACTTGACATTGGCTCAGATGTTAAGCTAGGCTCTAATCACAAATTGCGTGTCACATATTGGGACAAATTGAGTCGCTGCTATGAAGAAATTACATCTGACCAGAAATTATTGCATGCAATTGACATGTATTGGGAGATAAGAAGACTCTCATTGCAAGTGTGTGTTATAAAATATAATGAGTCTGAATTCATGCATGATACTGGGCGGCAACAGAACATGCCTTGTGTGTTGCAGGGAAGCACTGATGCCCCAGTTGATAAGACTAGCACACTGCCTCCGCTTGAAATTGCATCACCCCTCTTAGAGCCTCCAGTTCAAAATAGCACCGAAGTAGCTTGGGTGGATGATGATGTAGAATACGTTGGTTTGGATGATGAGGACCCTTTCAAAACACTACTTTCTGATTCATCCGATTCTGAATCTGATGGTGATGTGGAGCGTGTTGGCTTGGAGGATAACTTAGTTGTGGATGATGCATGGGGTTGTGAGACAATTGTCCATGCAACTGACTTAGAGAACCCGACGATAGCAATTGGTATAACTTTTGGTGATGGTGATACTTTTAAGAAGGCTATTAGGCAATATGCAATAAAAGGAGAGTATGAAATTGCAGCTCCCTATTCTGATTCAAGAAGGTATCGAGGCTATTGCAAGGCTGAACGTTGCAACTGGAAGATACATGCTTCAAAGTTGCATGGTGAAAGTACTTGGATGGTACTAAATTACTTATCCTTTCTATTTCGTCTAAGTTACATGTTATTGATGTTGATTTTTATTAATCTTTTTTATATTTCATGAAGATAAAGAAGATACCTTATAAACACACTTGTTACAGCACTGGGAAAGTTGAGAACAACAAAATGGCGACCAATCATTGGGTGAGGGACAGGGTTCTTAACTGGCTTACAAAGGACCCTACAATTGGGGCTGCATCTCTGAAGAAAAGACTCGAAGAAGATTATCACTTGAGGTTGTCATACTATGTAGTGTGGGATGGTAGAAATATGGCTTTGGAACAACTCAAAGGGAAGTGGGATGACAGTTTTCAACATGCTTTCAGTTTCAAGGCTGAGGTGGAGAAGACTAATCCAGGCAGTTTGGTGGACATTGAATATGAGCAATTTGGGAAAAAGAAGAGATTTACAAGAATGTTTGTTGCCCTAAAATCTTGTGTCGATGGTTTTTTAAATGGTTGCAGGCCTTCCTTGGTGTGGACTCCACTCATTTGACTGGAAAATGGAAGGGGCAACTTGCATCCGCGACTGCTGTTGATGGGCACAATTGGATGTTTCCAGTGTGTTATGGTGTGTTTGACTCAGAGACAACTGCTAATTGGGCTTGGTTTTTTAGTAGACTTCAGCAAGCTATTGGATCACCTCCGGGCCTAGTTATCTCAACTGATGCAGGCAAAGGAATCGATTCAGCTGTTACTCAAGTCTTCAAAAATGGGGTTGAGCATAGAGAGTGCATGAGGCACTTAGTTGCAAACTTCCAAAAGCGATATCGAGGTGAGGTGTTTGAGAAACATTTATGGCCCGCATGTAGAGCTTTCCAAAGACATAGGTTTGAAGAGCATTATAACCTGATGTATGATGCCTGTCCTGAAGCCATGAAGTGGATACATGATACTCATAAGCACCTCTGGACAAGGCACTTGTTCTCTGAAGCAAGCAAATGTGACTATGTAACAAATAACATAGCTGAAACATTCAACAGCTGGATTAGGCATGAAAAATCCTTACCTGCAATTGATCTTATGGATAGGATCAGACAGTTGTGCATGGAGAAAATGTTTTTGAGAAGAAAAATTGCCAGGAAGCTTGATGATAAGGTGCTGCCTAACATATTAAAGGACCTCAATGAAAGGAGCAGGGGGCTGAAATATATGTGGAGGTACTCACACAAAGATGGTGGTAGAGATGATGAAATGTTAGGTGAAGTCGAAAGTGTTACAAGGGATCTAGTTCATTGGAGGCATACAGTTGACCTCCATGCAAGGAAGTGCACCTGTAGGTGCTGGCAAGTTACTGGTCTACCATGTACACATGCTTTGTGTATTATCACTTCAGTTCGAGGCAATATTGAAGACTATGTTCATGAGTACTACTCTGTTGCAAAGTTCAAGAAAGCCTATGAAAAATGTGTGAAGCCAATGACAGATAAGAAACAATGGCCTCCAGTAGACCTTGGGTTCAAGTTGTGGCCTCCAATTCTGAAAAGGGCAGCCGGAAGACCAAGAGAGAGGAGATATAAATCTGCTGCAGAAGGGGGGACAAAAAAGAGAACCACAATATGCAAAAGGTGCAAAGGAAAGGGACACATGGCAAAAACATGCAATGAATTTGTTTATGATTCTGATGCCTCACCACCTGCCCCTCCAAAGCCAAAGAGAAAGAGAGGAAAGATAAATGTCACAGTAGTGCCCTCTAGTGCTTCAACACCACCTAGAGCCATCACTAGTGCTTCTACACCAACTAGATCCATCACTAGTGCTTCTACAACAAGCCCTGTTACAAGAAGGTGCAACTGAAATTTATATATTTCAGAATCTGTAATTGTTTATTTTCCAAATCTGCAATTTCACATTCTTCTTTTAAATGCAGTATGTCAAGGAGATTGATGGAATTCTAACCATCTACACCAACTACAGCCATCAGTCCTGTTTCTTCTCCAAGTCCTATGACAAGGGGGTATACCTTCTCAAACTTAACTGATATACTTCTTTGTGTGTTCCTATGGTATTTCTATTTAGCTGACATGGTTTTGTATCCATGTACAGCCGCAAGAGGATGCTAGAAGTTGAAGGAACCATAGAGCCTTTTGAATGTGCATCCACATCTCCAGTTGTTGTTGAGAAGGGAAAGGCAAAAAGTTGAAGGTTGTCCGGTCCAAGAAAAAATAGTTTATGTGTTGTGTGTCATGTTATTTTGTATTGATGCACTTGATAGCCACGTAGGGTTGAACCATGTGTTTTTATGTAGCTGGGTGTGATTTTCTGAGTGTAATATGACATGTTTAATGGACAGGGGTATTATTGTCCAGATTCATGGGTTTTGTGACCTGTTTGAGGTGGAAATGATATTATATGAGCCATGATGTCTTACAGCAAATGCCTATAGAATTATAATGGCTCATAGCAAAGACAGAGTTTTTTAGTGGCCTATGGCAAAGGCCACACTTTAACGGTGCCCAGGAGCAAATTTTGCCTTTCCTCTTTCATCACCCCCGCATTCTTGTTGTAAGATCCGACAACTCAGCTCTCTCTCTCTCTCTCTCATGGGCTGCTCTTAAAACGTCATTTGCCACTCCTCTCCCTATCTGGACCGAACTGTACAAATTCTAAGTCATTTCTAATGCACTCTAACCTAATGAAACAACTACACTTTCAATGGGAGTACGAATCTTAATGAAAATATGTATATGGGGTAGTGGTATTTCTTTTAAACTTTGATTCAAACCAATTAACCAAAATTGCTTTGGATTTATGAAAAACTTCAGAAATCTGTAAATTAATAACCAGAATAAACCAATTAGGAATAAGCATTTGAAGCAAGAGCATTGCCTTTTTTTTTTTTTTTTTTTTACAGCTACGTACAAGTGTAGTGATCGTCAGTCGGCCTCTCTCGCGACTCTTCTCGTTGCTACAGGGAAGAGCGAGGCGAAAGAGGCGACTCCCGATCTCCGGCGGCGGCTCCACGCGATCTCCCTCTCCTCCGGTGGCCGTAGGCCTCCGGAGGGTAGGGAGATCGCCGGAGTTGCCGTCCGGTCCTCCTCTAGCTACTAGTATAGTTAGTAGTCTAGGTTTTGCTCGGTTTGAGCTAGGTTTCCGGCGGTCTTCTTCGTGGATGGCAGCCGGATTTCTTCTCTCCCTCCGCGGATCCGGTGGTGGAGGCGTCGGCGACGACGGCGACAGATCCGGTGAGGTGGGGTGGAGTCTTTTGTTCCTCTGCTCTTTCTTTGCGAAAGGGGGGGATCTTTTGTGCTCCCTGCCGGCGGCGATGCTGGTGGTGGTGGCTTTTGTCTGCGGGTGGGCTCCGTCGCAGGTCGTCGGCGTCTTCTTCGCTCGTCTGTCCCGGTCGACGTCGTCGATGGCGGTGACCGTGGACCCTTCTTCCCCTTCCATCTTCGGTGCGATGGTTGCCGATGGTCGTTCAGCTATGGCAGATGCGTGCTGGAGAGGAGTCCGGCCGTTGAATCTTGCGGCAGATCCAAAGTTTGGAGCCGTCGTCGACGGTGGAAGGTGGATCGTGGTGATTTCCGGCCGGTGTCGCCGGTGTTCGTCGCTGGCCTTAGAGGGGGCTATGTGTAATTTTCAGTATCGCCAGGGGGTTTCTTGTAAATTCCAGGGTTGTACTGTTTCTATCTTTTAATATATTCCCCTTTCGCAAAAAAAAAACGTACAAGTGTAGTGTATAACATTACGAATAGGAAAAGGGAAGGGGGGAAAAAGAAACCCATGACTGAGAAACGCAAGAAACACGAAAGCAAGAACCGGAAGAAACAGCCAATCTACAGCGCAAGCCAGCACACCGTTTTCTCACACGGTTGGCTCCGGAATCAGGGTCTTCGGTTGCTTCCTGGCTACCGGATTCAGCCATCCCATCCCGCCGAGGTTGGTCACCATCGATGTTCCAAATTTATGATTTTTTGTTTCGCGTCAGATTTAATTTCTATTTTAGGTGTTTGGTGCTGGCAAAGCATTCTGTTCCATGGCTGCCTTGGGTTCTTACCTGTAATCCACTACAGGTCGATTGGAAGAATAGCCTGATTGGGGATTCATTAGTAGTAATTTTTTCGAGAACGTAGTTCATTAGTAGTAATTCGATTTGATATTTCTGTTCTTGGATCGGCAAGGCTCGTTGATTGGGTCGCTGCAGGTGAGTAGTTCTTACAAGCAGATTTATGGGATTTTATTGAAGCCAATATTCGTATTATATATTGAAGATTGTGCGTCAAACATCCCTTCGAGTTTGAGCTACTGTTGTTTGCCTTTTTTCTGTGCGTTCAGATTTATTCTCAATGCTGAGATCAGAAGAGAGTTATTGAGATGCTTTGCTAGTGCTCTAAGATCCGTAAAGACCTTTCACGTTATAACAGTCCTGAGTCTGCTGAAAATTTCTTTGTGTTTGCAGTTTGGGTGAATTTTAATTAAATTCAAAGGTTTAGTTGATTGTTACACGTTTTTGGTTCCAAGATTCGAAAAGGCCTGTTCATTCGATTACAGTTCCTGTTTTTCTCCCCTGTCTAATGTGGTCAGAATTATAGCTTTGTCTATGTCTTCTGTTCTTATTCAGCTTCTGTATTGCACTATTTTTGCTGCTTGAAATCTCTATTGCGTTTATTAATGTTAACGGATTGAACAAGCTCTTAGCTGAAGTGACGTGCCATCTAGCTCCACAGTGGTTTGACTTTTCCTGAGAACAAAAGTTTCCAGCTTTTCTTGGGAACAAAAGTGACCTCTTACAGTGAATTCTGTACCTGGGCTTGTGAATCTAGATGATGCATGAATCACTCTCCTTCAAACATGTTCAGCTTCCATTTGTTTGGTTTTATAAAAAGGTTCAGGTTCTGATTCCTTTTTTTCCCTGGACTTATGATTTCTTAGTGTGCTAAATAGTTCTAAGAAGCATATCAGAAATAGGGACAAACTCTTGCTTCTAATGTCACTGTGAACGCTCTTGAATCATGTCAACCAGACATTTAACAGTTTATCTTGTCAGCCTTGACAGTTGAACATAGGGAACTACCAGTTGTTCCTTTCATTGGGTGATCAACTTGTTGCCTATCCAGATTGGAGTGACAGTGCCTTTTGTTCTATACTGTGCTGTTGTTCAACTGATGTGCAAAGTGTTATCTTTGTGCCTCACTAACTTGCTTCACCGTTACTGTGTCAACAAAGGCCTGGTACAGCATTACAAGCTCTTGCGTCGATAGCCTCTTGATTATGATCTAACTCATGGCACTTTGCTATGAGGATATTTTGTTTTTGTTTCGTGACTCTTTGTCTCTTCGACTTACTTCGGCCAAAACATTTATCAATGATTATTTTTGTATCCACCCGTTTGTTATACCTTGAGAAATTTTTGTTACCAAATGATTTTTTTTTTGTTTCTTAACCATTCTTCTTTTCATATTCTTCCATTTGTGCCAGTGCTTCTTTTGATTTTTCTAATGGTTTTTGTTTTATATGCAAATATGTAGCAGGTGGAGGCTCATAGTGACATCTGCTGAAAAATTAATAAAAGACAGCTCTTTAGTGATAATCATCAACATTTAGCTACTGCAGTGAACTCTAAAATTAAGAAGACGATGGAGAGGGAAGATGTGAAGCCTCATCGACCAGTTGATCTGAGAAAAAGTAGATGGATTCTTGGTGACATAGTTGATATTTTTTATCAGAACTTGTGGAGGCCTGGAAAGATTATAAAGGTGCTGAATAATGACTATTTCCTAATCAGGCTCACGTGTTGCATCCAACTGAAGGAATTACACATATCTTGCCTGAGGCTTCCACAGACTAATCATGGCAACCAGTCGACTGTAATAGACAAGGTTTGTGAAAACCAATTTCCAGTGTTAATCTTTTGCATATCATTAATTGGTCGATTCAAAACTTCAGTTACAGTTGTCTGGTTTGGTTATGTTTTTGCATATTCACAGTTCATGGCAGTCCAGATCACCAAAAGATGTTTTTTGGATTCTCATCAAAATATTATGCTGTTTCAAATTTATATTTTCCAGTTGCTATCAGTTAGGCTATTTGACTGTAATTTTAGTACTTAATTCAAGTGGTATCACTGCATGTGATTAACCGGTCACAAAATCATTTTCTTTCCTTTTTTCAAGTCGTGGAGAAGTCAACCAACCCAACTCGCTGATCGCACCCCTCCATGCTTAAACTTTTCTATGGAACAGGACGGCCAAGGCTTTGAAGAAGATGGTCACAGGACTAAGAGGCATAAATCATCCAATATTTGTCCTTCGGCTGCTACTGGATTGGTGAAGAAGAAACTTAAAGCAAGGAGGACGCTACCTGATGATTTTATTAGAGTAACTGGCAATAAAACAAAAGCAGCTGCATACGAAGTTCATCAGAAAACCAAGAAACCGTTCCCTCTGAAGGTCTCTGCTACGAATGGCATCGGTGATGATCACTTGCATAGACCTTTCAGTAACAAACACAATGATCTTGCCAGGAATAGCTTTATGAAGACAAAACTAGAATGTGAAGCTCTTAGTCCACCCCAAATACTATTACATGCTAGAGAAGAGAATGAGTGCTCGGTGGCTAGTTGTAGCGCAAATTGCTTGGAGTACTCTGTCACTGGTGACCAGCAATCAGTTGAACTAGGCAGTTGCTTCCCTGATGATGCCATGTCTACATGTCTGACGAGATCTTGGAGGGATAATAACAATGTGTATGGAACCAGTTTAGATATGAATTTGCATGATCTGGAGCTACATGCATACCAGTCAACAATAAGAGCTTTCTATGTCTCGGGGCCTCTGACTTGGGAGCAAGAGTCACTCCTGACAAACCTGCGCCTCTCCCTTAACATCTCAAATGAAGAGCACTTGCTTCAGTTGAGACACCTTTTATCCTCTTGAAAATTTTGATCTTGTCCGCAGGTTGGCTTAGTTGAGGACTCAAGTCTGTGCATATGTTGGAGTGCGAAAACTGATGCGCCCTTAGCATCTGCGGACTACTCCATCTTATAGAGATTTCTGCTACTAGTAGTGCCTTTTGCTACCTTGTTGATATTGTCATAACTCATATTGATATTGTGTATATGAGAATGTTCGAAGAAATTTTACTTATAGAGTTATAGTTACTGAATTTGATGAAACGTTTGTTGTTAGTTGTAAATGTGAATTTCTGTTTTATAGCTTTATTTTTCAGAAGTACATAGCTATCCAGAATTTGTTCTAATCGAATTTGTATTCAACTACTTTAAAATTGTAGATTGTAACATCTGTAACACGTATTTCACTGATTTTACCTTTATTTTTTTGTATCATTTGGTATTTTGCTCATTGTATTTATTGATCACCATTGATTAGTCCTGATCCAGATGTATCCTGAGGGTGATCTTGTCAGGTTAGAATTCGGTTCACAGATTCAGAAGTCATAACCTGGCTTATAAATATATATAACCTCCCTTTTCTGAGATTGTAAAATGTAAAAAGGTTCTTTAATTAAATACAATTTTCTCTGATACTAGTGTATAAATTTCAGTTGTCATGCAGTGGCGAGTCCAGCCGGCGGGGGGGTGGGCCGCGGCCCACCCCCAGATTCGGCCCGACGCGTTTTTGGAGCACTGTAGCACCATTTTTTCTTTTTTTTCTCTTTTTTGGCCCACCCATGTGAGCCCAGGAAGCTTCCGGCCCACCCCCAGGTTTGGGCCTGGCCTCGCCACTGGTCATGCATTTCAGCCTCTTATATGCTGATTGACAAATTCTGGACTTTGGATGAGCTCCACTTTACAGTAAAGATATAGCTACAAGAGACAGTGTCCTGAAGCCTGAAAACCAAGATGCTTGGGGTCGTTTTCTCTCCCCTCAACTCTCAAGAAAGGCATTTCTGGAGTTTGTACGTACTATTGGTAGTCCATGTCATTTTCATAATTCATGAATTATGATAAGATTGGGCCCAAATGTGTCCATGTCATTTCAGTACAATATGCAGAGCAGTCAAGAGGCCATAGGCACTGAAGGCTCAATAATGAAACGATATCTGCAACTTTTATCAAGAAGAACTTAATTTTAGACTCTTTGAACATTTAATTTTAGACTCTTTGAACATTTGAAGTACAAGAGAATATGTTTCATTCGTACCAGAACCCGAGATATTAAGATTCGGTTAATTTTTCGAAACAAGACTTTATAATAGTTTTCTGGGAAAAAAAATCAATTTTGGAGTGATGAGTAAGATTCCCATTGGGATAAAGAAAGTTCTGCTTTGATGCTGCCGAACAAAGTTCATTTCTGACTTCTGAGAAGAAAGCTGACTTTTTGGAAAGAGAATTCGTTTTTTTTTCTTTTTGAGCTGAAGAGAATTCGTTTTTTTTAAAAAAAGGAGAGAATTCGGTTTTTGGTAAAGAAAGCTCTGCTTTGCTACTGCCGGACAAAGTTCAGTTCTGAGACAAAAAGCCAAGAAGAACGAGACAAGTATGACCGTCCATCCAACTGCACGTCAGTCAATCTGGGCCCTCCATCTGCCAACAAGACCATCAGAAGAAGCCGTACGGCCTTCTTCTTCCCCTAGAAAAAAATTACTAACAAAAATAAAAAGGCAGAGAGAAAATGATCGTTTCCCCCGACCCCGACGACAGCGCCGCCCCGGCCGGAGCGCCGCCGGCGGCTCAGGAGTTGGCCGCGGCTCCAGCGTACGGTTCAGTGGTCCTTGGAGGCACTTTCGACCGCCTCCACGATGGCCATCCCGCCTTCTCAAGGTCCCGCCAACTAAACTTTTGTTTAAGAGTTGCTTTCCATTGCGACGAACTGCAGTTAAATCTTGTCTGTTTGGGTCTGGGATTCGTGGGTGGTAGGCCTCCGCGGATTTGGCGAGGGATCGAATCTTGGTGGGCGTCTGCACGGGCCCCATGCTCGCCAAGAAGGAGGCAAAAATCTCGTCTTTGTCCCCCAGAAAGAACTTTGTCTTTAATCAGTTTTTGGGGATTGTGATTATTTGTGGGTTCTTCTATTGCTGTTTGTGTAGTATGCGGAGCTGATTGATCCTGTCGAGAAGCGCATCAAGGCCGTGGAGGATTACATCAAGGTCGTGCTTATCCTGTCTCCTTGTTTTGTGTGATTTCTGCTAGTAAATCTACTATTTCTTTATAAGTGCAACCAACTAAGAGTCATTTACAACCAACTAAGAGTCATTTACTCCTAATTCCCTCAATTCTGGTGCAGCCACGTCATCCTATAGTTTTCCACCGTCGGATCATTGTATTTGAGTCACATCTATCAGTCCAATCATCCTCACTCGATGCTGCCGTTCTCTCTCTTTCTTATAACCATCTTGGCCAGCTTTACTCCCCAATTAACACCAGTTATGTTTCTTTTACTCATTACATTTCATCTGCATTTTATGCATCAGTAACGGCTGCCATTTTGCTTTTATTTCCCATCAGTAACCCCAACCATATGTTTACAGTTGCTAAAGACACGGTTCTTTCTTTTTTACTGGCATTAATAAAAAAATCTGAAGAGACAAACGTTCACGACGAGATGCCCACAATTTCCTCCCCTTCCCCTTCCTCTTCCTCTTTAACTACAACACTTCACCAGACGCTATATATATCCTCTTCCATGGAGCCAGCAGTTCATCCTCACGTGGCTGCAAGGTGGAAATCACAAACAATGATAGGATTCTTATTCATGTGAGTGCCTCCTGCTTGGTGATGAGCCGCCGATTTATATCTCCAACAATCTTGAGGTCACCTTCAACATATACAAGCGCAACTGGTGGATTAGTCACCACAACAACAATGCAGTCTGTTGCTCGTGCCTAGGATTAGAAGATATAGACCTTTTCTTTGTTTGCACTTCCTTAATTATCTTTGTTTCTTTTTCTTCCTGTGTTATATTAAGTTTGCAGCCGGATTCATCAACTGTTATGATGCCTCATTTGCTTAGTACTTTACTCATCAAATCAGCTTTCATTTGAGGTCATTAATAGTGCTTGAAAGCTCTTACATTCTGTAAGGTTCGTCCTGCATGGTGACAGTGCCAACTACAACATCTTTATTAGCATTCGGTTGATTGTGACATGGTTGTGATATAGCTTACTGCTAAAAACGACTGGATATTGATCAGTAAAGATAATGTGACAATCTCACATCTTCAGGGAGCAAAGTTTCTATGAAATTATTAACAGGACTACGTTACTGAAAACTTTGAGGTCAAAATTTACGTTTTCTTCAAATAACACCCATATGTTGTAATTTATTGGTACACTCAAATATAAATAATGACATTTAAACCTTCATTTTATAGAGCGACTCTTTTGTTCGAAGCTTTATGAATGATTTATCGTCTCTTTTACAACACCGCAATCTGTCTACTCCCAAGTCCCGCAGCAACGCGCGGGGCATTCCACTAGTACTAGTTAGAATGATTGGCGGATGACTAGCAGGAGAAATTGGTCTCACTTATTCACTTGATTAATTTTGTTTTCCATTTCCAAGATGTTTCTGTGTCAAACCTGTGATTTTGAATTGGTCCATGAAACATAGAATGAATGTGCATCTGTGCTAGTTGTTTTGATCTGAAAATTCGTCAGTTTGAGAGGTATTAGGCTTCGTTTCCGCCCTCATATTTCTGTGTGATATGTGTTTAGATACTTCAGTTGAGCAATGAAATGGTCTGGTCTGAGTGAGTTATGGAGTTCTGTCGAATTTCAGAACCCACTGGTTATTTATGTGACAATGTGTTTGCTGTATGAACATATGGCTGTAGAGAATCTTGCATTGACGTTTGAAGAAGTGTAACTAATTTCCTTGTTAGGAGTTTCTAGAAAGGGAATTAGCCTTGGCTAAAATTTTTGAGACACATAGGGGCTATCAATGCAATATTCGATAAATCCATATTATGCATGTTCATTCAATAATATGACTCTGTGTGGGTAATTAGAGGATCTACATAAAGTAAAGATGACCATGTATCTGTGTGTTCTTTAAATTTGATGGCTTGACAAAAGCTCATGATTGATTTGTCATTATATGCAGTCAATTAAGCCTGAACTGACAGTTCAAGTGGAACCCATTGAGGATCCTTATGGCCCATCTGTTACTGATGATAAGTTGGATGCTATTATTGTAAGGTACGACAAAATATAATCTCTTTCAGGCATTTATAGCATAACTAGTTTATTTTGTCTATCATGCATGTGACCTTAACCAAGGTTACTATTCATTAGTCCAACGACTCAAAACTGCAGAAGTATTTGAATTCTGAAGTATCTTTGTATATTGAAAATTGAAAAATATGTGGACATGTTTAGTTTAAGCTTTGCTTCTGTTGTGCCTCATTTGATGTAGCCATTCTCCTTTTGTTCAGTAAGGAGACATTTAACGGTGGACTTGCTGTAAATAAAAAAGAGAGGAGAAAGGGTTGCCACTGTTGAAGGTGTGTTCATTCTCGCTTCTAAATTTCCTTTAACTGATGCTGGTCAACTACTGTGTGGACTGTATGACTAATCCAAATGTGGGTGAGCTTAATTTCAGATTGAAGTTGTCGATCTCCTTTCTGGTGGTGTAGAGGGGGAGAAACTAAGTTCATCTGCTTTAAGGAAGCTCGAGGCAGAGCAAGCTCAACAAAACAAAGAAGAAAGTGCAAACTGATATCCATGAAGTTTCATCGGGACGGAATATTATACTTGAATTTTGTTAGTTGAACATATAAATCCCGGGTAATCTCCCCCAAGCTTGTCATTGACCCAAAAAAACTGTAACGAGAGCTGGTAGCTTGGTTAGAAGAACGTCAGACCATGGCCCTGTAGCAGTTATATGACTTTAACCTTATAAACTCAATCAGGGCAATTTGGACTCTTTCCCCACTAACCAAATTTACAGATTTTGTATCGGCATTGTCAGCTGAATGTAAAAAGAAGTCCCTTGGCCTTGGGGTTGCCAGATTTTTGAAATATGGAGCTTTATCTGTGATATCACGTTATGTTTCATAAGAACCATGCAATGTAACCATCATTAATCTCTTGGGTTCTTGGCACATATTGGACATGCAAATTAACTGATCAGAAACTGTTAGGCTGTCCATGGATACATGACCAGAAAAGATAATGCGTAGATGCCCAGAAGCTTACCCAGCTTATTTTAGATGTTTAAAGGTCAAATAATGTCTGAAAACTCTGTTCTTTCGCTCAATTCGAGAATTCAGGAAAGATTAATGATTCTTGTTTAATTAAGCAATAAGTAGTTAGCGAGTAGGGGCATTGAATTTTCATGTAACTGAAAAGATGGGTTATCCAAATGATGTTAATGTTTATCTCAGTTACTTGTATAAATAATGTATACTTCAAAGAAGAAAAATATAAATGTTTAGGTAGCAATAAATACAAGGAACAATGTATTTCATGGTATGTATAAAACCCAAAGCAATATACTAAGTGACAAAATTCCGATACATCACTGTCCTCCTGGATTCTCATCCTTGGCTGCAGATAACCCACCTACCATGTCACTGTCCATGGAGAAACTCATGGAGATGAATAGCACACGAAAGTACGAAACCATCCTGAAGGACTAGTACCACTAAAGCCTCGATCTACCAAAAAAAAACAAAACTAAAGCCTTTTCCTGAAGAACGCAAGACATCCCACGCCTACAGACACTAGTTTGCTCACATGGCTACTCCTAGTTCTCAAGTTTCTGTGGACTGGAGTTGTGCCAAGTTTGGGAGCTGTGGTGATCAAGGCAAATAGCTGGCCTCCTTTATCACCTCACAAGGGCACTGGAATGTGATCTATTTATTTCCTTGCAAATGTATCAAGAAGTCTCACAGAGATTTCTGTAGGAGTTGTCTAAACTTACTTACCAGCTACTAGCACATGATTAGAGCCAAGTTTGTATTCAGAGGTTGGCGCGCATTCTGTTTCCTAGATACTAACCTATATACGGTTGAGGCCAAGTTTGCATTCAGAGATAGAGAAATGGCTTCTTCCTTCATATTCAGAGCCCCAGGTAGGTCAAGATTCTTGGGGCATTCCAAGCTTGGTCTAAATTCTGTACGAATTAGTACTGGTGTGAGATCAGGGGCCAAGTATATGGCACCCAAGTGTGCAATCTCTTCTTCCAGGCCAGTATCACAGCCAAGGTTCATACAGCACAAGCAGGAGGCCTTCTGGTTCTACAGGTTCCTTTCCATAGTGTATGACCATGTCATAAACCTGGGACACTGGACCGAGGACATGAGGGATGATGCCCTGGAGCCTGCTGAACTTAGTCACCATGGGCTCAAGGTTGTCGATGTTGGTGGCGGAACCGGTTTCACCACATTGGGATTGTCCGGCATGTGGACAGTCAGAATGTCATCTTGTTGGACCAGTCACCACACCAGCTTGAGAAAGTGGTGAGCAGAAGGAGGCGCTGAAAGGGGTGAGCATCATTGAAGGTGACGCCGAGGACCTTCCCTTCCAAACCGACACATTTGATCGTTATGTCTCAGCTGGGAGGTAATGCTATGATTTCTTTTTTTGCATATGCATACTTCTATATGAGCAATGCAAAGTACAACGTTGCCCCTTTTATTGTCCAATAATAGCATATTGTTCCATAGAGTTCACTTGCAGTGATTTATTTGAGCAACTCTTTGCAACACAGATGCAGTGGCTATAAGCAGAATTATTTGAGCAAGCAACAACACTTTGCAGTGATGTTTCACATTAAAAAAACTCGACCAACCTAGGAGGACCAATTCCTACTTTTCACATAATAAAAGCTGTGATTCTCCATGATTGAAATATGCTTGTAAGTTTAACCTGCCACTGAAATTATCACACATCTGTCTTCTCATTTATATACGTCCTTGTGAAGTTGATATGACTTAGTTCATCCTATCCATTAGTTGAAGTCTCTTTCCCAAAGTTCAGTTATACGTCCTCATTAATCACCACTGAATATGGTGCTATCCTCCAGCATTGAGTATTGGCCGGACCCCCAACGAGGAATTAAGGAGACTTACAGGGTCCTGAAACCCGGCGGAGTTGCCTGTCTGATCGGCCCGGTTCACCCAACCTTTTGGTTGTCCCGCTTCTTCGCCGACATGTGGATGCTTTTCCCCAAGGAAGAAGAGTACATAGAATGGTTCCAGAGAGCAGGGTTTGAAGATGTCAAGCTCAAGAGGATTGGACCCAGTTGGTACCGCGGCGTTAGACGCCATGGCCTGATCATGGGGTGCTCTGTTTCTGGCGTCAAGAGAGCATCCGGTGATTCTCCTCTGTAGGTACGTTTTGCTCGTTTGTGGAGTTCAGAGCTCAAAATGCACATGAAGTAGTTAACTGCACGCATTTTTATCTGTTTGGAAGTAGTGCGCACATTGTTGCATTGCTCGACGCCATGCTTATGTTAAGGTACTTAAGTTAACCTTTTTTTGCACCTGCTGTTCTTCCTGCAGCTTGGGCCCAAGGCTGAGGATGTGGAGAAGCCAGTGAATCCCTTCGCCTTCCTCTTTCGCTTCGTCATAGGGACGGTATGTGCTTCCTACTACGTGCTGGTGCCTATCTACATGTGGATCAAAGATCAGATCGTGCACAAAGGGTTGCCGCTTTA
Organism: Eragrostis nindensis; assembly: GCA_012490785.1. NCBI lineage: Eukaryota > Viridiplantae > Streptophyta > Magnoliopsida > Poales > Poaceae > Eragrostis > Eragrostis nindensis. The sequence continues at coordinate 780,219 of JAAXCT010000175.1, forward strand.
AACGAGGAAGGCCGATGCAAATGTCAACGAAATGTTAGCAAAAGCTATGTGGAATTGTCGGGAAATGGTAGTAGAGACCCAAATTTGAAAAGCTTAGGATGTCCAGCATTCGTGTTACTGACCTCCCTTTGAACCATGCAGTTTTTGCTCTGATATTCCCTTTGTGTTCTTGAAGATTCCCAAGTTTCAACCGAGTCCTTACTATTTGCACTTTACCCATGTTGTACTCACAATCTCTTTCCTTACGTGTTGAGACCATGGACAGGTTTAAAGAAAATATATGGAGGACCAAAATGCACATTGCTTAATTTATTTTTGGCATCCATTCTTTTTTTCCCCCTCCATTTATCACTTAATAAACAAGAATTTTTAGCAAATATTTAAATTTGAAGAATACGAACTTAAATCAATGATAGCACAAGTGAACATAGTAAATTCACATGCTAATGCAGCTTGGAACCACCAGAGTCAACGTCATTGCAAGTTTACAATACTTAAACAAAAGAAGAGGTCCAGCGTGCATATTGAGCTACTAGCTTACAACTAATGAGAAGATGAAATTCCCAATGCAAAATGAACACCGCCAACAAAACACACAGCAACTACCACTTGGTTCACACAATTTGGGAATTCATCTGGTTGCTCCCTACTACATCCACATGCACGCAGTCCTCGATCACCAGATTGCCATCTTTGAGCGGTCGGTCCACATTGCTGCAAGTTAATACGGCGCAGATTAGATGCATCACCCCCTCGTTATTCACACATATGTCCCCCATTACGGTCCTTCTGACTGCCTATGCTGCAGAATCTTTCATATGCGATCAGGTGCCTCCGTTTCCATGCTTTGTTTCCTGATTGCTGATGTAGCATCATCTGTAGTTGCAGCAGACATTTCTTGCACATCAGAACTTTGTGCGGCAGAACGGCTGGATTGTTGGGTCATCCCAAAATCATTCATGGCTTGATGGTGCTCAAAAAGTTCCTGCTTTAGTTGATGCAGTCCTGACATTGTAATTTCAAAAGCCTCAGCACTTGAGCCACCAAGCTTTACCATATCCAAGGCCAGAACATACAACAATGACCTTCTAATCAATTGTGAACTCCGTGCTGCCTTATCCATGTCATATTCGATCAGATGAGCCGGCAAAACATCCCTTGCATTCATCGTCCACCGCTTCACAATGTTTCCAGCTGGTATCTCCTGCATTCCCAGGTGTATCATCACCTGCATCGACATAAATGTCACTTTAGTAAACTCTGGAAGCGGTCATTGCGGCATGAATTTCATGTTACAATATGATGCATTGCAGTAAGCTTACCTTCACAGCATGGCAGCAAGGCATACCCATGTGCTCTCCCAATCCACACTCACAAACAACTGCACCGTCTTCAGCCCTAATTGTAACCTCAAACTCCACTTGTGACCACATATCCTGGCGGTCACTCCTAATGTACCGTGCAAGATATGCCTTCCCTTTCTCCTTCTCATCCACCACATAAGAACCAGAGAGGAAAATTGATTCATCAAACTTTTTGAACATAGCCCTTGTATAGATCTTGGCAGCATGCTCCTCGATTGGAACTCCTTTGCTCATAATCCTAGATTTCTGCAGGACAGAGGAAGAACATTAGAAAAATGCTTGCCAAGAAAGAGGCAAAAAACAAACCAGCAACACACATGTATTTGCTTTAGGACCTATTACCTGCCTACTCTTACGCTCCTCGAAGCTCTCCCTTGAGGCAAGATCAGATTGGAGATTGTTATAGTATCGCACGAACATGTTGATAGAGCTATTCGGTGGCACATAACCCTTAAAAATGTGGTTTGCACACTCGCGTATTTGTCTACTGGTTTGTCTGGCACAGAATTTTCCTTTGAAGAAGGGCTTCGCCCACATATGACGAGAATCGTACAATTGTGAAAGGAACGCCATTCCATGCAAGTTGTACTTATCTAGAAGATGCTGCCAAGCAGACTCGAACTCTCTAACAGTCAACATGCTATTGGTGATCTTATAGAAGTCATCCTTAAATCCACTGTTCTTCAAACAGATTTGCCCAAGGAGTTCACTCTCCTTGTTCAGCACATGCAACTGACACCATCTGTGAGTCGTTCCTGGTAGCACCTCCTGGATTGCCACCTCCATCTCATGACATGGGCCTACATTTAGCACAACCCACACAGTTGGTATCAGCTGAAAATATTAGAAAGCAGCAAACCTAGAGCTGAAACATAATCAAGTTGAGAAAGGAAAATGTACCTGTCAGAATAGTAGCTGGAGCTTTACCCCCCATCAGTGTAACAAACTCACGGAAAACCCATTTAAAACTTTCAACAGTCTCGTTTCGCATAAGCATTCCTCCTAGTATGACAGTTTGATAATGATTATTAACACCCACAAACAAGCCAAAGCGCATGTCATACAGATTGCTCTTATATGTAGTATCAAATGTTATCGCATCACCAAAATGTGCATAATCCATCCTGCTACGCCCATTGGTCCACAACAATGTCTTAAACCGGTCATCATTATCATCCAACTCAACAACATACATGAAGCTTGGATCATCCTTCCTCAACGAACTAAAGTCATCAAACAACTCAAGTGTCTTGGCCACATCATCTTGAAAGTGTTCCATTGCAATAATCCTAGACAGACACTTCAAACCAGCCTTATCGAACAGGACATTCTTAGTGACCTCGAAGAAGCTATCAATGACGCTGCGCATCTTACTGAGATCCACGCTGTTGTCTCTAAGATGGCGTACCATATTCTTAGAGTCAGTATCAAGATGCTTGTGAGAAGGCCAAGTCGACTTTTCACTGCAGGGTCCAGAGAGAGGATGATTGTGATCACCTCGATATTCTTTGATGTACCAACCATTGTCATCAGACCTGTGTAACTGGATCATAGCCTTGCAATCAGTTGACAGAGTTACAGCGTCAACCTCCGGTTTGCCCTGAAATACATTCATCCAAAATTAAGCCTGCATTACTCTGAACTGAAACATAGAAAACAAATCAACACATGAGTTCCTCATCTACTAACCTGGCAGCAGCAGACTATCTCCTGCATTATAATCCTTTTAGCTTGATTCTTAGTGCTGCCACCCCAATGTATTCCAAAACCCATCTCCCAGGAGTACAAGTTGCAGAAGTCGAACGCTTCAGCAAGGGAGTCAAAAGACATGCCTACTGCTGGATCAATAACAATGTTGGATTTCTCTTCAGCGTAATTTTTCAACGACTTCTCATATGCACTGATACGGCCTGCCTTTGGCTTCCTTTCATCTGGGACAGAACTCCGACGAACCCTACCAACAAACACAGACATTGTAAGTCAAGATCCGCGAGCGTCAGCAAGTCAATGCAGTGCACACGTGAAGCAAAAATCCTAACTTTAAACCCCTTGTTTTTATGTGGTCGCCTAGGCACCGTGCGGGGGGTGGACTACCACTGGACGCCAGAACGCCACAAAAACCGTGATTAAACCCTGAAACAATACCAACGCAAGAACCCTAACATAAACCCAAAAACGACACCTAACCAATAAATTAACAACAAGCCATCTCATGTCCCAAATATTTAACGCATACTTGAGATCCGAAGAAGCTTCCTATTCTACCCAATCACATGCCCCTGACACTAAACTAAATTCCGGGCGAAATTTATTCCCCAAAATGTGCACAGGACAGGAAGAGCGTAGGGTCCTGACCTCCTCACCCTGCGACGAGTGCCTTGAGCTCCGCCCTGCGCCGCCTCCGCGCCCGCGCCGCCGCTCGCAACTTCGCCCCCCAATCGAACATCTGTCGTTGCGCCGTCCGAATCCCCGCCTCGCCTGCGAAATGGATGCCAACAACAGTGATCAATGGACCGCCGTTTTCAGAGACGACGGGAGAGAAGGCCATCGCAAACGTACCTCTCCCCATGGCCACCCTCCGAGCCCGGAAGAAAGCCGGCCATTTGCGCCGCCGCCGTTCGCCGCTCGACGCCTTCCTGTCCTCGGTCCCTTCCCCAGTCCCAGTTCGAAAATATGGGAGTAAAGTGCATCGCAGGTCCTTCATGATTCTCATCTGGGTGCATGAACTCGTAAAACGAAGATTTAGGTCACTAAACTATTTTAGAGTTCTCGTCTAGGTCCATAAACTTTAAAATAGCAATTTAGGTTCCAAAACTATTGAAAGATTCTCATTTGGGTTTATAAACACTCAATTTTGGTTCTCTAATCTTGTTTGGTGCTTAAACAACCTTTTAAAATATGGCTTGCGTTTGAATCATAATGACATCGTGCGGAATGTTTGAATTTCTGTTGCTACCAGTAATACTGGAACAAGCGAAATGTCTGGTTTCCGGAAAACGGTCCGAAAACAGAACAAAATTCAAATTCCTAATTTTGAATCTGAAAATTGAAAATTGGTCAAAATGTCTGGGAAACTCGACCAAATTTGAAAATCCAGTTCAAAAAAAAATAAAAAAAGTGCAAAAATTCATTTTTTTCAAATTTATAAACGAAAACTGAGGAACAGTGTAAATCAGACCGGACCGGTGTTTCCGAAAATTGTCTGGTTTACCGCGGTGAAAACGGGGCTATCAGCACCTGACCAAAATCTTTGTTTTGAGAGTTTTTTATCCGAGATAAGAACACCAAAAATTGTTTAGGGATCTTAATATTTATTTTGAAACTTTTTCAATCGAGATAAGAACACCAAAATTGTTTTGAGACCTAAATTTTCATTTTAAGAGTTTATGGACCCAGATGAGAATCTTAAAATAATTTAGGGACCCAAATCTTTGTTTTAAGAGTTCATGGACGCAGATGAGAATCCTGAAATAGTTTAAGGACCTATGATGCACTTTACTCAAAATATCGGAAGACTTCCAAGTTTAACGCCTCGGGGGTGAATTTACTTAAATTCATTTCTCCCTCATCTCTATTTCCAAATGCCACTAATTGAACTCAGGTAACGCACACGTGTGTGTCTCATGATACTTATGCAAGTTTCGTTAACTCGTGAGATAGGTTTTTTTTTTTTGAAATCATTAACTCGTGAGAAAGTGCGACATAGTAGTTTAACTGTCAAATGTGGAAAGATTTTTATTTTATTTTATTTTATTTTATTTGGAACTCTGTGGAGCAAAAATTGATACTCACTCCATGTGAAAATTTTGAAGAATGAAAAACATTGTATTAGAGATGAAAATTTGATACTAAAACACCATGCATAGAGGATAGAGCTTAGAGAAACATAGTCATATTGAAGTGCTCAAGTATTTGTTGAAGTGCCTGAAAACTGGATGCTCAAGTATTTATTGAAGTGCACCAAGAGAGATCAAATCATATCCTAGGAGAGAGATCAAAGCACAAAACTTGGATTGAAAGGGGACATGAATTTGAGGCGAACACACATGTTCCCAAGGTCTGTAGGCTACTACTCTCTGTCTTTAAATACAAGAGACTAAGGCCTTTTTTGGTAAGGCTTTTCTAATAGCTTCTTTAACGGCTTCACATGTTTTTCAACCAAAGAGGGTGTTTTTTCAAGTGCTTCTCTTTAAAAAAAGAGAAAGTCGTATCTAAAAATAAGGTGAAGCATGAAACCATAAAATGTTAGCTTCACCGACTTCTTTTCTCTACGACGCCCTTATCTTTCCATACTTGTCCCTAAAAATATGGAGAAGCTGAAAAAAAAACCGTTTTGCCAAACGTTTTAGGCACAGCCAGCACGGCCGTTTTTCTAAAAAAACCACAGCCGAAGCCAGCACAGCCACAGCCCTACCAAAAGGCCCTAAATATAAGGAATTTTGAGTTTAGTTAAAAACCAAGCTTTTAAACGTTGACGGTTAGTAACAAACTGTTAAAAATATTAACAAAGGCTGAATTATATTATTGGATTTACTATGAAACACTATCAGAACATGTAGCTCCTATTATTTGTGATATTGTTCTTGAGGTTAAAAAAATTGACTTTGATCAGCGTGTTGGTTAATTCCTATTCAAATGCTAACATTTTCGCTAAGGGAATGAATGAAAGAAAGGAAAGCAGCAAAAAAAAATTGAAACGAAGCAGCCAAAAAAGTTCAGCAAGAAGTCGTCAGGTGGTAATACAGACGAAGGCGCCGGATCGTTTCTCGGGACGGGAAATTGGGCCGTGGGCGGTTCTCGCAAGTAACAGGCGGCATGCCCGGTGGCGGAGAAGAACGCGGGGTGTCCAGTGGGTAGCGGAGCTGCCGGGAGTCGCTGGCGACGGCGCGGCCCCGCCGTGCGCCATGTTGTTTTTAGAACGCCCCCTGAAGCTTATCGGAACGTTTGCAAAAGACCCCCAGGTTTGGATCGCGACTATTGATCGCGATCTAAATTAGGGGGTTATGTGCAAATATTTGGATCGTGATTAATAGTCGCGATACAAAAAAATATGCAAAAACGCCCCTGAAATTTGTAAATAGCCCCCTAGTTCCGGATCAGTTCCTGCTCCCGCCGGCGTAAGGCGCCGCCGCCGCCGTCTTCTCCGCCTCTGCCCCGGCCGGGAGCGCGGAGCCCGACCCTGCGAACGAATCCTCTGCTCCTGATCCATCACCAACAAGCTCTCCACTCATCTGCTCCACCGATGATCACCGGTCGCCGGAGGCGTGCGCCATTCGCCGCGTCGGAGCCGGGCGACGGGGGAGATCGCACCGGTCAGGATGGCTGACTGCTCCTGCGCAGCGCAGGATACCAGATGAGAAGGAATCGGGATGATGGCAGTGTCGCCTGGGCAGAGCAAGAGATGCGATGGTTACTCGTGCTCTTGATCACGCAAGGATTTTTTTTTTTGGAATCATAATCACGCACGAGGGTACTAAACTATTTTTGTTCAGGGACACCTCGCGCGTGCTGCATCTCCTGTTATGCAGAAAAAAAAAGTACTTCAAAGCTGTTAGGTTATCGGCGGAACGACGGCACGTAGATCACGACAGATAACAAAAGTAAAACTGGAATAGAGGAGACGAAATTCTTTATTGCGAAATTCTGGTGTCAGAGTACAAGGGGAGGTCTCCTCAACTATTTATAAGGGGGGAACCCTAACTTCGTGTTGGGCCTGGATTCGATAAAGTTGCCCATATGGACCAGGACATCTTCTTCTAGAAGATGGGCCTGGCCCAATAAGCGTTTTACGACACTCCCCCTTAGACTCTTTATCGTGATAAATATGCCTCATAAAAATTCCTAAAAACCCAGTGGAAAAAACGGAGAAAAGAGCACATATTATCACACTCATATTGCACACATTACCTCGTTAAAAACCTTATTGAGAAAACTTCATGTGAAAAATCATAAGGGAAAAAGAGTACAATACTTTTTAATCTTTATGATTAATGCTTATGAATCTGCATGACTGATATGAATTATCTTCGAGATAACTCATTTAATTCGGGAATGTGATGTACTTAGGGAAGTTCTCCCCCTGTTCCAAGCACTTCTCTCAGTCTTCTCATGCCAATACCACGTCGACACTTTTCGAGAGTGCGGGAAGGTAATGCCTTTGTGAACATATCTGCAAGATTGTCACAAGATCGGACATGTGTCACTAAATCTCTCCCTGCTCTTGCATTTCATGCGTGTGGAAGAATTTAGGTAACATATGCTTTGTCCTATTTGACTTTAAGTATCCCGATTGTATTTATGCAATACAAGCTTTATTATCTTCATAGATAATTGTAGGGGATGGAGTATACGATACTCCACAAGTATTCATTATATGGCTTGTTATCCTCCTGAGCCAGGCGCACTCCTTTGCAGCTTCAAACAATGCGATGATCTCTGAATAGTTTGTCGATGTAGCAACCAATGTTTGCTTCGTTGACTTCTAAGAAATTACAGTTCCTCCATATAAAAACACATATCCCGTTTGAGATATTGATTTATTTGGATCAGATAAATATCCAGCATCAACATAACCCACAAGGGTTAATTCTCCATTCTTCGTGAAAAATAATCCAAGGTCTTCAGTTCCTCTCAAATATCGGAGGATTTGCTTGATGCCATTCCAATGCCTTCGAGTTGGTGCTGAGCTATATCTTGCAAGTAGATTAACAGCATAAGCCTCGTACCATTCGCAAGGTACATCAAGGCTCCAATGGCACTTAGATATGGATATTAAGGTTCCAATAATTCCTCACCTTTCTGCTTTGGTCTAAAAGGATCTTGATCTATATCAAGTGATCTCACCACCATAGGTGATCGGAGTGGATATGCTTCGTGCATATTAAATTTCTCAAATACCTTCTTGGTATAGTTCGATTGATGCAAGAGTACCCCTTCAGGAGTATGTTCAAGTTGCAAACCTAAACAATATGTAGTCTTGCCCAAGTCCTTCATTTCAAATTCAGTCTTTAAGTATGAGCAAGTCTCTTCAATTTCATTGGTAGTACCAATGATGTTCAAGTCATCAACATAAACAGAGATAATGCAAAAGCCTTTCTCTGATTTCTTTATAAATACACATGGACAATCTTCATTCTTCACAACCCTTTTGCAAGAGAAATGTACTCAGCTTGTTGTACCACATCCTTCCTGATTGTTTCAAACCATATAGTGACTTCTGTAATTTGACACTACCCAACTTCAAACTCCAAAAAATAATCTGTTAGACTTGTATATCTACTAGCAATTCGCCCGTGCGTTGCTACGGGCTACGGGGGTCGAAAACGACATGTTTGTTCATGGAGCATACTTTTCTTACCCAGGGACATGCTTCAAAACATTAGAATAGTGATGCAATGCTATATAGAGTTTTCTGATGACACCTAGAATGGGTTTATCGTTGGTGACATCCATGAGTGAAGGGGACATAGGGCCATGACCAAATGTATATGCGTTGAGGGCGTCAGACCAGAAATAAGATGAAGAAATCAACAAGGGATCGTTTCTGGTTGTTTCGGCGATAGACAAATTGATGCAATGATCTATGCCTAAAGCAGTCTAGTGAGCAAGTTTGGCCTGACGAACTCGGCAATACCAGTTTTTCCAGCCAGGAAGGGTACTCGGCCAAGATCTGAAACTGGCGCTCCAGTGAGAAGGGTTGAGCGAGGTATTTTTGAAGGGGATCCTAAAAGTTTCAGATCTAATAAAGTGAGTGGGGTCCTCATCGCCCATCGGCCCTAAGAAATAGAATCTCGAAGCAGAGGAGGGAATCACGAGCTGCGCCCTAAGGTTCTGGAAATAATGCGAGAAAGAAAAAGGAATGAATACAGTGAGGAACTAATGGCGGAAACAGTTAAACCTAGGGTTAGGGCTGGGCATTCGGTTAACCCGGTTAAATCGGTTCGGTTAATTCGGCTAAAAGGAAATTCGGTTAATGAGAAATGACAACCGATTTGGTACCAAAAATTTCAATAACCGCGCGATTCGGTGGTCGGTTAATTCGGTGAATTAACCGCATAAACCGAAATCACCGAAATTTCCCAGATCACAGAGGAGATCGATAGCAAATCGAGTCATCTACCTGCGTCGCCGTGCGCGCGTCGCCAGCATCCGCCGCGCGAGTCGCTCCCCGGGGCCGCCGCCCGCGTCGTCCTCCCTGGCGCTCCGCCGCGCGCTTCGCTCCCCCACCCCGCCACGCGCGTCGCTCGCCCGCGCCGCCACGCGCTTCGCTTTCCTGCCGTGCGCGTCGCTCCCCCGCGCCGCCGCGGGCGTCGCTCGCCCGCGCCGTCCTGCTTCGCCAGCCTGCCCCGTCCGCGCCGCCTTCCTGCCGCCAAGAGCGAGGGAGAGAGAGAGAGGTAGGGTTAGGGCAGCGGTGGGTCGTGCGGGGTGGTGGGCTGAGGGAGGGGAGGGAATTATGGGCCGGCTGGGTTGAGAGAAGGAAGGAGAGAAAAGAAATATGGGCCGGCTAAGCCTTTTCTTCGGTTAATTCGGCCTGTTCGGTTAACACGGCCCAATAACCGAATTATTTACGGTTAACCGAGATTAGCAGATTCAACAACCGAAATATTTACGGTTAACCGGAATTTTCAGAAATCTTAGGTTTTTCGGTTCGGTTAACTTCGGTTTTCGGTTAAACGGTTAACCGCGCCCAGCCCTAAGCCTAGGGTTGAGAAAATAAGGAGGAAAATCAGATTTGAAGGCGATGGATTACCTCAGGGATGGATGCGGTGAGCACCGGCGGACGCCTCGTCCGAGCCTCGGCATTGGAATCGGAAGAAGATTGACGCGCCATTTCTTGGTCGGTGACGGCGACGGCGCGGGAGAGAGAGAACCGATGGAGAGTGGCTTTCTTGAGAAGGAAGTGGAGGAGGAAGAAGATGAGGGGTCGGTTCCGTATTTATGAGGGTCGTAAGTGGTCGCTTGCTATAAATGTGCATAAGGGACTAGAAGACAAATTCGGCGCACAAAGATTTTGTACCCCGAACTTGGGGGCATGTGTTGACACCGGATTTTGGAAGTCTTCTGACACGCGGCGAGGAGATAAGGCAAGGGGAGATTGTATCTGGAGAAGACGCGTCGTTGACCAGAACAAAAGGAAGATTTTGATTGTTACGATCAAAGAGTTAGTTAAGATAGGAATAAAATATTTTCTTGTAACGAAAGTTAGGAGGAGTCGTGTTTGTTTCCAAGTCGGTTGCTTCGGGTGTATAAATATAAACCCAGGTGCTTGTAATCAGAATAATACACAATTCAATACAACTCTCGGCGCATCGCCAACCTGTTTTTCTCGACGGGTTTCTTGTTCGAGCGGGCTGCATCGGCACGATCTCCGCTAGGGCAGGGAATTCGTCACCCCACGGTAATTATCCCAACTATCTAGTAACCTTCTCGTCTGATGCTTTGATCGAATTATCTCACTGCATTGGGTTGATCGAATCTGCTAGTGGCGTTGGTTTAATTATCAGTTATCCGGTATATAAGATCTATCTAGAACTGTTAGCAAGATCGGCGTCGTTATTGCTGTCTCGGTTAGGTCCGATCCTACGCGACGTTTGTCTGATGAACATAGTACAGATAGATTAAATATATTCGAGTCATCTTAGATCGATTTATCAGCTGGTCTTCCACCTAATTATTTCTGATAGAACCTTATTGCTGTCTCGGTTAAGTCCGATCCTACCGGTTTTATTGAATAGTTCTGTGACGCGTCTGGCCGATAGATTGATCTAGGATTCAATCGGGACGTTTAGCCGGTTAGTTACCTTAATCACTTTGGATTTGTTTATTAGTTAATCTTCCACCTAATTGCTTTAGTGGAACCTTATTGCTGTCTCGGTTAGGTCCGATCCTACGGGTTCTGCTGAAATAGTTCTGTGACGTGGTTAGCCGATAGATCGATCCGGAGTTTGATCGGAGTGTTTAGCCGATTAGTTATCACACAGATCTTTCCTTATTGAAATCTTTATACTCATTATTGCACCGTTTGGCTAGTTACAAAATACTCGGTTGAATATCTAAATCTAGCCGATAGTTTACTGTGAGTTGTTAGATCTGTTCCTTTACTGATTAATAGCCGATGATAAGGAGCCGATAGCGCATAGCCGATAGTAGCAGTCGATCGTTCTATTCGCCTTTATTTGTATCGTCGACTGTTTCCGCGACATTCAATTGTCGGCTATACATCGGCCTGTCTCTCGGGCCGATGACCAAGTGAATTTGACCTTTTTATTCTTTTGTTAGTTTTCAGGAAAACTGACTGGCACGCTTCGGGATTCTCACGGCGTACGAGACTTGGTCCTGCACTGGAGTTAAGCAGATCTTCCAGGCCGTTTGTGTGTGATTTCCGAGTCAACAGATACTTATTTTCCAACTAAAGCAAAATAATATTTAAATTCCTGGCCCAACATAGCTTAGCCAGTTAATGCAGCACATTTGGTTCGCAAGATATGTGATGCGATAAGTTTAGATGACATGTATGGCAGTCTTATTAAATTAGTTAACATCAGACAGGTAGAGTCTCCAATTTCAAATTTTACTATTTAGATATACAAAACAGAAGATATCGTTGTCAAGGTATTAATAACAGAACAATTTCAAGGACAAAGATACAATGGAAATCTTGATGTAAATAATATGACTATTCAACTATGTTTGTTAGGTTGAGTTCTCTATTCATGACTTTCTGTTTGGCTATCTTGGTCCTTATAAACAGCTAGTACCCAGTGCAACCCGGTTCCTGAGGAACCAATTCAACTAAAGATTAGTTCAGAAGTTCAGATTAATGTATGGACTATTAGGACAGACTTGCTTTGCAACAATGGAAACTACTGCTTGCAATGCTGTAATCCAAGCAGGCCTGAAATTGTAATTTCCTAGATCATACTAGCTACGCCGTCTAGAGTAGTGAGCAAAGCAGACATCTGGAGTGAAAGCAGTATTCAGAATCAGGAAGCAGCACATTGCATCAGTAGAGTTTGGCAAGGGTGCAGCAGAGCTAACACAGATGTACCGACGCCCATTGGTCTTGGGAGCTTCAAGCACCCTGACGTGTGTTGGTGTTTGAAGCGAACCTTTGCGGTAATGACTGCAAAGACTCTGCTGCCGCGGTGGACGACAGCGCGTAACCTGAGTTTGGATGCGTGGTAGCGGTGGCGGCATCCGACTTGTGGGCTGAGTTTGGGCGGGATTACAATTGGATTGGGAGAACGGCGTTTCCACGTCCGGTTGTAACGGAGGAGGCGGACTCGCGGAGTGGTCTGACGAAAGACTTTTTAAAACTTTTTAGGAGTAGAGATTTGGTGTACTTGCAAGGCAAGTTAGGGATAGTGTCACACCTTGGCTTATAGATGTAACATACCCTTCTACGTTTAATGAAATCCGGTTATTATCTCCCTAACATTTGCTTTATCACCAATAAGAAACAGTTGCTATCACCAAACAAAGATAGCATCACACTTAGGCCATCACAAAATAAAAACACAACATAGGCAGCATCACATATTAAGCCATTCTCAGATACACCCTCAAACCAAAAAATTCTCACACAACGAGAACACAAGCAGTCTCAATCACACCGCACTGTTGCGTTGAAAATGGATTTCTTAAACCCTAATAGCACACGATGTTCATACGAGGCACACGGAGGGGAATCAGGAAAGCGGGCAGGTGCATCTGAACAATATCGAGGTTGGACTCAGCGAAGGCGGGGGATGAACTCACCTCGGAGGGGGGGGGAAGCAAACGAAGATGGCAAAGCAGGGAGACGGTGGCCGGACTGAAGCTCGCAAGGGCCTGGTGCGCATATCTGGCCTCTGCAAGCCTCAGACGCAATCAGGCGGTTACACATCAAACTTGCAAGAACAGCCAAAGCTTTGAAACAATGGGAAAAGAAACAAGTGGGTAATATTAAATTGCAGATGGCCATATCTAAAGAAATAATGTTGAGACTTGACCTTGCTCAAGAGCAACGGCTACTTTCAGCTGAAGAGAGAGATTTCAAGGCGAGAATAAGATTAAAATACTTGGGACTTGTGGCAATTGACAAAATGAGAGCAAGACAGAGGGCAAGGCTGAAAAATATTAAATGTGGCGACACCAACACAAAATACTTCCACTTGAGAGCCAATGGAAGAAGGCGCAAAAAGTTCATTCAAATTCTACAATCCGGACAAAGCATTGCTGTCACTCAGGAAGACAAGGAAAATATCATCCAGGGCCACTTCCAACACCACCTGGGAGGTCGCGAAAGAAGGAAAAAGACCCTGAACTGGGAATACCTAAATTATCCAAGATTTGACTTACTGGAGCTCGAAGCTGATATCACTGTGGAAGAAATTAGGCAGGCAATCATGGAAATGCCAAAGGATAATGCACCTGGGCCGGATGGCTTCATCGGAAGCTTCTATGCCAAATGCTGGGACATCGTCAAACAAGACATTGTGTTAGCATTTCAGCAATTGACATCATTGCGTGGAGAGCTTTTTAATCTGGTCAACACTGCAAACATTGTGCTCCTACCAAAAAAGGAGAAGGCCATGACAATCAGTGAGTACAGACCCATTTCTCTTATACATAGCATTGCTAAAATTTTCTCCAAGGTGCTAGCAACAAGGCTACCACCAAAACTGGATGAAATGGTGTCCGGCTGCCAAAGCGCTTTCATCAAGAAAAGATGTCTGCATGACAATTTCCTTTATGTCCAAGGCCTAATCAGGGAGCTCCATGGAAAGAAAAAGCCAACCTTGTTCGCTAAACTAGACATTGCAAAAGCATTCGATTCAGTAGCATGGTCATACCTACTCGAACTGATGGAGAAGTTACGCTTCGGTGCGAGATGGAGGAATTGGATTACCATAACCCTTGCTACCTCGACCTCGAGAGTCTTGCTCAATGGTCTTCCAGGTAAACCAATAAGACATGAGCGTGGTCTCAGGCAGGGAGACCCCCTTTCTCCAATGCTATTCATCCTTGCAATCGATCCACTACACAAAATCCTACAGGCTGCTACACAAGAAAACATTCTAACTCCAGTCACGGTACGGTCTGCGGGGATCAAGGTTTCATTATATGCTGATGATGCAGCGCTTTTCATCCATCCTGACAAAGAAAACCTCAGCGCCCTCAAGCTTATCCTTGACAATTTCGGAGAGGCCACTGGACTGAGAACAAACTTGGGGAAAACAGAGCTATACCCGATAAAATGCGAAGGCTTGGATATTGGTGCAATCACTGAACACTTCCCGGCCCAGGTGAAGTCCTTCCCTTGCACTTACCTAGGACTCCCGCTACATACTCGAAAACTAAGGAAGATCGAATTCCAACCACTGATTGACAAGGTGGGTGGAAAATTACCGGGATGGAAGGGTAAGCAAATGAACAAAGCTGCCAGAGTGGAGCTCGCGAAATCTGTCCTTACTCCAATAGTTACTCATCATGCCATGGTAATCAAGTTGCCAAAATGGGTAATCAAGAGGATCGAGAAAATTCAACGAAACTTCATTTGGAAAGGAGAGGACAACAACAACACCTCAGGGGGTCACTGCCTAGTGAATTGGAAAACTGTCAAACTGCCAAAACAGCTAGGGGGTCTTGGCATCCTTGATCTAGAAAATTTTGGCAGGGCACTTAGACAGAGATGGCTATGGCAAAGCTGGACAGAAGAGAGGAAACCGTGGCTGGACCTGACGCTCCCTTGCGACGAGGTTGACAAGGAGCTATTCTCAGCCTCCACTATAATCCAATTAGGCAACGGAGAAAAGGCAAGTTTTTGGAGGGACCGATGGCTTCATGGTGAGATTTTAAAGGACAAATGCCCAAATCTTTACAAGCTCACGCCAGGGAAAAATAGATCTGTAAAACAGGAATTAGAAAATGATTGCTGGATTAAAGGGGTGAAAAAATCTCAACCACTGCTCAGATTTATGAGTATGTCTGGCTCTGGAGAACACTGCAACATGTTCACCTAAACACGGAGCAAAGAGATCGCATTACATGGAAGTGGACACCAAACGGGATATACTCGTCGGCATCAGCATATAAAGCACAACTTTTTGGTACATATCCAGCTATTCCCAACTGTGGTATTTGGAAAGCATTCACTGAACCAAAGGTGGCCACATTTGTCTGGATTGCAATGCATGAGAAGATCCTGACTGCTGACAACTTAGAGGCAAAAGGATGGGGAACGAGTGCAGAATGCAGCCTATGCAATTCCAGTCAGGAAACCACAAGCCACTTGCTAATCCACTGTGTGTTCTCCCAACAAGTCACACAGCTTCTGTTGAGTTGGTTTAATTTTGCAGGCTATCAAATGCCGATGGATGATGAGATCACGGTAGCTCATTGGCTACACAACATGGTGAAACAAATGAATAGATACTCAAGAAGGCGATACACTGGAGCGATTCTTTATGCCTGGTGGAATATATGGAAAGAGAGGAACCGTCGAGTCTTCGAGGCGAAAGCTCGCACTCCATTACATGTTGCGCTCCTAGCAAAGGAGGAATTTGACATGTACCTTTTGGCGTGGGGAAAGTTGGAAGCTACGGTTCCTGAAGTGGAAGACCAGCAGTAACTTCATCTCTGTTGTTGCGTAGCCTTCTTGTATCAGTTTTCTTTTCCTTTGTCAAATTCTTGTTGTCTTACTTCTAGCTAGGCCAGTAGGTTGGCCTCCTCCTAGAGTTCAATTCTGCTTGCTCCAGGCTTAGCTGCTGCTAACCATGGCTACTGTATAAGACTATGTTTTCTTTCTTCTTATAATGCAAGGGCAGAGCACCTGCCATTTCTCGTCAAAAAAAGAAAAAATGAGATAAGTTCCACTTCGAGAAGGAGAGAAAACGATGCCGGGGGATGAACTAACCTCGGCAGCCGATGGCTGCCTCCGCCGCTGCCTTCCCCTGCCCTAGCCTTCTCCGCCTCCGCCTCCGCCACCTTCCCCGCGCCTCCGCTTCCCCCCTCCCTCTCTCTCTAGCCGCCAAAAGAAGAGGACGGTGCGAAATTTTTTCTATTTTGCAGTTTTATACTATTGCAGTTGCCTGGAAGAATTTTGTTACGCGCTGATACAACTTACCCAAGGTGCCTCTTCACTGACCGGTGGGCCACAAACCACTGAGCGGGCATCAAATTTAGCCCTTCATGGGCGTTTGACCTTCAAAAAAAAAAGTTCATTTTGCTGAAACAATTTTTCATTGAGTGAGCATTTTTTGCGACGATTTTATCGAGTGAGCTAATAAAAGTAAAAAAAGACATATGGATACCCGATTTTTTGTAATTGTTTAAAAAAACTCCAAAATTTAATAATAAATAATACGTGAAACTATTTTCAGAAAACCTGGACGTAACAGCGTCCTTGGGAGGTCTTATAGCACCACATACATCATTGAGCTTTAACCAACCGAGCTATTGTCAGTTTCCACTGCAGTATACTTGTAGAGAGCACAATTTAACAGTGAATAAAAAGCCACCATGGTATTCAGCTTGCAAGAAAAATCATAAAGCATTGGCAGAAATGCATGCACCTGCCTGCATCACCATATACGAACTCTGTTATTAAAACATTATGCGTTCATATTGTTCATGTTTGCTAGGGCACAAATTGCTAGTTAAAATTCAACGATTTCATATGCAGGTATCGTACTTGTTAGACAAAATCACTGAGTATTTGAGAGGTTGATTCTGGGAATATACATATTTGCTGATTAAAATATCTAACAAAGAAATGTACTTTTACTGTGCGTCCTTCACATAACCAGGACTATGGGAATATTACATATTTAAAATATCTAACAAAGAAATGTAATTTTCTGTGCATCCTTCACATAAACAGGACCAAAGAAATTTCAGTACGCACGCCCGTCAGGCAACATGCTTGTATTTTCTACTTTTCACTCATAGCACAGCAGATTTCACTATATCAAGGGTACTTTATTAAAAAAATATAATCTGATAGCAGTTTGCTAAAGTGCACAAGGTGCTCATTAAAATTCAACAATTTCATGCATAGGTATGGTTCTTATTAGAAAAAAAAAAAATCACTGAATAATTGAGAGCTTAGGAACAGAAGCAACCCCAGCCCCATCTTTTAAACAAGGAACTATATAAAAACGTTGAGATACATATTTTTCAATGGTTCCGCTTAAACACTTAATCACTTTATGTCCATTGCATTCGTCCTGCACCTACTTGGTAGAGTATCCCTTCAGGTCAGCTTGTATGGTCGAGGAAGCTACTTGAACCACTTTGTCTAAAAGGTCCACAGCTATATAACTAAGTTTCCTCAATATGAAAAGGCAAAACATTATCAAGCAAAATGTAGCATCTGCATCCTTCGTCCAAATCCCCGTGCATAAATATCTAGCATTATCAACTTTGTTTGCATCTCGAAGTTCATATGTTCACTGCACTAATGCGTATCTACTGATAAATTACGATTCCAATTAGAATAAACGTGCATAGGATCGAAATTAAATTTGAAACCTCCCCTAGTTTCATTGATTAACGAAACCAAGTGCAGTGTTCGGCTCACCGTTATTACATATCAGCTCCTCTGGGCTCTGGAGACAGCGGTTGCGCTGCTCCCGTTACAAGCATCCCCTGTGTCAGGATTGCTACCATACTCTCTTCTACTCTATCAGGGACTACGGCTGGTACTCCAGATGGCAGGCTTCCATCCTAGTGCCAGGTCTCCCAGAATCATAATCTCGGCTTTTCTCCCAATTTTTGTTATAGTGCCTCGATAATTTGATCCAGCTGGTCCAGTGTCCCGTCCTTGCATGTCTTCCTCCAGGTCCTCAAGTATCTCAATGTCCCCTTCCAGATATCCTTCATTCCTGCCCATAAGCAACCCTGAAAACAAATTGAATTTCGTAAGTTCCAAATGCTCCACAGAACAGATGTTGAGACCATATTTAGTACAGTATTTTTCTTGTTACTTATCCACCACCTAGCCACTGACTCAAAATCTGACCCTATGTCTTCGCTAATCACAGAAGCAATATACTCCCCAGTATTAACAGCGACTAAGCATTTAAGGAACAAGTGATCTATATTTTTCATTCTCAGCACAGAACAGACAAGATGTCTGGTACTTCCCTTCTTTTTTGTAGGTTGTCCCTGGTGAGCAATTTGTTGTTTGATAACAGCCACAGAAATATTTGAACTGTAGTGGGGATATTAAGATCCCAAATTACTGAAGTGTAAACTGGTTGTACATCCCTAAAATTAATCACAGAATATAGAGATTGTGAGCTGTATAGCCCATTTGAGTTGTACTTCCAGATCATTCTATCTTGATCCTCTGTAAAGAGGATAGATTCTGCAATTGCAACTAGTTCTAACCATTTGGTGAGCAATCTTTCATCGACTGTTCTCCTGAAAGAGATCATCAGGGTTACACCATCCCAAACCTCAGCAATGGTTTTATTGCTTTCAGTACATATAACATATAACTCCCAGAATTGAATTGCTAAACTTGAATTCCCAAACCACTGGTCTTCCCAAAAACGAATATTCTTACCATCCCCTACCAGCCATTTGTAACCTAGTTTAGCTGCCTGAGCAGCCCAAATCACTCCTTTCCAGAAAGGAGAGGCCCCATTAGTGGGGCAGCATAGAACATTAGGAGACTTGGTGTGGTATTTGTGATCCACAATATGCTTCCACATTTTGGTACCATCCAGCTGGTATCTCTTAATCCAGGAAGCAAGCAAACACATGTTCAGTTCCCTAATGTCTAGTATCCCTAGTTCCCCATATTCTTTTTTCTGGCTCACCATTTCCCATCTTGCCAGATGGTACTTATGTTTGTCCTCTGTATTATGCCAGAAAAAATGGGCCAGTTGAGAATTAATTGTTTCCACTGCCCATCTGGGAAATTTTATAATCGATAAAAGGTAGATGGGAATGCTGGTTAAGCAGGCTTTCAGAAGCACCAGCCTACCTCCATAAGAGAGTAGTTTCCCCTTCCATCCTGCAGTTCTTTTTATCAATTTATCTATAACAGGTTGCAAATCTTCTTTCCTCAACTTATTGAAGTGCAGAGGCACCCCTAGATAGAGCATAGGAAAGTTACTTCTCTTACAACAGAAAATATTGGCAAACACATTAACTTCCTCATCAGACATATTGATTGCTAGCAGATCACTTTTATGAAAATTAATTTCATTCCAGAGATCCGTTCAAAGCAACTTAGGATCCATTTTAAGTTCACGGCATATTCAGATTTGTTTTCTAAGAAAAGAACGGTATCATCTGCGTACTGCAGATTTATCACCCCCCCCCCCCCCCCCCCCACCCCCCCCAACAAAAGTGAATTCCCCAAGCAGGCCTTTGATTAGACCAGCTTGAGCTGCTTTAGTTAGCATTTTGGTGAAGACGTCTGCCACTAGGTTAAAGAGAAGGGGGGACAAGGGGTCTCATTGTCTAAGCCCCTTCCCAGTATTCAAATACCCACTATTTGTGTCATTTATTCTGATACACAACTTTCCACTTCTCAGAGAAGCCTCTGAGCTCGAGAACTTTATCCAGGAAATTCCAACTTACTCTATCATACGCTTTTTCATAGTCTAGTTTTAGAACTAGACCTGAATTCCCACTTTTGTGCACTGAGTGGATCTCGTGGGCACACACTACACTCTCTAATATGAACCTGCCCTTAAGGCAGTCTGGTTTGTAGAGATTAATCTCTCACACACACTGTTCAACCTCGTAGTCAGCACTCTTGTTATAATTTTGAAACTACAGTTTAGGAGGCTGATGGGCCTGAACTTCTTCAAGTTCTTGGCATCTGATTCTTTTGGAATCAGGGTTACTCTGGCATAGTTCATTCTTCCTATATCTAGGTTTCCAGCTTCAAAGCTTTTCAGTACTGCCATAAGCTCCCTTTGATTAGATCCCAAAATCTTTGATAGAACATAAAAGAGAAGCCATCAGCAAGATTGTATCCACCCAGCACAAGTTTGAAATGTATCCTTGATTTGTTCCGTAGCATGATTTTCTATAAATGTAGCTTAAGTTGAAAAACACCTTCTGCCCCAGTGATTCATTCTGGCCGATGTGATCAGTCCAACTTCATTGTTCCACATGGTATTTGCATGCGGTATTGCCTTGTACATAGAACCTTTTGGATGATGGCCTCCATCATCTGAGGTTGCATTTGAATCAGTCTGCAAAACATTTAGTGGTTATATAACCTTTACATTTTTCTTATCCACTGGACATAGAAGTCTGCAAAATTATCCGAATATATGATTTTTCCTGTTTGCTATCTGCATTTGCCATCTGCCTGACATACAAATCATTTTCTGTTTGCCATCTGCTACCTGCATTTCCTGTTTGCTATCTTGCTCTGCTACTTATTTCAGATCTGAACTGCAGCCAGAAGCGTGATTAAAGGAATTCAATTAAGGAACATATAGGGCACTTGTTTACATCAGGTATTTCCTTTTGTCCACAGAACCTTTTGGATGATGCCCTGCATCATCTGAGGCTGCATTTGAATGTGTTTGCAAAACATCCAGTGGTTATTAATAGAAGCCTTACATTTTTCTTATCTACTGGACATAGAAGTCTGCAAAATTCTCTGAATATATGATTTTTCTATGTCTGAACTGCAGACATCTGTATTAATAACCACTGTATGTATGATTTTTCTTGTTTGCTATCTGCATTTGCCATCTGCCTGACATACAAAGCATTTGTAATCTCGCTCTGCTACAGTAACCTGACTAGGAACCAGATAGATTTCATTATATGATCAATTACAGTCTCCTTTAACTTATTCAGATCTGACCTGCAGCCAGAAGCGTGATCAAGGGAAATTCAATTAAGGACATATAGTGCACAGTTCTTGGTGAGTCTAATACTAACCTGTATCTTCATTATTTGGATTCTGGTCTTCACTGATGCAACCTGCTTCTTGCTTCGATCTGGGAGTTCGTCCCTGGAGAAATTCAGCAAGAAGTTCTTATCCCCACTTTTGTTCTATTCCAGTGGTTCAGTGAACTTGTTTTATCCTATACATGTCTGATTTTATTTCTGTGAGATATGTTTCTAACTTAATTAATTATTTTTTTTATATACCACTAGATCAATGGGTTTCCTCCTCGTTCTGGTGGCTGTTTGCTTTCTCAGTTCTGCTCCGAAGGCGGTGCAGAAAGTTGATGCCGCTTCTGATGCTGTAAAGTGTGACTACAAGATAATTGCCAAAAGGATATCGGGTTTCTGCACGAGTGATATACCTTCGCCTAAGTGTTGCCGAGCTGTGGGGAGAGCCATGATGGCAAATGGTTACAGCATCGGCTGTACATAAAAAGTGGTGGAGCAACCTGAGTTGCGACACACAGGGTACTCGGAATCTGTTCTTCGGCGAATGTTCTACTTCTACAACTGTTATGCTCCGGCTGCATCACCAGGTATTTCCCTAGGTTTACGTCTTCCCCCCTCCCTTCTCTCTTCTACTCTGGTACCTGATTTGCGTCATTCTCTCAAAAAACATACAGATTCACGAGATGAAAGGAATGAGTATCCACCGATATCGATCCCCAGTGGTGCCTCAATCCACAGGTACTGTTACATCCTTACCTCTTCCTCTCCCCCTCTCCATGTGTTCTGATGTGGTATCTTATTTGTGTCATATCCTGGGAAATGCAGGTCCATTGAATTTCGAGTACCAAACTGGGATGGCACCTCAAGGGTACAAGTCACCCTCTGTTGTGCAACAGTGCCCAAAACCTGACTGCCCGCCATGCTCCCAGGTTCAGCCTCAATGTCCTGTGCAGCCACGACCTTCGGCTCAATATCCTCCTGTGAGCCACTGGCTGGGCCACTGCCTCCAGCGCATTTCCTTCCAACATATGTGTTGCCTTCCAAGTACCAGGAGAAGCCAATGGACCGGTATCTTATATTAATGGAAGTGTTGGTTGCAATTGCCGCGCAGATCTATGGAATCGTAGTTATTGTGAAGCTGATCCGGCATGAGCTGCAAAAACCCAACACGCCTCCGTCCCCGGATGCCATTGAGATGAGTTTGAGTAGGACACGCCTGATGCAATCTGGATCCTCTTCAGATGGGCACCACTGATGGATAGATTGGGTGTACTTGATCATTACTCCTTGGCAGAGATTCAGTGTATTTTTTCCAGGTAGCTACTGTATAAACTTACCTAAAAAAGATCATTGGTGGAAGTTGAAATTGACATTGGAATGAGGTTGAGCGGCAAGTGGGATTTGAGAGCTACTTGTATTTTCAGGATGACATATTATATTGCATCAATTTTATCTGCTTAACCATTTTTTACTATTGCGAGTTTTCCTTGTAATTGGACACTTTGCATGCGAATGAATCTAAGGGGGCGTTTGGATACCCCTCTATTTCACCCTCTAAACTTCTACCCTCTAAAGTAAAAAAGAATCTTACTATTTAGGGGTACTAAATAAAATTTAATTGCAAAACCTTTCTGCAGACGGGCGTTATTTTTCGAGACGAATCTAACGAGCCAAAGAAATCAATGTTTTGACACAGTGATGCTACAGTAACCATCGTCTAATCGCCGCTTAATTACCCTCATTACGTTCGTCTCGCGAAATAGAGGGGGGGGTCCTGGACTTAGTTTTGTGATTTGACTTTGTTTAGTACACATAAATCGTGCCGGAAGTATTGATGTGACATCTACAGTAATAATCACCCCCTATTATTCTCATCCGAACGGGGCCTAAGCCCGGAGAGGTCAGTCAGACCTTAAACAACGGGTGCTTTCATCTGCGGGCCTCCTCTGCTACAGTAACCTGACTAGGAACCAATATGAAGAGCAGACTTTGCGAATGCACAAAGTCGTCCATGCACTTCTTTCACATTCATTAGCTTTCCATGGGTGAAAACTGCAGCAGGTTTCAAATAATATACGTACTGGCACATGATTTGTAAGCACCGAAGAGATCAATTCCACCCACCGCCGATTCGCTTCTATCAACAGAACAGAGCATGAGCAGAGGAGGACAAGCCAAGCTCCGAACTGCGCCCCCCATCATCAGTACTGCCCCCCATGGCGTCGCCTACTCCACCTTCACCTTCGTCAACCCACGGGGCCTCCGCATCTTCACCCAACGCTGAGCCCCGTCGCCGCCACGCACGGCCTCACGGGCGAGTCGATCTCACGGCCGTCCACCATGTTGAGCAGCCCGGACAGAGTGACCTGCATTCGCGCGGTGCGCGGCGTTGGCAAAGATGATGCACAGTTGGTAAGCGACTATATAGTTGTTTCATAGCGAAGACGTAGTGCAGGCCGTGTTCTTGTTGTCTTGTGTGTAGTGGACAGGGGCAATGAAATTGTAGATTAAAACTCTAAAAGCGAAGAGGTTGCTTTGTGTAAATTTTGCAGTTGCTGCTTTCTTTCATAAAGCTAACACATTCGAGTGCCATGACAGCATATTTCAGGAAAAGCATGGCTCTGTCTAAGAAAATTTTATTTCAAGCTAAGTCCTGTGCATAATGCCCCCACTTTTTGTGCTGAGGAAAAGAAACTGAAGACGATCGGAGGTATTGTGCGTGCTGACTGTTCAAGTGGACTGACTGACTATGGACTACTATCGAGTTTGACTAACCTTGCGATTCTTGGAAGCTGGGCTGCTCTCGTCGGAGCCTTCCTGATCAGCTCCCCTCCTTGGCGCCACCGCAAGCGCGCAGTCGACATCCTCAACCAGCAGAATGGACCTGTTCTTCATCCGAATCAGCAGCTTCCTCAGCTCGGTGTTGGACAGGACGTTGCCGATGTCGAGGTCATACACGTCGAAGCGGAGGGTGGTTGGAGATCGCGGCGACCAGGCTGGACTTGCCGGTCCCTGGCGGCCCGAGGCGAGGTAGGTACCCTCTCTTCCACGCGCCCTCCCCGTGCGCTGGTAGTACTCCTTCCGGCCCAGGAACCTGTCCAGGTCGTCCACCACGGCCTGCCGCAGCGCGGCGTCCATGGCCAGCGTCGCGAACGTCGAGGCGTTGCGCAGCCTCACGGGCCGCCACTTGCCCCACTCGTTGATGTACAGCTTGGCCTGCCGCTGCTCCCGCGCCATGGCCTCGGCGCGGGCCATCACGAACAGCAGGCAGGCGCCGAGCACCGCCGCCTTGTGCCGCCCGTCGAAGCTGAGCCGGAACGCCTCGCCCGCGCCGCCCTCCGCCCGGTGCCGCCCGCCGTGGCCGCTCAGGCGCCACGTGAGCTCCGCCCCGTCGAACACGTCGACGACGGCCGTGCCGGGGCTCATGGCGAACGTGATCTGGTCCGCGCCGCGCCGCAGGCTGGTCTTGATCACCGGCGGCACGCCGGGCGCCGCGGCGAGGAGGGTGGAGACGTACGCCCTGGTCATCTAGGTGCTACAACCGCGTCTTCATCGCGGCCCCGAGCGGTCGTTCAAGATGGAGTGGAAGAAGCGGCGGCTGGCGCTGGCCAGCCCGCGCCGGACCACGGCGCCGCCACCGCGCTCGAGCTGCTCCGCGTCTGCCGGGAGCTAGCTGCAGCAGCGGTTCGAGGAGGTGGACCTGCCGCTCCTCCTCGTGCACGGCGCCGACGACACCGTCTGCGCTGCGACCGGCGTGCGTCGAGGAGCTGCACCGCCGCGCGGGGAGCGGCGACAAGACGCTCTGCCCGGAGTGGATTGGAAGCGGAGGCTGGCCAGCGTGCCGCCACGGCGCTCGAGCTGCTCCGCTTCTGCCGGAAGCTAGCTGCAGCAGCTGTTCGAGGAGGTGGAGCTGCCGCTCCTCGTCGTGCACGGCGTCGACGTCAGCGTCTGCGAGCAGGCCTGCGCTGACATGCCGCGACGCCGTGCCGTGCCGGCAGTTGAGAGAGGTGGCTCCGGTGCCGCGCGCACAACTGCACAAGGCAGGTGCCGCACAACGACCGTGTGACCGAACCGGAGCTGTTTTCTTTCTTCTTTTTTTTTCTTTTCTTCTGTACTTTAACTCAAACTGGAGTTGTGTTTTCCTCTTCTTCTTCTTTTTATTTTTCTTTTTGCAAGGAAGCTGAACTAGAGTTGTATATATATACCAGTATATTGCGTATCTATCATAATGAAATTTGTTACAGGTACCCAAAGCTTGTTACAAATTTATCGCTTATGCTCGAAAAAAAAATTTCTTATACTTTCTTGTATCTACGTACGCGGTCAGTATACTCTGACCGGTCCCTGGCAATATTTTGACTGCAGTACCAAGTCTATCTCCTGGAGGGCTTCGTCCAAACTCCGGACTTGAAAGGGACGAATCAGGTCGGAGGCGTCGGGGGATGGATAGCGATGGGTGCAGTCGTACACCAACACGGCGCACGAAAAAGTGCGCCAGTTCACGACGTAATCTTGTAGGCCGTCGATGTAGGTTCCCCGTAGCCAGCCCTCCTCGATCCTGCGCCGTATCCTCGGGAACCGCGCCGCCTCGCAAACCGTGACGATAATGATCGCCAGGGCTCGCTTCAGGTCGAGCAAGTCCCCGGTGGCTGGGTTCCAGTTGGCCAGAACGCGGAGCGCCCACCGTGTTGCTTCCCGCCCGAGGGGTAGATACCGCAGGTTCCGGTGGCCCCCTGGCCCGAGGAGCTGTGAGTACGAGCCGTTGAAGCCCAATGGCGTCGAGTCGGTGATCAGATGGGCCATGTCGTCGAAGCCGTACCAGTCGCCCCTCTTGTTGGCAAAGCCTGCTAAATAGTAATTGTCCATACGGAGGGCCAAATTGGCCATGTCCGCGTCGTCGCGCTCGCCGTCCCTGGAGTCGCTCATGTCCACGGTGGTCCACCTAGCGGGCCGCTCCCATGTTCCGCGCCGCCGCCCTGTGGCCTGTTGGTCCATCACTCCTACACTCCTGAAGAGGATGGCCCGTGAGCGTCTCACCGCCGAGCCCACCAAATCGCCCGCGAAGCCGTCGAATCGCGGGGCCCCCACGTCGAAGGGCACTTGATCCGCTGGTTCCCACCATGGGCCGGGGTTGGCCCCCTCCGCGCCTTCCCTGTTCAGATCAAAAAAGAACGTTGTAAGCAACCTATCATATATATACAAAAACACACACACACGCACACACATATACACCACTGTTACCCTTGGCCCTGTTGAGGCACCGGCAGCGTGGAAGCGCCATCGGCTAAGTAAACCGTGAGAACAAGGATCGCCTTCACAGATACTGGTATTTTAAAACGTGCCATCGAAGCTGGAGTGGTCTTCCTTCAAGATCTCGTGACCCTCAAATGCCGCCTATTTAAGTAGCCATACGTTGTCAAACCTGAAATCCACCTACACACCAAGCTGCTCTTGGTCGTGGGCCAACGGAACGTCACCTGTAAAGTTGTCAAACGAAGTACTCCTACTACTAGATCGCTCATTCAACCGGACCACACAACCTCAACTGTCAACCTGATCGCTCATTCAACCAAACCACAACCTGAACTGTATCAGTACTACTGTAGTACCTAGGGGCGTGATTGGTTTCTGGGATATGCCTGGCCTGCATCGTGCTGCAGAGCCAGGCCACAGCGAGCCTGGTTACTCGCATGCAGCATTCTTTTTATTCGTCGTGTTTGGTTGTGTGGGCGTTTTGAGACATGTTGTACCAAGACATTGATTGGTAGCCTGCATCAAATGATAAACCTACCTTGCATTGGAGGCATGGTAGAGTTACCACCCATCCAAGTTTCGTCAAGTGCCCACGTAATCCAAAACTGAATGCAGGTGATTGATCTTAGGCTGTGGCCGGTGATTGCAAGCTGACCACGTGCTCTTCTGTCCGACTCGCCGCAGCCTAACTCTAGAGAAATGGATTCGTTATTCGTTTCTCACGGTGCAGGCATAGCGGTGCTTTTTGCATCCCCAAAGCCTGGCTGAGAGAGCCGTGCAGGCAACCAATCATGAGTGAAAGTTAAAGATGCTGCATCAGGTCATGCAATGCAGGCAACGCCAAGGCAACCAATCGCCCCCTAGGTGAACAACCTGCGCCCCGGCGCATCCTCCGCCTTCGGTACGAGCCTCCCCACCGCAACTCTCCTCTCTTCTCGTCCATCTCCCTCCTAATACCTCACCATCTCAAAGGGCGGCGCCGCTCCGTTGGAAGAGGACGACCGCAGGAGGCAGGATTAGGACCAGGAGATCCGTCCAACGTCCTGGCCCTGTTCCTTCTCGCTGGGATGAAGGGGGGAATCCACTCGCCGCCTCCACCTAGGATAGATCGATCTAGGTATGCATTGCGGCTCTACTCTCGATTCCCCAATTCGATTTGTTCGTTGCTCTTTCCCTGATGACAATGGAGGACGTGGACAGTGTCGGATGGCAATGGAGGAGGATCGCGATTCAACGATGGTGGATGCAAGGTCAGCACCAAACATAAACCAAGGCCCGTGAACATACCTGCTTTCATATTATAGTACCAGGTGCCAGTTTATCAAATGATCTGCTTCCATTGTAGGTGAAAAAAAAGCAGCAATTGGAACGCCGAAGAACCCAACTGTTGCCGGCAATCAGGAATGCTGAAGAAATTGGAACCAATTATGGCTGGGATGGGGAGGTCGCAGCCAAGATTAGGAACATGGAGACGCTGCCTGGCGGTGGCAAGGCTGGGGCTCTAAAGGCTGGCAGCTTGCTGTCCTGGTACGTGCGTATTCTGCTGTGTACTGTACATGTATTTGCTAACTAGATCAGTATGGGTGCAAATTAATTATGAAACTCTTCTAAATTTATATAATTCTGGTTTTATGATCCAGCTACTAGCGTGAAAGCTAGAGAAAAGTATAAAATCCATGATCCTAGTGGATATACCAATGTAAAGTGTGATCACCAAAAGGTCAAGGAACTTAAGGTCTTACTTCCTCGATCTGTCGAACATCGTGTTACCTCCTCGATCTGTCGAACATCGTGCAGCTCTGGGAGCTGACAAAGCTGCTTGTGCTCAACCGCTGCTAATTCACATTTCACACGTCGGATATGGTAAGCATGTTTTGCATTGTAACTGTGAGCAAACTTTCAGTTTTCCAGACTTCAGGCTCCTATTAACTGAACAGATGCCTTTGACACATATCCATCTGCACTCTTTAGTCTTGAAATCATTTAATTTTTGTACACGCAAGTCTATAAGTGATGTGAAACATTCTGATAAAAAGATGAGGACTTGTGTACTTTGTGCATTCTGGTTCCATATTGGCCTACTTAAAGTTGAAGGCGACACGTTAAATTGATCGCAAACTCTTGTAGAAGTCATTCTTTCCATAAGGGTTTATTTCAATAAAAGCATAGACTTGTTATATAATTATATTGAACTCATATCTCAAATTTCACCTTTTTAGTGTAACATATTGTTTTAATGGTGTTCAGAATGTAGTTGAAGTTACATGTAAAACAAATGTTCATCTGTTGCAGTTGAAGAGTATGTAATCTCTCCGGTATCTATATTACAGCAATTGTTCGCCATTTCCACTGCTACCATGTATTATGTATTTAAATTGATAGCCTCATCTGATTCATCTGATTCTTACATAATAACAAGTCACATCACTTTGGACTGAAATCCTTCTGGAACCTAGATTACAAGTCATAGCACTTAAAGTAGAGAGAAATATCACCAGAGGTGTCTTTGCTAACTGTTGACATAGGCACTTTGAATCCAAATTGAATATATGAAAATCTGGAATCTCACCATTAAAGACAACCGCACAGCAAGAGAACCTCCCGTGCATTCTTCCATTTCAAGAACCAATGAATCTTGCGTTTTTTGTATTGCCATTTTCGGAAGGCAGCATGGCCACATTAACATAAAAGATTAAGCACTCGTTTGATATATGGTGCCTAGACATTAAATTAAACAAATAACATAATATCAACATATGGATTATGACATTTGGTCTAGATAGGGAGAAACAATTGATTTGACTATTATGAGTGCAGCAAATTGTGTTTTTTGGAGGCCAGAAGCATCTCAATGACTTACTTTTTGATTGTTCAATAAAATAATATGCCATATATATTCTGATCTATGTTTGAAAGTTGGTTTTAATTTGTGTTTTGTTGACTGTTTGACATAAGATTATTTCCCTGGCATTTTAAGTGTTTCAGTTTGGAATGCACATCGAGTGAGACATACTACGGGTTAACTTGTTTGATGGATGAACTTCAGCCATAGTTATAGTGGTTCGCTCAGTGTGATATGCCTTCATAATTCATTGTGTAGTGTATTTATTCTATCTGTTCATAGGCGACTTGATATGATCTGGTGTAATTGTTGATTTTTCACTGAAAATATAGTATTTTCTCTCCCTGTTTGATATTCTGCAGAGCTTCACAAGAAGGAAACCTGTGAGGCTATTACCATTATTGAAACATGTCCTATGGTAAGAATTTGCACTGTTTGATACTGAGGTTGCTCATTAGAATTGTTGTTTCCTCTAGATGCTAGTCTCCCTTAGATGGCATCTTCTGTCTGCTATTGGTATGTGCATCTGAATTCTGTTTTCTTATTTAGAGTATTCTGAGGTGCGCAAATGCATACAGTAAAAGCATGTCATACAAGAATTCTATAGGCGCTCATACTTGAATCTGTTGCTGACAGGTTTTGGGTCAAATACGATACTTAAGTGCAGCGATGGACGATGTGATGCATGTAGAAACTTGTTGTAGGCTGTAAATAAGAATTTCAGTGGCTACTGCAATCTGCATTATCTGTCATTGAAGACATTATCTGTTTTGCATTTTTTTTCATCAAAATGATGAGTATTTAAGTTTGTAAATGTGCTTTTGTGTACTCAAGATTGTAGATGTGCTTCTAGCTATCCAAACATTGGGATTCTTTTGAGCAAAAAGGGGTCAATTTTGAATCTTACATTTTCTGTCCATTATATTGTCAGGTTCATTTTCTCTATTCTATAATTTATCCACCGCCATTTCATTTTTCTGTAGATTTTTTATGTTGCTTGGATCTGGGTCTCGGCTTCTGGAGGTGGGATCTATGCCTTGGTTGTTGATTCTAGCTATTTAGGTTTTAGCCCTGGTTGTTGATTCTAGCTATTTAGATTCTTGAATATTTTTCTTAGAAATATCCAGTAGTTATTTTGGTTCCAATACTCTCTTACATGCATTTTGTTTATTCATAATTGCTACGGATTATTTTTCCTGGCATTTTAGAACAATTCATGTATGCATCATTTTATATGGTATATAGTAGTTTCTGACATGGATTAATGCCTTTCGTTATTTATTTTTAATCTCCTGAATGTAACAATCATTTACATTTTAGGATATCTTTTACTGCCATTTTTTGTTTTTTTCTGTCATTTTGATGTACAGTCCTAGTTATGATATGCATTAGTATGATTGTCCAAAACCGTGCTAACCTGTGTGCAAAATTGTTGATTCAGAGCTGCTTCTCGCAGCTAGAATTCTTCATCATCATGAGTTGGAAGGTTCAAGCCCATTTCTGCACTACAAAAAGTAGATTAGACAGCACCTTTGTTATCATTTTTACATATAGCTAAGTATTTGTAGTAGATTTTTACATATAGCTAAGTATTTATACGGGTTTTTTCAAGCATTTTCCTATACAAAATCAGAAAGCATTTTAGTCATATTTGAAGTACTTCAGATAGCATGGTAACAAACATGTTAATTCATATTTCAAGCACTTCTACTATTCCTCTGATTGCTTGTATTTCTGTTTACGTGCAGGATCATGCTACTTTCTGGAAGACTGAAAGCAAGGTGAAGCTGATGGTAACCTGAAATAGCACACAAAAGACCTGCAAGCTTTCTGGGAAGACATGGCCACTAGCTTCGGATCCCAAGAATATCACGTCTATCATTGCACTTGCTAATTGATGTAAATCAGGGTACTAATAATTAGGATGCTACGTGTGCACTTGCGATGGGCACTTGCGATCTAGCCGAACCGGACAAATCAGTTATTAGGGTTGAGTACTTTATATGGTTGCAATGGCGTTGGCCCTGAAAAGATATTTTTTCTGATGAGGAAAGCGACACAGATTGGGAACGAGATGGCGGCATTGTGAGGAAGGAAGCTGGGTTGACATGAGGCTTGGGCTGGGAATTCACGTTGGGCTGTAGTTGAATTTAGGCAGACGATTTACACTCAGGAAATAAAAATCGTGCTAAAAAAATTCAAAAAATAAAGAGTAACAAGCCCAATCAAACGGAGAATCCTATATGTAGCCCGCGTGACGGGATTGTTTCGATCGGACGCTTTGAGATTCGTGCGGATCAAAATATAACGGTTGGCGCGCACTGCAGCGTGGGAGGGAGGGAGAAACCAGGCTGCGCCACGTGTCGTGCTCTGATTGGGGCGGGTAGGGAGTGGGAGAAAAAGAAACAATTTGCAAACTTTAAACGTATTTTTCTCCTAAACCGTAAGTCTGTTTTCGAATCCATTTGAACCTACGTGTTTGTTATAATTAATTATTCAAAATGAGATCAATATTAATATTTATTGAATTTTTTAAAATTTAAAATTTTTGTCAACATTTTGAATATTCTATGCCAACATTTTATTTGTACTATGTCAACAATTTTTTGTTACTGATCAACATTTTTTTTCAAAACGTTGATTTCATTTTAAAAATGTTGAAATAGAATTACAAACATTTTTTTTGTCGTTGACTCTTTTATTTCAAAATGTTGACTGTGTGATTTGGGCTGAGCTGCTCAAATTTAGTGGGCTATTGGGCTGACCTATCAATTGTTAACCATAGGACGCCCTACCTATAGGAGGCCCCCAATCAAGCTACTCGAGCTCGGCTTTGCGAGCTCAAGATGAAGCTCTCGAACTCGGCTCATTTTTCATTCGCGAGCCTGCTGCGAGCCGAGCTCAAGCAGCTTGTTGAGCAAGCTTTTCTTGCAGCTTTAACATCAAGCTAGCACATACTTGGTTCTATCATGTTCTTAGCTTTGATCCATCTTCTCAGCCGCAACTCCATCGAGTCTCCGATTCGTGTTATCAAAAGCAATCAATCACCATTACATTAGAGACAAGGTGGGTTCTATCTTTCATCCATGTGACCTACGAGTAAGATGTTTCAAAAAGATTGGTCACATGTATGGTTCTCATCTAACCACAAAAACATTCACATCGGTTGTCGTGCCAGGTCGCAATTCGAAGGCGGGTTGGCGGCCCTCAGGCTTTCTTGGATTACTTTTATTCGGAGAGGTGGGTGGCGCTCGTGCTGCCATTATCCGGAGACGGCAATGTTATATATGGTGACGACGCTCTCGGAGGAGATCCTGCGGCGCGCGAGGAGAATTGGTGTCAAGAGGAGCTGGAGGATGGACCCAATGGTGTGACTATTTGGAGGTGGGTGACGGTGCAGATTCACTGGATCTTGGGACAAGCTCATCCAATGAATCCTGAGGGCGTGGAGACAATTGCTTGATTGTGAACACCTCCTGGTTGACCTACACGATGGACCATCATTGTGATGGAAAGGGTTGACAATGGTGGTATTGGCGTGTTTATTCCAGTAGCCGAGTAGCGGCCTCGCCGAGCAGGTGCAGAGTTTCCTTGACCACCGCATGCAGTAACATATGCTCAATGCGGAGGCTACATCAGGTTGTAGAGTAGTTGGAGCATCAAGCAAGACATGTTGATGCCGAGCTACATGCTAAGGCTTGATCTATCCACATGTTGATGCACCTTCACAGAGGTTTCTTAGTTGGGTCTCATGTGGTGTGGTGGTGGCGTTTGATGCGAGTTGGATTTGTGTGAGAGGTTAGAGGAGTCTTGATGGTGATGAATAAGCGAGAAATGTCAATATTTGAGCTTACTGATGCATAAGTAGTCCTGGGACATGGGCCGGGCCAAAATCGTGTGGGCCGCGGCCCGAGCATTTGGCACGGCCCGTGGCACAGCCCGGCCCGAAGGGGTTTCGTGCCGTGCCGGCCCGGCCCTAGCTGACGGGCCGTGCCGAAGGGGTTTCGTGCCGTGCCGGCCCGGCCCGAGCTGACGGGCCGTGCCATGCCGGGTTTTCGGCACATCGGGCGGCACGGCACGGCACTGTTGCATGGGCCGTGCTCTGGCCGGCACGGCCCGACAGTGGCCCGATAGCCCGGATTGGCCCGACAATGTGTTCTTGTCAAGTTCTTGAGCCAACGTTGCTTTTGTTATTTTGATTCCTATTTCAAAATACAAACTTGTATAGATTTCGCATATATGGTCCAAATTTAATGATTCTATTTTCATAATCTTTAAAAAAAATCATCTCTATCATGTGGAATCTTTGTATGCAAACTTCTCTAGTTCAATTTTCTCATGATCGGTCAACTCATTAATGGTCACTATTTAACATTTTCTTCATCTTTTTGTAGATCTCCAAAAAATATGAATTTTTAAGTCATTTTTTGTGTGGATGTACAACTTATACACATCTATAGATAGGAATTTTGTATAAATTTTTTGAAGCACTTACACTCATATAAGTTTGAATTGCTCCTCATTTGTCTAAAAAGCTTAGAACTTCTATATTGTTCAGTAAATTTTGAACACACATTCATGCAAACATTATTGAAAAAATTCTCCAGAAATTTTATAGGTTGGTGTTGACTTGGAACAGCTGCACACCAAAATTGAGTTCAAAATTAAGTATATTTTTTGAGATAAAAAAATGTAAAAACTCACTTTTCTTTTGATTTTTTTATTACAAAGTATGATGATTTTAGAACTCAAATTTGTTATACACATGTAATATAGCTATCCTAAATCAGTGTAATATTGGTGGAATTTTTGAATTTTTTTGATCCATGTAACACTATAAAAAGAATCAATTTAAACAATTTAAATGCGCCTTCTCTTTATGAAAACGTATTTCTGAAAGAGACTGTCACTGAAACCGTGCCGTGCCCGGGCTTGGCACGGCCCGACGACGGCCCGCCGTGCCGCGTTCCGTGCCCGGGCCGAGTTTTCACTGTGTCGGGCCGACCGGCACGGCCCGACGCGGCCCGACGGGCCGACACGGCACGGCACGGGACGGCACGAAGCACGACGGGCCCGTGCCGTGCCGGCCCGGGCACGGCCCGAGTCCCAGCACTATGCATAAGGCATGATAAGAAAAAGATAAGACAGCCTAGAGGTCATGTAGGCTGGAGATCGATGGAACAACTAATGCTTTCATGTGCGGGGCACACGTTGGTTTTTCCTCGGCCTTGCGCAGTGCACGACAGCATGCCATCCTCCGATTTTGGCCTTTTACATGGAAATGCTAAAACAGACGGGTTCTGAAAAGCTAGTTTTTAGAATGCTACAAAGCTATCTTTTGAGGAAATGAAATAAAAGTTGGAAGTTCATTTTGAGGTGCCATTGTAGCTTTTGATGTGCAAAAAAAAAAAGAGCTAAAAGTATATTATAAAAGCCAATTAACATGCAAAATTTTGACAGCCAACTTTTTAACTAGCCAACAACCAGTTTTTTCTAAAATCTCAAAAACTCCAGCCCAATCAAACAGGGCCTAAGTATATCATATTCTGTGACATATATTTGAAATATATCCCATATATAGTTATTTGTGGAGCTGTGGTTATGTCATGTTCAATACGGAGTATTTCACAATATATAATATTTTCACTAATTAATAAAGATCTGTGGCGTACGTCCGGTGACTGCAATGAACCGTCGCTCACCGGTAACGTACCTAAGTCCTAATTAGTGGACACAGTATCGTGCCCCAAAAAAGTCTAGCAAGGACGTCGCTGGTGGGCATGTCCAAAACGTTGTCCATCGATACCTGATCGTACTCGAACAGAAGCGCGCCAAAGTAATTTCCGATTCGGGTCTCAAGACCACAGCCTTTAAAATCACCCGGGGTCCTCCGTGGCGGGAGAAGCAGAAAGCGCGCGCTACTCGATCGAGACCGATGGAGCAGCAGGTGCTACCGGATGACGTGGTGGCGGAGGTGCTGGGGCGCCTGGCCCTGGCGCCACGCAGCCTCGCCGCGGCCCGCTGCGTGTGCAAGTCCTGGCGCGCCGTCGTCGACTCCCGCGGCCTGCTGCGCGCGGACCTCCTCCCGCTCTCGCTCGCCGGCGTCTTCGTCGAATTCGACTCCAACATGCTGGACCTCACGGCCACGGAGCTCTTCTTCTCCTGCAGCCCCGCGGCGAAGACGACGACGACGGCCGCCGTCTCCGGCGACCTCACCTACACACCGGGCTTCAACGTCGTCGACCACTGCAACGGCCTCCTGCTGCTCGGCGGCGGCTGCGTGGCGAACCCCGCGACGCGGCAGTGGGCGCGGCTGCCCGACCAACCGCCGCCGCGCGGCGTCGACGCGCAGGTGGCGAACGACGACTCTTACGACGGGTGGCCGGACTACTACGAGCAGCCGTACCTGGCGTTCGACCCGGCCGTGTCGCCGCACTACGAGGTGGTCCTGGTACCGGGGGTCTGCGGCTCCTTGCCCCACCTAGACAACAATTTCACCATGGCGCCGGAGCCGGAGCCGGAGGAGTGGCCGCCGGCGTTGTACGAGACGCACGTCTTCTCGTCCGGAACGGGGCGCTGGGAGGAGAGGTCGTTCGTCCGCGAGGGCAACCACGCAGGGACCAAGGCCTACATGCGACAAGATTGTGGATTCTTCTACTACAAACACAGCGCCGTCTACCGGCACGGAGCGCTCTACGTGCACGGCCAGATGAACGTCTTCTACAAAATGTCCTTGGCGAACGGCACCTACCGAGTGATCCAGCCCCCGGCGGGTGTTGTTACACCCGACGCAATACTACACCAACAAGTGTATCTCGGCAAGTCAAAGGATGGGGTGTCCTTGGCGGCCATCCAGGGGGGCTTCAGACTCCGGATTTGGACCCTCAACGACGACGACGAGTGGGTGCTAAAGCATCAGAACGACCTTCAGCACATACTGCCGAGCCCGGCAGTACAATATGACGACGACGGGTTCCTCATTTTGCTTGGGTTCCATCCGTTCCAAGACATCGTCTTCTTCAACAGCTACTCAATGCAAAGGGGGTTGGCGTACGACTTGAACAGCTCCAAGGTACAAGACTTGGGTGACATGTGCCCAAGGGACTGCGGTTCTATTGCTATGCAGCACGCAGATATCCGGGCATCTTTTCCGTACACGCCTTTCTGGATGCAGAATACGTTGCCAACTGCTCACTTAGACGATGCATGCTCGTAGTGGACTATAGGCATGCACTAGCTATTCTTCTGGTTTTTTTTATAATGTATAGTATGATATATTTGTATTGTAAAATGTTTCAAGAGTTTTTTTTCCCCTTGTATCCATGCATTGCTGATTCAATTGGAAGATAAAAAAGCCAACTGATGTACACGTGCACATATATATGCTATAGTATATAGACTGGCACATAAACTGCAAGAAACAATGAACATGCGTATGGCAGAACATTAGATGCAAGGATTGCAAAACCGGTCCAAACCGGACTGGTAACCGGAAAAACCGGAGATCCCAGTCCGGTCCGGTTAGCAAAACCAACCATCCGGTTTTTCGTCAAAAACTGACCTATGTTAGTAGCAAAACGAAAAACCGGCCAGTTTTACCAGTTTTTCGGTAGCGGTTTTGCCGGTTTTTTGGGGATTGCAAACCCTGATTAGATGCCACGTTCCCCTCCACTAGAACCAATTCGGGGGGAATATGGAAACAAAAGGTTGAAGAGAAGGAAAATTGTATACTGTTCAGATATATAAACAAAACGGCACAGATATTTGTATTGTAAAATGTTTGAAGAGTTTTCTTCCCCCCTTTATTTAGGTTGAACCCCGGCCTGTATCCATGCATTGCTGTTCCAAAGAGTGTTGTTGGAAGATAAAAAAAAAAGGCAACTGATGTACATATATATATGTTATATAGGAAGCTAAGCCTCTTTCCTACTCCCGGAAGTAGTTACTCCCGGAAGCGGAAACGTGACTCTTGAGAGCATGTGCTCCTACACATGCAACCAATAGCGTGGTGAAGAGCCTCTAGAACCGGCTCTCCTCCTCCTCCTCTTCGCTCGCCTCACCCAATGGCAGGAGCCGCCGATGGGGCGTGGTCGTCCAAGTCAAAGCTGACGTACCAAATGCTGCGCCTGCCAGTTTATCAAGCTCTCATCTCACCTCTTCGATGGGAGTTCATGTTTTCTTGAGTTGGAGAGAAGGTGCCACAGAGGAATGCAAGCTGCGAGTATTACTAGTTTTTTTTTTCTTCTAAAACGCACATTGCACGTATTTCATTAAGAAGAAGAGAGTTTTACATCACACGCGACCGACACGCCAACTTGGTACAGCAAACACCAAGTGGCGACATACACACCTAAAAGGACTACTTGCGGCATGAAAAGCGACCACTGACCAACACATGGAAAAGAAAACAAACACATGCCACAACGATGAGAGAAAGGAAATCACTATCCTACTCATCCTACCGCCAGAGACCGGAGATGTCTTGATGCTAGTGCCCTCTGGGTAACTCCTGGCCACAAGACGAACAATGACGAAATCTTGCTTGCCTTCCCTCGGTCTAACGCCTCTCCCTGACCTTGACCAAATCATCAGGACGAGACGAATGTGGCGACACTTGCAGGACCGAGATGGCGACAATAGGGGGAGGGGGGGGGGGGGATGAATGGGAGCCAATAAAATTCTTCGAAAGAACTTGGCTTATGTCCCGACCCGCCTCAAAAACAATCACCAAGATCATACACACATGAAGAGTGATGTGCTGACCCAATCATGACACATCTCAATATGGTTCTTCAACACTGCTCTGCCCGACCGCGTAACACGTGTCCCAGCGACCAATTGTCCACCATTTTGAGCTGCGACCATCAATCTGCCATCAGTACACAAAGCCTTAACTGCCTTGTGCGATGCTTTGGACTTGACACCAGCAATTGTGGGTACTGCAGGTACGGCAGCGAGGCACTGAGTCACTGGCCGAGTCCCAGCTGCAGTAGGCCTCGCACCTTCAATGCGGGCAACGGCTGCCACCGGCATGTGAAGGGGCACGACCATAGCTGCCGGCAAGGGGGTGGTTTGCAAAACCATGCCTGCAGAACGAGCCGCGACTTCAGAGTTCAGACTCTAGTAGGAGGGGATCGTCTTGGCCACCAAGAACTTACGGAGCGAGCATTACTAGTTTCGGCTTGCATTTTGCACTAGGATTGGCACGTGCGTGATGTTTTGCAACTCCACAAAAACGTATTGTTTTTCAGGAGACATCTGACATTCTGGTCTGTCATGACGGCGTGCGGCGGCAGCGACGGCCGCGCGACTGGAAGTGATGAGGGCAGAGACTGGGCGGCTGGGGAGGTAAGGCTTCCATACGCGCCGGCCAACCACGCACGAATTCCTTCCGGCCGTCGCTGCCTCGCAAGGTCGTCATCTCTGGCACGCCCAACCACAGCTAAGCGATTTACATGAATTAAAGCAAAAGAGGAGAAACTCTGGCTAAGCTCTTGATTTCTTCCAGAATTCCCCATGGGATTCCATCTCTGCATGCTTCAGCCTCGGCAATTAGCGGAGAGGCGACAACACTCATCCATCTAGCAGAGGCAGCAATGAAGTGCCCATTTTCGTCTCTCACTACTGCACCAGTTGGGCACTCCATGAATCAGCATAGAATTCACCATCAGTGTTAACCTTTTTTTTTTTTTTGATCAACCATACCTGTATTAAAGTTAAGGATACAGTACAGACATGCATACGTACACAGGTACGAAGTACAAGGATACGGAATACAACTGACTCGCCCAAAGTGCAAACAGGCCCCTAACAAAGAAAGAAAATACACATAGGTCCCTGGACCTCCAGCACACCGAAGACGACGAGATCCGCTCGCGCCGGTCACCACCAACGCCTGCTTCGCCCGCCGCCGCCACCAGACCAACGCCGGGAAGGGCTTCATCGCACCAAGGCTTTAAGTTGAGCCGGGAAAGACACTCACCGGAGCTCGGCGAGATGAGCAAGAGCTGATAGCGCAATCGGCCGGGGCCACGCCCCAAGCACCTTCCGGCTTGACCCGCCACTCGCCGACGACGACGACCGCCGCCGCGGAGCGCTCGAGCACGGGCCAACCTCCCAGCTTCCACCAACCCGCAGCTGCCTCCGCTTCCTTGAACCAAAAGACCGGCATCTCCCCCGCCTCGCCGATTGCAAAGCCGGAGATCTGCCGGCACACGACTCCTAAAAAGGAACCCCTCGACGAGGGCTCCACCCCCACGAAGTCGCCGCCGGTGCCGGAGTGGAACACCAGCGGGGCGCAGCCAACCTCGGGGGGACAAACTCGGACGAAGAGCCGGCGCCGCCGCGACCTCACCGCCGGCCGCCGAGACCCAAACCCTAGATCTACAGACCCCTAGACTAGGACTACCACCGCCAGCCGGCAGAAAGACAGCTGTCTCCGCCACCTCCCGAAGGCCCGAGGGCCATCGGAGGCGACGGAGACGGCCGCTTCCGCCGGCGGCGACCGAAAAGCACTTTTCGCCTCCTCTCAACTGTAGCGCCGAGAGGGTTCGGGAGAGGAGGAGAAAAGTACGCTTATCAGTGTTAACCTTGATCGAACTTGGAGGACTAGTCCACGCCGTAACCTGTTGCCGGAAGTGATAGATCAGCTCTGCTGTAGTATCTAGCCCTGAGCATGGGTTAGAAAACCCACCCACCCAAACCCAACCCAAACCGCGAGAACGACTTGTTCATGGGCTGGGTCAAAACGGTAAAACCCACGAACACGGATCCTATACGTAGGGCGGGCGACGGGATCGTTTCATCAGAACGGTGTTTGAGATTCGTGCCTCTGTTTTCTGCCGTCCAGTTTCCACGGCGGTTCGCGTGCGGCTTCTTCTTCCCCCTTCCCCGCTACAAAGCGCTTCCGTCCGCCGCCGCCGCCGGCGGGGGAGCCGTTCCGCGTGTTCGTCGAGGCCTAGTATCTGTTATGCTCATGGAACAATTCCAAGGTCCAGCTGCAGCTACCCTTGAATCTTGCCAGAGGTCAAACTATTTCTCTCTCTGGAAGTCAGGTACCCGATTTCCCTCCTTTCCTTTTCCAATTTCTGTTTTATTTACCGAATTTCCCTGCCCTGTTCTAGGTTTTGGAGCTTCCAATTTGAGGCGCATGGTTTCTGTCGATTCCCAGCCTCACCATCAATCTGGAACACCACCAGCAGAGTGGGCGCCCATGGGATTTCCTCACTGGACGACAGGCCAAGGCATCCGGCCATCACCATTTACGGCAAGTATTTCTATTTTTTTTCCCCACTCTGTTTTCTCTCCTCTGAAGCACAGACGTGCATGTATTTTTATTTTTAATCACTTAAGTGAATTTGTTTGGTCAGAGGGGTTTCTACAAAAGGGTGGTCTAGTGAGCTGGTGCAGGATGAATCCAAGTTACAGAT
This sequence comes from Eragrostis nindensis, assembly GCA_012490785.1. Classification (NCBI taxonomy): domain Eukaryota; kingdom Viridiplantae; phylum Streptophyta; class Magnoliopsida; order Poales; family Poaceae; genus Eragrostis; species Eragrostis nindensis. Next base: position 820,967 of record JAAXCT010000175.1, read on the forward strand.
TATTACCTTGTGATCTTTAACTGAACATTTCATATGGCTGTGCACATTTCTGAATATTAGTTGCAGTGTAGACGTCAGTATTCAGATTTCGTCTTTCTCATGAAAGTTCCACTTGCAGATGCATATGTATCAATGTATGGATAAATTGGTAACTACGACTTTATGATGTCCTATGTTGTGGAAAAGCAAGAATTTCAGAATCGAAGGTTGTTCCTTGCAGCTCTATTTAAGCTTTTCCTAGACCTGTACATGCTCCTATAAATCTGTAGGCTGCTAGTAGAGTTTCAGTGGTGCTTGGATGCTAACTTCTCATGTACTCATCGACATGCTTCAGGTAACTAGAAAGAAGAGGGTTGCAGCTATATACATGGACTGAAATACAAGGATATTTACCTGGTACTAGCTCCGGCTCGACATGGGCCCCGTCCGCCAACCGGACCTCCGCGTCGCGGGGCTCCTCCGTCGAGGCGCTCGAGGCCACCGGGAAGCGCCTCTCCGACTTCGCCGACACGCTCGGCCTGCCATTCGAGTTCTGCGCCGCCGCAGAGAAAGCCGGCAATATGGACCCGGAGAAGCTGGGCGTCACGCGCCGCAAGGCAGTTGCCATCCACTGGCTCCACCACTCGCTCTACGACCTCACAGTATCCAACTCCAACACGCTATGGCTTATCCAAAGGTACTCCTATGCATTCCATGTCAAATCTTGACGCTATCACCATGACCACTTTTCAGCGACTAGTTTACTTTATTAGGAGTAGTAAACAATGTGACATTGTGATTTGCACGTCAGGCATCAATGCAGTACATCAAGTACTAGTAGTGCTTCGATCATTGGTTTAGCAGTTAAAAATTGGCTAGTGGATCTGCTCCCGCAAGCAGTTATGGCTGTCGACCAGTGAAGAAGAAACCTCGGTCCCAAACCTGCAGTGGATGTATGCTTTATTGTTCTTGCTGCTATTTAATTTTCGAAACTTATGTGCTGGATGTGTCAATTCTATCGGCCATGATGCTAGTAAGCGTACTGGTAGTTGTCTATTTTCTAGGAGTTTTGTCATGATTTTTAGGCTGCAAGGTTGGATGCGAGTAACTGTACAATGTTTTCAATTGCCTTCGTGATTTTCTCCAGGGAATCTCGGAGAAATGTATTCGTTGTCATGGGAATTTAAAAATTTTGCTCATCCACCAAAAGTGGATTTTGTGTTACCAAAAGATGATACAGGTACAAAAGATTGATGATTCATTGTTAGATGTGTCAACATGGAAATTTAAATAATTGTTGATTCAGGGGTTATAAAAGTGTTGATACACGTTTAAAGAGATGTTGATTTAGTGTTTCAAAAATGTTGACAGGTGTAACACTCTTTGTTGATATGGATTTATGAATTTTGCTCATTTCAAAATTGTTGATTCAGAGTTACAAAATTGTTGATACAGATTTAAAAAAATGTTGATTCAAAGTTACAAAAATGTTGACACATGTGACATCATTTGTTGACATGGGAATTTAAATTTTCTGCTTATTTTCAGAAATTGTTGATTCATCATTATAAAAATGTTGATACAGGTTTAAGGAAATGTTGATCTAGTGTTTCCAAAATGTTGACACATGTACCGCTTTTAGTTGAGATTGGATTTATAAATTTTGCTCATTTCAGACTTGTTGATTGAGAGTAACAAAATTATTGATACAGATTTAAAAAAATGTTGATTCAGGGTTACGAAAATGTAAACACATGTGACAACATTTGTTGACATGGAAATTTAAAATTTTTGCTCATTTTCATAAATTGTTGATTCGGGGTTACAAAAAATGTTGATACAGATTTTAAAAAATGTTGATACGGATTCTCCCGACAATTGGAAGTGAGGCTTAGCATGAGATAGGAGTGAGTGACCTTCTGGTTTAATTGTTCAAATGAAATTAAAAATTGAATATGTTTAGATCTGATTTATGTTTTGCATCTTGTAATTTTGGCTTATGCAGTCTGCTATCAGTCCTGATGGATTTTGTTCGATCTGCTTACATCACCTTGATTAAGGTAATATTCCTCAAATAACAGAATCATTAGTATACTAGCTTCATTTGTTCTTGTCATATCAGGATCATCAATATACTGCTTTTTCAGGGACTTCTACAGAGTTGGTTCCATCTTCAGGGAGTTCCTCAAGGATTTTAAAAGAGAGCAATGCTTGATGTACAAAGAGAGTATTTCAAATAGAGCAACTGTAATCATTTCATGGTGCCTGTACTGTAATTCAAATACTTTGAAGAGAGCAACTATGTAATTCAAATACTGCAATGCTTGATACTATGCAATTCAAATACTGAACAATGAAAGTCATGTTACCAGATTACTTTGAACAGACCAATTGGATTTCATATGATTTTATTAATGTTCAGTTTCGTAACGTTAGTTATCTCGGATGGAAGTTATCTGAAATGGAAGTTTCATTTTGAAAATGGAAGTTCAGTTATCTGAAATGGAAGTTTCACTTTGAAAATGGAAGTTCAGTTCTGGTCCCACCCGTCATATTGCCCCTGGGACCCACGTCGCCCGAAAAAAGTCGGGCGCGCGGGGATCGTCCCGCCGCGCGCGCCAAAAATCCTCCGTGCGAGCAGCGCGCGCGAAAAAGTCTCAGCGTCGCTTCCTAGTGGGCTGCGCGGGGAAAAGTCAGGCAACTAAGTTGGTGGGCTAAGTGGGCCTGTTCTATCGAACGTAAAGCGTCGAACGCCCTGCGCATAGGGCGCCCCAGTTCATTCGCTGCTTCCGCCTCCTCCCTCTCGCCTCCGCTTTCTTCTCCTCCAATCCCCCGCACCAGTTCATTCGCTGCTTCCGCCTCCTGCTCCGGGTACGCGGCGGCGCGCCTCTCCTTCCTCCTCTCACTCCCTGTTCCCCGCAGTACGGTGCTTGTGCTAAACATCTCCGGTCGCAACGCAGGCGCGTGGGTTTGCAGCGATGTCTCACTCCAGGCACGCCGACGAGGGCGGGCAGCTCCAGCTCATGGAAGCCGACAGGATCGAGGAGAAGGAGGACTGCTTCGAGTCCGTTGACAAGTGTAAGCAGTGCCGCCTTCGCCTCCTCCCTCTCGTCTCATCTCTTGCATTCGTTTGTTCGCTTGTGTGCTTGCGCGCGCGCGCGCGCTGCCACCCTACCAATTACCAACCTGTTCGATGTTCCAACCTCCGACCACGGCGGATCGCTTCCGCGGGCTTGAGCGGCTCCGCCTTGCATTTTGGTTCTGGTTTCGTGCGTTTCCATCGGAATCGGTGTTGTTCCGGAACAACGTTGATGCGATTTCAGCTCGGTCTGAATGTTCGGTTCGTTTTGAGGCATGTTCTTGTGGGTTTGCGCGTTTTCAGTTTTCCCCAACATTTCTAGCGTTTTTTTTTTGGGGGTTGAAGTAGTGTTATTTCGTGGCCCAAAGCTCTGGGGTTTAAGTCTTCTCCACGATTTCTTCGTGTACGGGTAGCGGGGTAGTCCATCCTAATCGGCATGTTGCACTCCTGTTTTTGGGCGGATTGGTCTAAACTTAGCCTTAATTTGAGTTATAATGAGTTTAATCTGTCATAATGATCAGAAAATATTGATGTGATTTGAAATTGATTCGTCCAATTCTGTGTGTCCTGTGGATTTTGTTAGTTTATTCAGTTAGGAGGTGATTTGGCGTGCTTCCAGGCTTCCAGCACTGGGGTTCTGTTTGGTTGTGCTCTAGTTGTGCAGTGTTCCCAATTTGGTTATGCTTGCATTTCTTTTTTAATTTGAGTTCTCGGCATGATTCCAGCACTCTGTGCTAATCTATTGTGCTTGTGCATCTGTCCGCACAGTGATCTCTCTAGGGATAAACGCAGGAGACGTGAAGAAGCTGCAGGATGCCGGGTTCTACACTTGCAATGGCCTGATGATGCATTCTAAGAAGGTTCTGAGTTTGGCATCCCTAATCTTCATTTTGTTTTCCAAGAAGAATTGCTTGCACTGTGTGCTTAAATTGATTTCCTCATATAACACCTGTGTGCTTGCACATATTCACTGTTCTGAATATATGGTTTTATGAATTCATCTGGCAGAGCCTTACAGGAATCAGGGGTTTATCTGAAGCGAAGGTTGAGAAGATCTGCGAGGCAGCTGAAAAACTTCTGGTTTGAATCCTTTGTGTTTTTTAATTTGAAGCTTTCATGGCATCAGTCATGTATGATATGGTCATCTCATCTTGCTTTGCTGTTTGTTTATCACAGGGCCAGGGATTCATGACAGGAAGCGATCTTCTGATCAAGGTAAGAATGTTGGGTTTAAACTACTTACTAGAGTACTTTGGTTCCGTGTGATTACCAATGATGGCAGTATTCTAGAGGGAACAACCAGTAATGGCTGCTTGTTTATGATATTGCTTTGATACTTTGTGAACTTGGGGATGTTTGATTTATTTTGGTTAATTTTCAAGCGGAAGTCTGTTGTCCAGATTACCACTGGGAGCCAGGCGCTTGATGAGCTGCATAGCGGTAACATATCTCCCTTGACCTTCTGATCAGTCGTGATTCTGTTATTGTATTAGTCTAATCGATGGACATCTTTCAATTTTGAAGGAGGGATTGAAACACTTCGCATCACAGAGGCATTTGGAAAGTTCCGGACCTTCCGGTGCGTAGATGTTCTTGTTCCTGTTGACATTTTTTTCTTTCTCTGGAGTAGTCATATTGTTGAAATTTATGACGTGCTATCGTATTTGTGAATAAATGTGAGCTAGACATGTCTTGACCATGTTACGTATTCAAGTTGATGATGTTATGTTAAAGCCTCTCCAAGCCTCTTTCATCTCCTTGCCTGGAGAAGATAGCTAGTATTTTTTTAGGGAATATGCAGTCAACATCGGTTTGCAGCACTGTACTGCCACCGCTGTTGCCGTCAGTTAAACAAATCGAGCCGAACTTTTCGGCACTGATGTACCTAGGATGTCAGGACGGCACTTCAGCATATCTTTCATGGGTTTTGGTTCTGAAATTCCTTGCAGCAGAATGCAAAGGCTAACTAACATCGACAAATCAGTTAATTGATGGGCGACGGGATTTGGGACCTGCATAGAAGGATTAGACTAGTTTGTGTTTCCATTCGGAAGGGAAGAGATGCCAGGAAGGGGGTGAGCCCAATGCTGAGTTGTGTGCTGGATGGGCCACGTCAGATTCTCGTTGGTAGGAACAGATAGGAATGATGAAATGACAACATTGTAAATGGGTCACTTCAGTGGAACTTTGTTGCTTACTTTTATTTTAAGTCATTGTACATTCATAATTTTGCCTTTGCTGCCATTTTAAGCTTATCTGATTTCTCTATTTTATTTTTGCAGACCAAACATGTATTTTAAGTTTCACTTGCTAGTGGTGCTTATCATCCTCGGTTTGGCTCCTGGGGTGGGGCAGCAGGGTGCTGCTTCTTCTTTGTGGAATTGCGACTTCACCCGCTATGCCCATGAGATAGCAGGATTCTGCACATCAAACAACCCGTCCCCCCACTGTTGCCGTAAAGTTGAAGCGGTTTTCAAAAGTGGAGCTGGAACCTTAAATTGTGCAGAGAGAGTAGTATCTCAGCCAGAGCTAGAGCATATGGGCCTAAATTTACATCTATTTACGGATTTGCATAGCAGCTGTTCATCGTTGTATAACAGACCTACGGCAGAAGGTTTGCGCCTCTCCATCCATCTTTTTTTGTCCATTGCACTGCTTTACTGAATTGTACTAGGTATATCTTCTCAAAATATTGCTGTCAATGATGTGAATAATTGACTGTTCAAGAATGTCGGTTTCTGATAGTTTGTGGAAGCCATGCAGTTATAAAACTTAAACATGAAGTGCACCTGTTTGAATTCAATAATTTAAACGTGGACTATTTAATGCAAGTTACTTGTATTTGTGTAACATTACAATATTTAGTTGTATCTCCTGGTACTAAATTAGAACAGTTTTAAGCTAGCTCCAGAGATTCCCTGTTTAGAAACCATGCTGTTCTCTACCATTTTCTGTAAATGTGAAGTATGTTATTGATCCTATTGTGAAGTAATCCCGCAGAATAAATTTCTTGTTCCCATGAGTGAAGTTCTCCAGATCAGTTGAACAAAATTCAGAACACACTCACTTCTCTTGGATACAATTACAGTTTATTTCATATTTGATCTGTGACTACTAGAAATGTATTAAGTTGTGTTTTCTGTATTTTTGCATTCATCATGCATCACTAATTTGCATTATGCATCATGACATGATGTGTAGAGCGGGAGGCAACCATGGGAGCACCCGAGGAACTGAGCACCCAGGCCCAGCAGGAGATTTCCGTCGAGGAATCTTCTATCCCGGAGGCTAACACCACACAAACCCAAGGCAAGCCACTAATTTACCATATAACTAGCAATAAATATATGTTTATGCGTGAGATTTACTCTGTTATTTCCTCAGATGCTGGATACGATGGGCCAAGCGATATTGCAACGCCGGTTAACCCTCCACCACCCGCCGTATTGCTCCCAAAGGTTGTGTTTTCCCCAACACCACCTCAGTCACCCACAATTCTGGCACCACCTGTGCCCATCCAATCATTTGTGCAAAGCAATTATTTGCCTGCTCCAACCCCAAGCAAGTGGTACAACCAATTCAATGAGCTATGCCATGCTGCACAAAAGGCAGTTATCTGCGTCCTTGCTGTCATAGGGCTTGTAAGACTTCTGTTCATGGATTTATCCAGTTGCTGGAAGTCAATCACAGGTGCTGCCAATGGCCCCCCTCCTCCAGCTTGGATACGAGTTAACCCAGCCCCAGACCATCTAGGTTTTCTGCCTGGGAAGCATGGCCGCTCGCTACCCAATGAACACGACAGCTCTTCCTCAGGGAGTAGCAGGGAGCTGCTCCGCGTCAGATATCCTCGAAGGGATAGTTAAAATGGTATATACTTGCTCTGTGTCACCCCCATCTGGCAGTAGAACACATCAGGCATTTACTCTTCTTAGTCCTTATATGGTATTATCAATTTTAGAGGAGTTACACCTATTTTTACTCCTGCTGTTTGGAACTTGAAAATACCTCCCAGGGTCCATATCTTTCTTTGGTTGATATCTAAGAATAGGCTGCTCACTAGGGATAATTTAGAGAAGAGAAAGAAGCTTAGCAATAGTAGATTTGTAGTGTTTAACATGTTCACAGCAGTTATTATGTGGGGGTTATGGAAAATGAGAAACTCTTTGTGTTTTCAGAATGGGTGCTGGAAGGCTTTGAGGACATGTGGAGCTCTTTTGCCAGCAAAGAAAGAGGCTGGAAGATATGATCACAAGGCCAGAAAGACTCTGATGATGGGAATAGAAGTGAAGACTCCAGAAATCACAATGATGGCGCGCCGATCAGATGTAGAGTAGCTTATCTGTTTAGTCTGATGCTTTATCTGTATGGGTGTGACTGTTGCTGAGAGTTGTGCCGATTTTGGTCTTGTTGCTTATGCATAAATGGACCGGGGCACGAGTCCTTTTACTCTAAAAAAAAAAACTCTGTGTCAGATAGTTCTTGAAGGGATAGTTACATGGCTTTGGCTAACTGTACAATCTTGATACTCTGTTATAGTTACGGATGAGTTACAATTCAGATCTTATTGGCACATGGTAGAATATAGTATGATAATTAGCTTATATGTATGTCCCTTTTTCGATCGTTTCCCTTAATTTGGTGGCAGTAAGTGTATAGTGTGATGATAAATGATAATATGGCTGTTATGTGACGACTATTAATTTGGTTTCCTTGGCGAAGTGGTTTGCTCCGAACCGGAGAAGAACACAAATCGGTGGGTTCAAGGCCCTGATGTTCCTTGACGAACACAGGCCGTTACTGCTGTGAGCTATTCCGATTACTTCCTCTGTTTCAGCAGAAGTTTTTGACCAGTAACAGGATCATCAGAAGTAGTTTCCTTATACCAACATGTCAGGCAACAAGCAATCTATTCTTCCAAAGACCAATGAAACAATTAGTATAATTACTGAATGGTTATATGCAATGTTGAGGTGCCAAGATATAACCTGAAAGGAAAATTTGTAGAGCCTATGAAGCTTATTAGTGGTGGCACATAATTTACGTTTTCATGCATATTCCGAAAGGTAACGGGGCCGGCCCTTAGGTCCAAAGTTGGGAGGTAATGGAGTAGGTGTTTCTGGTCGTGGCTTCGGTGTTCACCTCACCCGGGGCTCAAAAAGGAGAATTCCGGAATGCCTGCCGACGTCAAAAATGCATAAAGACTGATACTGTACTTATTACATCAATAATAATGTGTCATGCAAGAGAACAAAGGAAATGGTTCTGCGCAAATTATCATGAGTAATAGAATGTGACATTGCTCTACAACATCATACCATCTATAGTCACTAAATTAAATCAAACAATTTTATCATATTAATATGTGCAATGATAAATTTTTACCTTGGGAGGCTACCATAACGAGCATCCATGCATGGTAGGATAGAGTGTTGACTTCCTTCCGGGTCTGTTTAAGCAATTCAAAACATATTTGGGGTTAAAAAAAACAAAATGTTAGGGAAAACATTTTGGTGGTCTGTGTCTCACTTACAATTGAAATTCTTATACAAGAAGCTATAATTAACGCGACCCTTTTTAATCTGGAAACCAATTGTCATAGGAGAAAAATGAACATAAATTGTACTAATCTCCTACTATAAAGAAAACCAAGCATCATCAACTACTAGCAGTGTGTTGCTCTCCTGGGAATCTCATGCCTACTATTATCGTATTACACTGGCAATCACCAACACAAACAGATAAAACTAAAGCTTATTATTTACTATTTCCGATATTGGTTGAAAACTGCTCCAGTTCATGGGCGACCAAAATGGAGTTGCCACTTGTGTTCATATAAGAACACCAGGATCCAGTTATATCATCTTATCTTCATCGGCTTGCAGCCTGATAAAACCTAAGCTAGCTTTGCATGTTTGTATCAGGATTCAGTCTCTTCAATCCGTAATTGCAGAATGCAACACTAGCTAACAAACATGGAAATCTTGACCACCTCTGAAAATCACACACGAGTGAAGTACTACATCTGTCCCTTTTTATAGGGCGTTTTGGAGGTTTGGATTTTTCCCTAAATGTAGGGCGTTTTGAGGATAAGACAAACTTTGTGGTTAGTGAGAGGTTTGGTAGAGAGATGAGTTGAGGTAAAATAGAGGGTATGGTGGTCTTTTGCCTCTCACACTATTTTTGTGTTGAATGCTAGAAAGCCATATATTTAGGGCCGGAGGGAGTATTGAACAGTACATAGATAGATAATAATCACTAGTTTATTCAGAATAATAAAGAGAAGGCGTCACCCTACATTGTGTCTTGCCTCTTGTCTACTTTGTGTGCTTGTTCTCTACCGTCGATAGCGTTACTGTAACACAAACGACCGCTGCCGGTTCCGATTTCTACGAGGGTCTCCATAGCATACGAACCTATGTATCACATCATATTTGAATGTGATTATTAGAACAATATAATTATAAATTTTATTTATTATGGCTTTTTCACATAGCCACCCAAAACAACAACTAGTATTGAGAGCACGTTGGTTTATGTGCTTTTGGATTCGCGCCTATTTGTTTCTGGAGCCCTTCTCCCTCTCACATGTAGTTTTGTGATAGTTTAATAAATTTCTGTAGTTTTGTACTAAAATTTACTTTTAATGTAAAGGCAGAGATTTAATAGTTCCAGAAAAGGCAGACGCATTGGATTGGCATCGCAGTATGGCAGTATATATTTTTTAATTCGCAAAAAATGTATATATATATATATATTTGAATACAGTAGTATGGCAGTATACAATCGAGAGAGAGTTCACAGTATGGCACTCTCAGGAGCCGTCTTCCTCGCGAGTCGCAACTCGCGAGTCTCGCGACTGCGGCACACTCGTCGTAGGAGCAGCGAACCCGCGAACCTCGACCAATCGGAAGCCGAGATACACGTCGACGCGGGGATTAGAGATCGATCAAATCAAGCCGAGCGAGATGTCAAAAAAGAAAAATACTTCCACTGTTTTTCAATACTTGACACTTTTGATTTTTACTGTTTTAAATTTGACCATGATTTTTCATTAATGCATAGTTAAACTCTTATAAATATATGATGTTACTAAAATACTATCTACACCACATCTAATAATTATATGTTTAATTTGTATAACTAATATTTTAAAAGTTATTAAACGGTCAAAGTGTGAATAGTACTGTCAACAGTGTTAATTATTTAAAAACGGAGGAAGTAAAAAAATCAAGCCGAGGGAATCCGATCTCCATCATCAAAACCCACCTCGTCGCATTCCTCATTCGGATCCCAGAGATCCTCCCATCCCCTGCGCCTCCCGCCGATCCAAATCGAGCCAGCATCCCCGCGCCTCAGATCTGCGCGCGGCCCCGCCCCCAGACAGCACGGCCGCCATGGAGGAGACGCGGCCGCGGCCGCAGCAGCAGCCGCAGCCGGCGCACGCGTCTCCTCCGTTCCCCGCGGCGCCCTTCACCCCGCCGCCGCGCGTCTTCACCCCGGCGGCCGCGCGGGGCACCCCGAGCCCTGGCTCCGGCCCCGGCCCCGCGCACCTCAGCACGCCACCGGGCCCACCCGTCTTCTCCTCGCCGCTGCGCCCCGCGGCCGTGCCCTTCCGCACCACCCCGGCCTCGCCCCACCCCTCGCCCTTCGCCGCGGGGTACCCTTCCTCCTCGTCGTCCTCCGTCACCACCGCCTCCCTCCCCACCTCGTCCGCGCCGCGCTTCCTCAACGGCGCTTTCACTCCGCAGGGGGACCTCGCCACGCCGCCGCCGCCGCCGCGCCTCCAGGGGGACGGCCTTGACAGCCCCTACGTCCAGTTCTCCGCGCACAAGGTACGCTTCGTTCCCACTCCGCTGCATCGATGAATGTCCTTCTCCAGTTTTCCTAGAGCTTAAGCTGTGGAGTACTTATAAAGCACAGTACCATTTGGATCCTAACCTAGAATTCAGACACCGCCTGTTTATGCATTCACCGATGCAACTCTTGTTTCCACCACCACAAGGTTTAGTAAATAGTAATCTGTGCCGTTTGTGATGTGCATTTTGCAATTACAGGTGCTGAAGCAGAAGAAGCTGCTGAATGCCCCTAGCTTGGGGTTCGGGGCTCTGGTTTCTCCAGGAAGGGAGGTGTCTCCTGGGCCAGAGGTTGTGGAGCGTGATGCACGCCGGTGCCTGAACTGTGGGGCTTATGTCAATATGTACTGTGATGTGATGATCGACTCTGGGCAGTGGCAGTGCGTCATTTGCAAGAAGCTCAACGGCAGCGAGGGGGAATTCAGGGTATCCAGCAAGCAGGACCTGCTCCAGTGGCCAGAGCTTGCGTTGACCACTGTGGATTATGTGCAAGTGGGGAACAGGCGGCCGGGCTTTGTTCCGGTGACCGACTCGAGGGTGTCTGGCCCCATTTTTATCCTCATAGACGAATGTCTCGACGAGGCTAACCTGCAGCATCTGCAGGGCTCCTTGCATGCTTTTGTAGATTCTCTCCCTCCTATGGCGAAGATTGGAATAATCACCTACGGGCGGACTGTCTCGGTGTATGATTTCTCAGAGGGGGCGGCAGTGTCAGCAGATGTGCTACCTGGAAATAAGTCGCCTACACATGAGTCTTTGAAGGCGCTAATATATGGGACAGGTGTTTACATGTCTCCCATTCATGCTTCGCTGCCTGTTGCACACACAATATTCTCGTCTCTGAGACCCTATCAGCTGAGTGTGCCTGAAGTTTCAAGGGATCGCTGCATTGGGGCAGCAGTAGAGGTTGCCCTTGGTATTATTCAAGGGCCTTCAGTCGAGCTGGCTCGTGGGATCATCAAGAGATCTGGAGGCAACTGCAGAATTTTGGTGTGTGCTGGCGGCCCTAGCACATTTGGACCAGGATCTGTGCCTCACTCTGTTCAGCACCCAAATTATGCTTACCTGGAGAAGACAGCTATGAAGTGGATGGAGAATCTTGGGCATGAAGCACAGAGGCACAGTACAGTTGTTGATATTCTTTGTGCCGGAACGTGTCCTGTGAGAGTTCCTGTTCTGCAACCATTGGCAAAGTGTTCTGGAGGTGTGCTTTTACTTCATGATGACTTTGGAGAGGCCTTTGGGGTCAATTTGCAAAGGGCAGCGACTAGAGCAGCTGGTTCCCATGGCTTATTTGAGATCAGATGTTCAGATACCATGCTTGTTACTCAAGTTATTGGCCCTGGTGAAGAGGCATCTCCTGATTCTCATGAATCATTCAAGCATGACAGCTCATTTTGTATCCAGATGCATAGTGTTGAGGAGACACAGAGTTTTTCTGTGTCAATGGAGACAAAGAGTGACATCAAGAATAATTTTGTTTACTTTCAGTTTGCAGTCCGTTATTCCAATATGTATCAAGCAGAAATCACTCGGGTGATCACTATGAGGCTGCAAACTGTTGATGGTTTGTCTGCATATCTGGCAAGTGTACAGGAAGATGTTGCTTCAGTTATCATAGGTAAAAGAACAGTCTTGCGCGCCAGAACAGCTTCTGATGCTATTGACATGAGGCTCTCAATTGATGAAAGAGTAAAGGATATAGCTTTCAAGTTTGGTAGTCAGGCCCCAAAATCAAAGCTTTACCGATTCCCAAAGGAACTAGCGTCACTTCCTGAGTGCTTGTTTCATCTGAAAAGGGGACCACTTTTGGGCAGCATAATAGGACATGAAGATGAAAGATCTGTGCTTCGGAATTTGTTCTTGAATGCATCATTTGACCTTTCACTCCGTATGATGGCACCTCGGTGCATAATGCATCGTGAAGGCGGTACATTTGAGGAGTTGCCAGCATATGATCTTGCCATGCAATCTAATGCTGCGGTGGTACTAGACCATGGAACTGATATTTTCATTTGGTTGGTATGTTGCTTCAGATCCTTCTCCTTTGCCATGTTATCTTAGTTTTGAAATTTGATGTATAACCCTTTCTTCGTTATCTTCAACTCGTCTCAATGGTGATCATTCTTGAATCTTGATGATAGGAGTTCACTAGTCACTAGTATTGATGATATCTTTTTCCTCTGCATGTATTTTAGATATTAGCTTGGCTTTCTTCATATGTTTGAACCTTCGACATGTCGTTGACAAGTAAAAAACCATGGTACCACATATTAGTTTGATTTCACAGAAGGAATTAATAATATTGCTTTCTGTGAGGTAGACAAAGCTGAAATGGGTAACTTTAGCAGTACCATTTTAGTGATTATTAACTTGCACCTAGGGTTATAAATTTATATAACAGGTAGTGTAGTGTGAACTCAATGGAAAGATGAGTGCATTGAAATTGCTGAATTACCACTGATAGTAAATGCCAAAAGGAAACTGATTAATGGTAAGAAACTTAAAAGCAGGAACATTTTACTCCTGAGAAAACATTTGTTGAACTGTCATTGCTGCATCTTTGCAGGGTGCTGAGCTAGCAGCCCAAGAAGGGCAAAGTGCAGCAGCTCTAGCAGCATGCCGTACACTGGCTGAAGAGCTCAGCGAGCAACGTTTTCCTGCTCCCAGGATACTTTCATTCAAAGTCAGTTTGCTTGTTCTCATCTTTCACTGTTACTTTTAGCCACTTTCCCCCCTCCTAAACTATTTTTCTCATAACTGTTCTCTAACTAATAAGGAAAATTTCTGTTGGATTGAAACTTAAGATAACCTCAGGATACAAAATTTCTGTTTAATATTGACTCAAAAAAATTCTGTTTAATATAACCTCTGATTTAAGATAGTCATGGCATAAGAGCTTCTGTTGCTAGGGACGGCAATGGGGTGTTGGGGACAGAGGGTCCATACCCATGAGTAAAACCTCCCATTGCCCACACCCATATGTAATCTGTAGCACGGAAGAGAGAACTGATAGAATGGATATATGTTCATGTAATTTTATTAGAATTGCTTATTGCTGGCAAGGGAACACGTTATCTCCACCCTCCTGCCTCGTTCGCAGGTGACCAGTATGGATGAGATGACCACGATGGACTGATGGGGATAGGCAATGTATAGAGGGTGGCTCTTATAGCATTGGAATTGAGTTTAGGACTTTTTGAGTTTTAATTTCATTATAGACAACTTTATCTATATATTTCATATATATGGACCCATATGCCATACAATTTTAACTGATTGTTCTTTCCTATAACTTTGGTACAGGAAGGGAGCTCACAGGCTAGATACTTTGTCTCACGCCTGATCCCCGCTCACAAGGACCCTACTTATGAGCAGGTAATAATTTCTGTTAACCTTTGTTGCATTGTGGTTCACCGAAATCCATCCATCCTACTGTTTATCTCACTTATTATTACGGCTACTTCGAGCAATGTGGTTCTTGAGAAAGTAATCTGAACTTCTGTGATGCAACGCAATTTGTTAACAGAGACCTTTTGCTCGTTTCAGGAGTCAAGATTTCCGCAATTACGGACACTTACTCCGGAGCAGAGGGCTAGGCTAAAGAGCAGCTTCATTCACTTCGACGACCACAGTTTCTGTGAGTGGATGCGCAGCTTGAAACTGGTCCCACCGGAACCAAGCTAACACAAATAATGGGAGCAGTGCATTTTAAAACGGTGGATAGCTAAAGAAGCCATGTCATGGCTTCTGATAGAGTTGCCAAACAATAGCTGAGATCGAATTGAGCAAAATTGTGGGGGTGGGGGAAATGCCAAAGCCGAGCCCATATTTGGTTTGTGAAGTTGTAAGATTTTGCCTGATTCTTTTAGGGTGCTGGGAGTTGTATGATTTTGCCCGATTCTTTTTGTTTTTTTTAACCCCAGCATAATCTCATAAATGGTCTCTTCTCATACATGCGAGAAATTTACACAATAAGTGTCATAGATGCTCTCCTGTAGCTGAAGATTTCATTGGGTGGTACATGAACATTTTGAAGGAGGTTCTGACAATTCTTTGAGGTCCATTTATTTGTCAGGGCCCCATAACCCTTTGTTGGATTATCCGTCTGTACAGTTTAACCGTGCCTTCAGTAAGATTGTGAAAGCTAAGCATTGATTCGATAACTCCATTGGATGTCCTACCAAATTTTTAGCTGCTGCTGGTTGTGAAATGGTGATCCAGGCAAGTCATCCTTTTTTACCACAACGTCAGACCATGGTTTGTGGGTACTAACTTTTGCTTCTTTTTTTCGTGTTTCAAACTGGGTCGTTTTGTTGAGTCCAAAGGCTTCCATTGATAACTAATGCTGTGACTTAACTCAAAAAATTGTACTAGTAATGTAGATTTAAATACAAGCTCGAGGATTGGGCTCTGAGTGCACAAAGTGAGTTGGTAGATCCAGACCGGTTCAGCCCAGTTTGTTGCCATCCCTAAAGCCCAACTTGTTTGGGCCGATACGGAGATGGGCTGGGTCCACGGTCCACCATCTCCTTATCCATCTCCTTCCACCCGTAGCACGCCACAGCCGTTAGCTGCCCACCACCCAGAGCACGCGGCGGCCGGTCGCCGTGTTCGTGCCTCGGCCACCCGAACCGCCGGAAAGGAGCCTTCGAGCCCAGCGGCGAGCAAGCGCGCCATGGCCATGGCGCGTCCCGCTTCCGCCGCTGCGGCGGCCGGACTGTGCTGCCCCCACACTTCGTCTGCCACCACTCTCCCCTCGCCTCCTCCTCTAAGTAGTGATGGCGGTGGCCGGGTCCAGTTCCAGCGTCTCCGGCGAGGCCGTGCGATGCAGGAGCAGAGGGGAGGCAGACACGTCGCGCGCGCGTCGCTGGGGGGCCTGCTGGGCGGCGTGTTTGGCGGGGGCGGCCGCGACGACGGGGAGGCGACGCGTAAGAAGTACGCCGACACCGTGGCTCGCATCAACGCCATGGAGCCCGAAGTCTCCGCGCTCTCTGACGCCGACCTGCGCGCACGCACCGCCGGGCTCCAGGGCCGGGCGCGCTCCGGTGAATCGCTCGACTCCATCCTCCCAGTGCGTACCCAAACATCGTGATTCGTGAACACTTTTCGTATGCTTTCAGTAACAGAAGTCTTGAGTTGCGAGTTGCGATCACTATTATATACTAGTAATGTTTAAAGTAGAATCAGAATACCTTGCATTTCCTGTTAACTGACAGGAACACAATTATTTTGATTTTCTATGTTGGCCTGAGTAATAAACTAGAATATCGATATTGAAACCTTACCTTCAATTTTTCTCTCTTCACGCTGCAAAGTAAGGGGGGTAATACTGCACACAAACAAAACACGACAGCACGGCTTGAACTGCTAATATAGCAATAGAATGTAATAAAAAAGTACTCCCTCCAGTGTCTAATTGATGACATTTGCACAACATTTTTAGTTCAAAAACGAGCTACTGGGGTGAGTAAAGTAGTTGTTTGCTAATTTTGTATAAACTTTAGGCCAAAATTTGGAAATGTCAAGTTCAATACGCACTTGACAAGTAGATGATCCACTTTATGTTGACCATTGAAGAATGCAAAAGCTTTATATATTCAACATTAGCAGTAGAAGGAAATCAATTCACTGACCGCATCTTCTATACAATTAAACAAACTAAGCAAGAACTACAGTTCTTCAAGAAGATTTATGCTGTAAAGCTATAGCAGTTATATGGAGGGAGAAGTCAATAAACGAATTCTCTATTTCTTTTCATTAGTCACTATAAGATGACCCAATATATGCTAAGCACAAAACCACCCATATAATCATATCTCAGCGTGGAATGTTCTTTATGGTTTGTGTAGGAAGCGTTTGCTGTTGTCAGGGAGGCTTCCAAGAGAGTTTTAGGCCTTCGTCCCTTTGATGTACAGCTGATTGGTGGCATGGTTCTGCATAAGGGGGAAATTGCAGAAATGAAGACTGGAGAGGGGAAGACTCTTGTGGCCATTCTGCCAGCATACTTAAATGCTTTGAGTGGGAAAGGAGTACATGTTGTCACAGTCAATGATTATCTTGCAAGGCGTGATTGTGAGTGGGTTGGCCAAGTTCCTCGATTTCTTGGACTGCAGGTTGGCCTAATTCAACGTATGTGATCACATCACATTGTTCATTCCTGTAGTTCGTGCCATCTCCGATTGCACATATTATTCAGTTTACACCTTTAAATACATAAATTGATGAAGCTTCTTTACCTGGGTGAGCCGTAGTGAGTGAAAGGTCGATGGAAGTACTGAATGACTGGCATGTATTAGAAAAAGTAGAATTACATAAGCCCAAGTGTATGGCTTATCTGAACCATGAAAGCCAGACAGTTCCTACCATGAATGTATAGCTGGGTCATTACCGTTCTGAGTTACAGCATATTTCTCTCCACTATCACGTAACATCATGCTTCCTAGCCAATTGGCAATTGATTCTCTCTTGCCTGCATCATTGATTTGTTCTGTTCCTCTGTTCGCTAGTGATGGTTTGTTGAACAGAGATTTACTCTTTATTCTGACAGAGAACATGACACCTGAGCAAAGGAGGGAAAATTACTCGTGTGATATTACTTACGTCACAAACAGCGAGCTTGGTTTTGATTATCTGAGAGACAACCTTGCGATGGTATGCCACTTCTTCGATGAAAATTATCTATTATTACTCAAGATCCTTTGTACAAGCTTCCATTTTAATTATAGGAGGATGACCGCATCTCCCGGGATTTAACCAAGTCTTTGTTTTTGCAGACTGTAGATGAGCTTGTATTGAGGAACTTCAACTATTGTGTGATAGATGAAGTTGATTCTATCCTTATTGATGAAGCAAGAACACCTCTTATAATATCAGGCCTAGCTGAGAAGCCAAGCGATCGGTATTACAAAGCAGCAAAAATAGCTGAAGCTTTTGAGCGAGACATCCATTACACTGTGAGCAATAAACTAATTCCTATCCCTGTGGAATCACTTCTAGATGGATATTCAGTAGTATTGATTACGTATGCAAGGTGCCCACATGTTATCGATCTTCTCCTGGCCAGTTTATTTTGGCACCCTTGATTTTCGAAACTTTTATTTGCCATTCCTATCTGAGATTAAAAATACATACCCAAATATTCTGTTGCCATTTCTATAAGAATAATAAGCAGAAGTTTCTTATATATATACCTAAACTATAGCCATAATTTCATAATTTTATTGATTTGGTTTGTTGTAATAAGTTATCATCTTATAAATGATTGATTCTTCAGGTTGATGAAAAGCAGAGAAATGTTTTACTTACAGAGCAAGGTTATGCTGATGCTGAAGAAATACTGGACATAAATGACCTATATGATCCTCGTGAACAATGGGCTTCGTATGTTCTTAATGCAATCAAAGCTAAGGAGCTCTTCCTTAAAGATGTGAATTACATTGTCCGTAGCAAGGAAGTGCTCATTGTTGATGAGTTCACAGGCAGAGTTATGGCGGTTAGTATTTTTCTCATTATGAAGTTTTGCAAGACATTTCATTGCCCCCATATGGCATAAAGTCCTAAACAAATTCAACCATATTGTTGTTCCTAGAAAATGTATGGCTTTAGGCTCAGGCTAATCATGGTTGGTTGACACCTATAAGATTATATGTATCTATATTTTCATTGTTGATTTTCCTCGATAGGCAAACCTTTGACCTGTATATCTGAGTCTAGTTAGGGAGCTTGCCTTTGCACTAGCATTCCATTGTGCAAGTTTACTCTGACTGAGGGATACACATACTTGCAATTCATAGATGCTAACATTTTCACATACTGACATACAATATATGAATTAGGAAGTAAGCAAAACAAGTGGGAAAAGGTGCAGTTGATAGCTGCTGTATTTTGCATAAACGCCTTTGCGTTGTATGCTCTGGGTGGCAGGGCTTGTTTATGTAGGGTGAAGATGTTGAAATAAAAATCTCATTACTCTACTTTTCACATTTGAAGTTTTATGTTTTCGGCAGGGCAGGAGATGGAGTGATGGTCTCCATCAAGCAATTGAAGCAAAAGAAGGTGTACCTATACAAAATGAAACAATAACTCTCGCATCAATAAGTTACCAAAACTTCTTTCTTCAGGCAAGTGACAGTTCTTTTAATCGAAACTTGCAATGCTAAGAAGTTACTGGGAAGCATATTCATGCATCAAGTCTGTTTCAGCTGCAAAGGCCACTAGCCACTGTTGAGCATTCATACTGATAAAATATCTGTAATGAATATATGGCTTAGTGTGCTGGATGAGCAACCTCCTCCTTTTACTTTCTTTTCTTTGTTACATTTTCAATCTGTTCCCTACTCAGGAAGCCAATTATTTTTATAACAGTTTCCAAAACTCTGTGGCATGACTGGCACTGCAGCTACGGAGAGCCAAGAGTTCCAGAGCATATATAAACTGAAAGTTACTGTTGTTCCAACAAATAAGCCAATGATACGAAAGGTGCTTGCATTTTAGTTTTATGATTATTTAATTCTTGGTAACTGCTAAAGATGTTTTTTTGATCCAATTGTCATTCTCATTTTCTGTGAATGATTTTTTCTTCTTTCTTTGCAGGATGAATCAGATGTTGTTTTTAGAGCAACAAATGGAAAATGGCGTGCTGTTCTTGTGGAGATATCGAGAATGAATAAAGTTGGCCGTCCTGTCCTTGTTGGTACCACTAGCGTTGAGCAAAGTGAATCTTTATCGGAACAATTGCGCGAAGCTGGGATTTCTCATGAGGTATTCCTATTAATTACATTAACACCAACAGTGCATTCCTTCTGCATTCTAGACTGCTTTTCTTAGAGCTCACTGCACAGAGATGTTGATACTTGACCAAAGTCCCTTTATACCATATATCATTTCCCCATATATTCTTACGCATGGGGCAAATGCTTCAGAAATACTTGAGTAGATTCCTCAGTATCAATTCCAGACTATTGAGTAGATTCCTCAGTGGCAACACTAAATTAATCCAGAGAATTTTTTTCCCTTCCTGAGTTAATACAAACAAAACTGACAAAATTTCCATATCCCTTGACTTTAGCTAATTTATTAGCATTTCAGCATGCTTATGTTTGGCATTTGCAGTCATACCTTTTTTTGCCCTTGAAAACTAGTCCTTAGGTGAAAACTGCGGAGAGTCCACCTTGTCAATTAGTTTTCCTTCTTGCACAAGAAAGGAAGCAATGAAAGGATTAGGATAGGGTGATACTTAAAAATTAATTAATAATGGAGATTCCTTGCCGATACGCTGCACTGCATGTCACCTGTTATTTTCTAGCATGCTTGTAAGTTACATCCTCTAAGTTCTCATTACTTAAGGTGCCCGAAGCCATCTAATATTTTAGCTTCATTGTTTATAAATTCTCTATTGAAGGTCCTGAATGCTAAGCCAGAGAATGTTGAGAGGGAGGCAGAGATTGTGGCTCAGAGTGGACGCCTTGGTGCCGTGACAATTGCCACTAACATGGCAGGACGTGGAACAGATATTATCCTTGGTGGCAATGCGGAATTCATGGCCAGGTTGAAGTTGCGTGAGATCCTTATGCCAAGGTATTAGGTTTCTTAGTCAGAACTGCAAATATTTTACAGCACTGCAATACATGCATGCAACCATAAAAACAAGGCGGGTTTTATACATTAGCCAGGTTCTTTATGTCGCTTTTGCTTGCAATGAATTAGGAAAAGTTAAACTTGATCATTCCAATAAACTTCTCCAGGAACCCTTATGCATGCTTCCTAAAATGGGACCATACTTTTTTCCTGTGCATATGTGCAACTGAATGCAACCCTTGGTTATATTCAAGTGTTCAGTTGTTCTTATACTCTATTGTCAATCTGAATGATGCAGAGTCGTTGATCCACTAGATGGTGTCATTGTATCGAAAAAGCAGATGACACCAAGAAAGACATGGAAGGTAGATTATAGGCTATATGTTTAGTAAACACGTTATGATTCTCTGATTCTGTGAATTCGTGCACAAGATTGTTGTATTGTGGTTTAACTTATGATGAAAATTGACTCAGTGACTTACTATGCTTATTCTCCCGTAGACAAATGAAAGCTTGTTCCCTTGTGAACTTTCAAAAGAAACATTATCATCTGTTAAAGATGCAGTTGAAGTGGCTGTGAAAGAATGGGGAGAGAAATCATTAACTGAGCTAGAAGCAGAAGAACGGCTGTCCTACTCGTGTGAGAAGGTACATTTTTTGTAACAACCATAAATACTTCGTTTGAGTTTGTGTTCATATTTTAACATTCAATTTCGATATGAAATGCAAATGCTTAAGAAACACTTGACTAGATTCCTCAGTATCAATTCAAGACTATTCTTTTAAGACATGATTGAAAAAGGATAATATGAGTATCAATTCTAGATTATTCTTTTAAGACATGATTGAGAAAGGATATTATGGGAACACCATTGGATTTTTTCCATACTATATCTTGTATATCTGGCACTATATTGGAGATAATTAAAAATATCAAGTACTATCGAGAGTTTTACATGTAAAATTATATCATGATATATTTTTTTGGTTCTTTCTTAAGAGCCTTATGGTTGTAATTACTAATTAGTAACTCATAAATGCATTGATCTGTTAGAAAATTTGCTAGGGTAGGATTCAGACTTCAGAATAACAGTTATTTTAACGCATCAAAGTATCAATATTTCTTTGAGTCATGGACACTGATGATATTATATTAAGCTTTACTAAAGGTTCATTGTATTCATGTTCAAAAATGGTAATTATTGGTGGTGGCTCAGATCTGGATATTGCAGTAGTTGCCACAACTTATTTCACTTTTGAGTCCACAAACCGCTAAGATATATATTGCTGTCTGGCCGTCTGTAATCCTGTTTAGACATGTACACATGCACTGATCCTCAGAAATGGTACATCACTGGTGGAAGTGTTCCTATAAATATGCTTGGATACATGAATATCGGGTGTGTGGTGTGTTGTACTCTCTTCTTCTATTAATGCAATGATACGCAGCTCTCCTGCGTGTTCGAGAAAAAAATATGCTTGGATATAGAGCTAGCCCATCTATTGGATCAAAATACACTTTAATACGGATATTCTGTGAGAAATTTGTCTGTCCCACGCGCGGAGTGTTTGTTCCTGCACCAAATGCTTCCTATCCATCCATATTGTACCCAAACCAGGTGCATATGCAGGAAACTAAATTATGTTCCTTTATAATGTCAGGGGCCAACACGTGATGAAGTAATAGCGAATTTGAGAAACGCATTCATGAAGATAGCAGATGAATACAAAGTTTACACAGAGGAGGAAAAGAAGAAGGTTATATTGAATATTAAAGAAATATTTAAAGCTCTATGTGTCTCTGTTGAATATAGCGCTTATGAGATCATTGTTATTTTCAGGTCATTACAGCAGGTGGGCTTCATGTAGTAGGAACAGAGCGCCATGAATCACGCAGAATTGACAATCAGGTAGGTAATACTGTTGAAGTTATTGCTGTTAATACGCAGGGTTCAACCCAATCTATCTTTCCGCTTCGTGGATTGCATGTGAATGTAAATCTAGAATCACAAAATCCACACACATTTGCAAAATGGTTATGTTTCATGAATCAATCCATGGTACAAGTATAGGCAAAGGTGATAACAAACAGGGGCGGAGCTACGTGTAGTTGTCGGGGTCCGGTGACCCCGACGACCTCAGCAAAACTCCATGTAATAGCTGCTTGCGGGTAGAAGAGGACCCCACACTCAAGGCAGATTAGTGCTTAATGACCCCGACGAATCCATTTCTGGCTTCGCCCCTGATAACAAAACAGTTAACAAAAGCCTGTTTACTCTAATCATGGCTGAAATGATTAAAATTTAATTGATTTTCTTTATCTGTTCTTAGCTCCGTGGTCGAAGTGGCAGGCAAGGGGATCCTGGAAGCTCTCGCTTCTTTCTTAGTCTAGAGGATAATATCTTCAGGATCTTTGGAGGTGACAGGATACAGGTTTGTATTGCTTTCTCTATTTCCAAACAGTTAACACAATTGGCTGCGCCGTGTAAAAGTACAATACTGCCTCAAAATTCAGTTGCAGTTTTCCCATTTTCGAGGTGATATCTCTTATTGTTCTACCTCTGTATTTAAGTTGTAGACGTCCAAACATTAATCTTAAGCCAAAATTGAACTACCTGTGCTGTTCGGATGACAACAAATAAAATATGGAGGGCTCACATTACTAAATGCTTCCGAAGGAGTAGGATATATGTCTAAAGTTGCATGTTATTCTTCAGTAATTGGAAATGCCTCATTCGTAAAATCGTAAAAATGGAATGGTGTACTGATATCCAGTCTGTGACAAATTTTCTGAAGAACGGAATGTGATAATCTCATAATACTAGCTAGTGGTCCCAAGTGTGTTTCTACTAACCTTAATCTGGATCCACTTTGTAGCGTTATTGTAAGACACTTGTGTAAGTCTTTTTCCCTAAATACTCTATTTTAACATTTACCTTCAGAAGTGAGTCTGTTAAAGCTAGAGTTACTGCATCACTTGATTGCTTGCTGCTTCAAACATGTACTCTTGGCATGACTTTTCCATGTTATTTCAAAATTTTGTAAGGTACACTAATGAATCTAAACTTGTAATTTTTAATTTCTTTTCTAGGGTCTGATGCAAGCATTCAGAGTTGAAGATCTTCCTATTGAATCAAAGATGCTAACAAGGGCCCTAGATGAAGCTCAGCGGAAAGTTGAGAACTACTTTTTTGATACCAGGAAGCAGTTATTTGAGTATGATGAGGTATTGAACAGCCAGAGAGATCGTGTGTACGCAGAAAGGAGACGTGCCCTTGCATCCGATAGTCTCGAGTCACTTATTGTTGAATATGCTGAATTAACAATGGATGACATATTAGAGGTTAGTAGCTGTCACCAATGGATGTTTGTGAATCGGAACTTTGTTTAACATTTATTTGAGTTGAAAGCATCCAAACATTGTGTTACCCTGAACTATAAGTGCTAAAAGATTTCTTTCTCCTCTTTGCAGGCAAACATTGGCCCTGATACTCCAAAGGAAAGTTGGGACTTTCCCAAGCTTATAGCCAAACTGCAACAGTGAGTTTCAGATACCTATGTTATTAATCAGAATTTTTTCGGGTATCTGTTAACTGATGTACTGTCACCTTTATTGTAATGTTTCTTGTAACTTTTCTGTTAGGTATTGCTATCTGTTAGATGACTTGACACCAGAATTATTGGAGAGTAAAAGCTCAAGCTATGAAGATTTGCGGGACTATCTTCGTACACGAGGACGTGAAGCATACTTCCAGAAAACTGTGAGTTTTGTCTTTGTGCTATTATGAAAGGCTAATGCAAAATGCCTGTTAAAATGAAGAGAATATTTGGAGTATTTACACATTTTGAACTAGTCGTATCAAATAGGTAAGCAGTTCTTATATTAGTGGAAGGGGGTAAAATCTGAATTTTGTTGATCTGCATTTCCTTATGTAAAATTTATCCACTCGTTTGTTATAACTGGCTAGATGCTATTTTTCTCAAAACTTGCTTTGAAAAATATAATTGTATTGGTAAACTATTAAGTAACTATGCCAGGAGCAAAGAAAATAGTAAGTTGTCATTCCTCCTTCCATAACTTGTTCTTGTATATCAGGAAATTGTGGAGAAGCAAGCTCCGGGCTTGATGAAAGAAGCTGAGCGGTTCCTGATTCTAAGCAACATTGATAGACTCTGGAAAGAACATCTGCAAGCATTAAAGTTTGTACAACAAGCGGTTGGTCTTAGGGGTTATGCTCAACGAGATCCTCTTATCGAGTATAAACTCGAGGGATATAATCTGTTCCTGGACATGATGGCTCAAATCCGGAGAAATGTTATTTATTCTGTATATCAGGTTTGTCCATCCACCCTGTCCCATAAGAATCCTCTCATTTTTCATGCTGCATTTTGACACTTTCTAGGTAAAACATTTCATCCGATTAGTTAGAACTGATGTTGCAACTTTCTTTCAAGAAATTTATATTGCATTTTATCATTAAACATTTCCTTTGTGCTGTGTGAAATGCATATGACATGTTGTCAACTGATTTGAAGCTAGATCTATCATAAGAACAAATTGAGGTTTTACTAGTGGATTGTCTTGCATATTGAATCATCATGATCCTTCCTGATCATTTGCATTGGCGATCCACATACCATACTTAGTTTTCACATGCTTTGTTTTGTTATACCTTGTAAATATATCATTGGTTTTGGCTATCGAAAATGCTTCATTCAACGTACCTTGTGATTCTAAAAATATCATTCTTTCTTTTTCTACAGTTCAAACCTGTGGTGAAGAATCAAGAAGAGGAGAAATCTCAAAATAAGGGTTCAAAAAAGAAAGTAGACAAAAAGGGTGCTAACAAACTTGGTGCTGCCCAAGCGGCATCATGATCTTGTGAAAATGCGACTATGTAAGGGCAACATTCCTCTATGTGGCGGTTGGCATTTCAGTGTATGTGAAATGTGAACAAAATTTGTGACAGGTTTCAGATGATGTAGCGGCTTAAGTAAATACTGGGGCACAGCTTCAAAATGTAGCTAATTCCTGGAATTCATGATCCAATCAGCACATCCAACGCTATGCCCCAACATATGTTCTTAGTATGGATAGCATCAGTTGTACCTGTTCTACAGAAGTAGAACTTGTAATAGCAAGTCTCTGCTCCTCTACCTGCAGTTTTGTATAGTGATGTAATTCTTTTTTGTTGGTAGAAATCACTCAATGGTCTCTTTTTAGTTTTTGCATAGTATGAGCACCAGAATGAAATATAATTTAGATAAAATTCAGTGGTTGTGCCAACTGGCAAAATGATAGATAGCTGAGTAAATGGTCAACATCAGTCGTCCATGTTATGTTCAATTAATGGATCTACATCTGTTTTATGTAGAATCAGTCCAAAGAAAAAGAACATGCTGCTAGTTATCTAGAGCAACTACAAATTCGGGGAACCAAAAACATTTTTGATCATTTGTTCTTGAATTAATACTCGGTGGCTGCATTCAAATTCCTTCAGAACAATGTGATATACTCTTTCTAGAACGCATATGAACAATTGAATATTCTCATATGATGTTGTGGCAATTTTTGCCACAGGGATAGCGGCAATCAATTGCCTTGACTTCAGCTCGACTGAAGTACCAGTCGCCAACCGATCTTGCAATTCCCTGTGCAGCAACATGAAGAACATGAATACCAAATACCAATATGCCCCTACCAAATACCAATAAGTCCCCCCTTATATCCATCACTGAATAATGCTTTCTTTTGTATCTATATCTAAGTACTCTGGTGTTTCAGTTGATTATACCTTGTTTTGAATGGCAGGGGAGCCGCCTGCTGGGTTGTTCCAGGTGCCTATTAGCTCGGACTGGCAGTGTGCGAAGCAGGAGTCAATGAACAGCCCGTTCCTCTTGGAACCAGAGAAACCTTTGACGGATGCTACCATCTGATCCCTGAAATCTGCACATATAAGTGTATTAGTATCACAACACTTCATAACATTCAGATCATTGTTTGGTGAAGATTAACTCATACGAAGGTGGGTGCATATATGGGTAACGAATTTAACCTTGCAGGAATTTCATCTGGGTTGCATTGCAGGACGACCGGTTGGACTTGCATGCTTTCCAAGCACCGCTGGGGTCAGCTCTGTCTGGAGCCAGGCTCAGCACAATCTAAAGTATTCTAAACCATAAATTGCGTTCGCCAAATGTGAGTATGTAACAACTATACATCTAATCTAATCGTGCGACACCATATACAGAGAAAAGTCCGTTTACCTGAATGAAGTCGTATGCTGCATTTAGCAGGAAAATCGGGGTCTTTATGCCGTCAATTATATTTTGCGGGAAAAAGCACTGCATGCACATGAGGTAGGGTGTTCAGAGAAATTTTATGATTATGTTCTTGCATATGATATTTCCATCGGCATGGTACATGTATTCCCCAAAGTTTTCTCTTCGAATTAGTGGTTGCTTGCACTTTCACGCGGGGAGTTAGGGGCAAAAGAAATTGTGAAAGTAAATGGGAGCAGCAGCACTCACCGAGGTGGCGTCCAAACGGGCGGTGCAAGCCGGCGGCAGATTCCGAGCTATTCCCTGCATGGCCACAATGTCACCAAAGTAGGATCTCAAGCTGCGACCCCCGGAGACATCCATGCTGCACTTACACAAAACCTGTAA
Source organism: Eragrostis nindensis (assembly GCA_012490785.1). Taxonomy (NCBI): domain Eukaryota; kingdom Viridiplantae; phylum Streptophyta; class Magnoliopsida; order Poales; family Poaceae; genus Eragrostis; species Eragrostis nindensis. Next base: position 848,126 of record JAAXCT010000175.1, read on the forward strand.
TTAATTGATCGCTGTGCGTGTGATCCATTCCATGATCAACAAGCTTGGAGGATGTACGTACGCGTCGAGGTAGAGGCCGGCGTCGGCGAGGCACTTCACGTACGGTGGTGCCCTGGCCGGGCGGGAAGAAGGCGCCGAACTCGTCGCAGTGGAGTATGACGGCCAATCCGCCGGAGGAGCAGCCGGTGAGGAGCACCTGATGATCAGCAATTAATGCACTCATTACAATCAATGATCCAAGTAAGGATGATAGAGTGACAAATACATGTGCCTGAATGCAGCAGACTTTTGTTTGTCAGTAGAGTAGTTCGTTGGCAAACAAAGAGGTATCGGACCTGATTTGCAGAGGCCATTCCGATGGAGAGAAGATGTCTAATCGTTGCGTTCCAGATGCGCTGCCCCCGGAAATTTATCCCATTGTCCTACAATTAGCTCAAGCAGCAAGACATGGAAAGTAAGTTTCAAGTGAAATTGGCGAAGAGATGGGATTTCGATGAACGAGGTGTAGTTTGAACTCGGTAGTTGTGTCAAATAAGTTTCTGAAAAGAAAATGGCACTGAAGAAACCAGACAACGTTTGCAAAAGTTTCTTCCATACATATGCACCTTACCTTGTCGTATGTGTCGCCGGCAAAAGATCCACCGTCGCAGTAGCGAATCTTCACCCGGTTCCAGTTGTAAAAATCTGCACATACGCTTTGCCATGTTTGAGACTTGAGTGTTATTAGTTAGAGATGAATGAGGGGTGGTGGATGCATGGACGCACAAATTAACTAACCAGGATTGGCAACCGGGCTGCTGGTCATGATGCCGGTGAAGGGGATCTGCCTGTCCATGTGGTCCGACGAGCCGCGGCCGGTTTCCTTGGTACCCCGGCATGTCCTCGCATTGTTGCACCACCCGCCTCCCTGCATCCACACGGTCGTCATCTTCTCTCTTGTACTCACGTATTGCACGTATTTATTTTAGCACATCTGTTTTTCAAAGTTACAAAAGTATCATAATTAAAACTAACCTCTAGATTAACAATCCAGTTGTTTTGCCCTGCTCCCGAGCCAGGGTCCAAGTGGTAAGCAGGTGGAGTTCCATCCATGCACACTGAGTGAATACATACAAACAACGTCAATATCGAGACATGAACAACTTGGGATTAATTACTTCGGACTTCGGAGATTAAGTAGCAGCAACGGCACGGCAGGTTAGCCTTGGATCGCACGCATGAGTGACGCTTATCATTTGTGAAGTCACTAGCTAGGGAGCGTGCGTCGTCCTTGTCTTTTTTTTTTTTTTGAGACACTCATTTGTTATTTCGTAAGGTGAAGATCGATTAGAGGCCATTAATTAGTATCCCTGTGTGTGTGAGTGTGTCCTATGTGCACGCAAATTCATCACGTACAGTTGCTTCCAACTTGGACAACAACAGCGTGACTACCAACACAGAAACCGTTGACTTCAAATTCGAATTCACGACCCAAAAAAAAAAGTAGCTATTTCTTTCTTATCATGCTCACGACTTTTAACTAGAAAAAAAATCAAATTCTAACTGAAACTGCCAGGTTTTTAACAAAAAAATTTAAAAATATATGAAAGCGACCACCATGTGCGAGAGATTGCAACCTCAATGCCAACTACAGTGGCATCAGGTCGATCTTAAGACGACAGACCCGCTCCATTCCTGAAGAACAAAGAAAAGCAGAATCGCAGCTGCACACGTACCGGCTCCCTCGTCGACGGCGGACTTGAGGATGGTGATGGGCACCATCACAGACGCCGCGCGCCTCCTCCTCGGACCGCCGGCTGCTCCACCGCCCAGCACATCTGCCACCGCCGGCGACGGCGAGGTCTCCGCGCAGCAGCTGGCCACCAGAGCCACAAGTGGAACAAGAACAAGCAGCAGCGACGGCCCAGGTCTGATGATCACATCCGTCATCATCTCCGGAGACTGGCTGGATCAACCAACCAACCGGCTGCGCGAGGCCGCGGGAGCACGAGGAACCACCACCGGAGCTTAATCCGGCGACGAGTAATTAACGCATAGCACGAGGAAGGGGATCGAATAAAAAGTTGCGTACGTACGCTTCGATGTGTGCAGAGTGCACAGACGAAAAATAGTTGACAACTCTACAGCAGGAACACGCAGACTAGTGCAGTTTGTCAGAAAATTGGCTGGGCAGGATTAACAATGAGGTTTACGCGGATAGAGTAACATGCACAGATCGAATCGAGATAACAGAATATGAATCGAAACTACTGTTCAGATACCATCACTTTATATGGCGCGCGCCTCAAGTGCCTTTTCTTCTCCTCCTAATTTTACCAACCACGGTATATTGCCTTTCGAAAAAGACAGATATCACTTAGGGTCAATTAGTTATTCTCTCTTCGTCCATAAGTATAGTGCCCTATTTATTTTTCATAAGTCAAAGCTGTTGAACTTTGACCAATAATATCTATAAAAGCGTTATCTCCGTCTCAGAATATAAGTATTTTAAAAACAAAAGTCAAACATTTTCAACTTTAACCAACAATAAATATCTGAACAACATATTTTAAATACAAAGAGATGCATGATGGTTAACTTTGATCAAACTAAAAAATGCTTATATTCTAGAAAGGAGAGTATTTTAATTTAAATTAAAAAAGTTAGATTTATGATAGTTGATTTCACAATGAGTTTAGTAACATTATTTTTATGTTGTCAACTTTAAAAAAAATTGGAGTCAAAGTTTTTAAAAAATTAATTTAAAACAACAAAAGGTACTATATTTGTGGAAGGAGGGAGTATAATCTAGATGAGTACCCTTCTTCAAGAAGAGCAGTGCTACATCTATAAACAAGTTTTACGTAAATTCTACGCACTGCTGACGTGGCGAAACATGGTTGGTTTCGTGTTATGATTAGCATAATTCAAGGAGGCACTTCCTATAAGTTCACTCATACGTCAGCACAACTTGCCATAAATTCAGTATTTTGTAGGAATTTTGTAAAACTGTAAGTAAACATAGCATTGCTCCTTCAAGAATTGTAAGCATTTTTGGGTGTGATTAAAGTCAAACTTACTAAATTTGACCACTATTTGATAAAAATTAAAAATCATTTAAATAGAAAGACTTGATTTTTTTAATGAATCTAGTAGGATTATTTTTATAGTGAAAATTTTAGTGATTTTTTTCTCTTAATAGTCAAAGTTGAGAACGATTGTCAATGACCAAACTCAGAAATGCTTGATACTCCCTCCTTTTTATTTATATGACGCAGTTGATTTTTTTCATTACTTTGACCATTCGTCTTATCTACAAATATTTGTGCAAATAGCTAAATATATAGGTTAACCTTAAAATGCTTTTGATGATAGATCTAATGATACTAATTTCATGTTAAGTAACTAATTACATACTTATATATTGTTAGTCAAAGTTTAACGAAAAAGTCAACTGCGTCATATAAATAAAAACAGATGGAGTATTTGACTAGTTTGATTGCTACTATGCCCACGGACACAACAAAGTGGTGCCCGGCTGCCCGCATCCGCGCATAACGTGGTTTTTGCCAACAGGCAACACTCACTCATAGTCATTTTTAGTCAGCCTTTTTTTTTTTTGCGATGATCATTGTTAGGTCTAATTATTTACACTAGTTGTTGTTTTCAATCTGAAACATGGTCCATCAAATCAAGGGAAATAATTGCACGATCAAGGGAACATATTTCTCTCTTTTCATATGTTCTAGACTGTTTCTCTGTTTTTTTTAGGACTATAGAGGTCCCATCATCCTCTGTTATTATCTATAATTGACTTGCACTTTAGCAAATTAATATGATGTACAATGTACACTCACTGCAAAATCAAACTACATGGCCTGGCAGCAGAACTTTCTTCTCATATGATGTGGCGGCATGTTGTGTCGCAGGGGTAGGGGCAGTCGATTGCCTTCACTTCAGCTCGGTCGAAGTACCAGTCGCCAACTGATTTTGCGATCCCCTGGGCAACATTAACAAGAACACGCTAAAACGCGCTGCAAATTCAACAAGGGAAATATTTGCATGATCTGTGCCTGTGGCGTCATCTGATACCTTGTTTTGTATGGCAGGGGAGCCACCTGGTGCGTTGTTCCACGTGGCCGGCAGCTCGGACTGGCAGTGTGCGAAGCAAGAGTTCATGAACAGCCCGTTGCTCTTGGAACCAGAGAAGCCTTTCACGGATGCCACCATCTGGTCCCTGAAATCTACACTTGATCACGTTTAAAATTTTTGATTAGAACACTCATGTTTGATCGTTAGAACCTCGGATGATTTATTGATTCAACAGCTTGTGTATATTTATTTGATCACTCATGATCAACCTTGCAGAAATTTCATCTGGGATGCGTCGCAGGCGGAGCGGTTGAACTTGCAGGCCCGCCAGGCGCCGCTGGGATCAGCTGCGTTTGGGGCCAGGCTTTCCTGAATCTGATCCATGGATTACATTTGGTCAGAGATTGTTAGTGTTGAACAGCAGCCAGGAGGAAAATTTAGTTTCTGTATGTACCTGCCATGCGTCGTATGCTGCATTTAGCAGGAAGATTGGGGTCTTTATGCCATCTATTACATTTTGAGGGAAGAAGCACTGCATTCAAAAGCACCAACTCCTACTTTTAAGATAGTAAAGATTTCAATCGGTCTCAATGGCCTCTCTGCTCTCCTGAAGCTTATGAACATACGTTTCATTCATATGTTGTACTATAAACTACTGAATTTGTTTACTCCTGATGAAAATACCACTCCTAATTAACCGGCAGCAACATACCGAGGTGGCGTCCAAGCGATTGGTGCAAGTGGGCGGCAGGTTCGGAGCTACGCTCTGCATGGCGACGATGTCCGAGTAGTAGGATCTCAAGCTGCGGCCCCCGGAGACGTCCACGCTGAGCTTATTAATTACACAGTGAAGCAGAACCGGTTAAGTAGTAACAACATGTGATCCATGCAGCATGAGCACAGGAGGGGAATCGAAACAAATGTTAGTGCACATACGCGTCCAGGAAGAGGCCGGCGTCCGCGAGGCATTTCACGGTGGTGCCCTGTCCTCCGCCGGCGGAAGGCGGGAAGAAGGCGCGGAACTCGTCGCAGTGCAGTATCGCCGCCAGGCCGCCGGCGGAGCAGCCGGTGAGCAGCACCTGATAGATCGGCGGCACCAACCTTTAGCAAAACAAAACTTGGAGTGTAATGGGCAATTAATGCTGTGCAAAGATTGAGTGTACCTGATTTGCAGATGCCATCCCAACGGAGAGCAGGTGTCTGATGGTGGCGTCCCAGATGCGCTGGCCACGGAAATAAAACCCATTGGCCTACAATCAACTCGATCAAATCAGAAATATACTCCATATAGCAAGATGCGTGCCTTGTCCACACAAAAGCTATGTGTCTCTGCTCAGTGAAGTCAGAAATATAGCAAGATCAAGATGCATGCCTTGTCAAAGCCATCGCCGGCGAATGATGCGCCGTCGCAGTAGCGGATCTTCACCCTGTTCCAGTTGTAGAAATCTGCATATATATGCAAGTAGTACATGGTTCAGTTACTAAGAACGAGAAAGGTTGGGAAGCACGGACCGATCGATATGCTGGATGGGCCGGATGGACGGACCAGGATTGTCAGCTGGGCTATTGCTCATGATGCCGGCGAAGGGGATCTCCTTCTCCATGAGGTCCGAAGAGCCCCGGCGGCTCGTCTTGCGGAACTGGCACGCCCTCACATTGTTGCACCACCCTCCTCCCTGCATCCAGTACAGTGATCACCTCTGGGTCAGTAGTAATTCGGATATTCAGTAGTATCACATTTTAAACTGCGTGTCAATAAACTGACCTCGAGGTTTACGATCCAGCTGTTGTTCCCAGCCCCGGAGCCAGGGTCAAAATGGAACGCAGGCGGAGTTCCATCCATGCACACTGCACTCGAATATGCACTAGTTATCACCAACCTTGCAAGAATTTATACTACTGTAGCATAACAGTTGTGACTAGTGAACGGTGACGTGTTTTACATTTTTAGAAAATTGATTTTGGTTGGATACCTGGATTGATAATGTGCCTCTCAAGAAAGATACAGTAAAATCTATGGTATCAACAATCAGCAAAATCATTGTGTGGCCCAGGTATTAGAAAACAATAGCATTAACTTATCTTTCAGAAGGAGCAGTTGTGCGCACTGATGGACATGATAGAGCTGACTGAAGAGGAGGATTCTGTCAAATGGGTTTTAGAAAGCTCTGGTGCTTTCACCATCCTCGCTATACAAACATATCCTGAACCCTGGGTTGATTAACATCCGAATGCAAGAGATGTGGGAGGCTAAGATCCCATTAAAGGTGAAAATTTTTCTGTGGCAACTAGATAGCTAGAGACAGAATACCATCGGCAAAGGTACTTGTCAAAAAGAAATGGAAGGGTAGTGAACTCTGCAAGTTCTGTGGAAAAATAGAGTCATCAACCCACATAATGTTTAGATGCCCACTTGCTAACTTTGTGTGGAGTGTTTTTAGAGAAATTTTCAATGGAGTATAGTTCCTGCTACTTTAGAGGAGTTCTTTTCTCTAGCCTTGACGGAGAGAATTAATAAGAGAAATAGAATAATGCTATCTCTGCTGGGCCATATGCTGGTCATTGTGGCTAACCAGAAATGATTTTGTTTTTAGAAACCAGCTCTGCCCTTCGCCTCAGTCAATAATCCATCAAGTGATATCCATGTTGCAGAGATGGCGGGTGCTGTCGAAGCCTGGTGAACGTGAGGAGGTCGATGCCATCATCAGCGCGATCAGAACGAAGATGGGGGCCAGAAGCGCTTCTCTTTTATTGCACTGATCTGTAATGTAATAGGATGTGAACTCTGGCGTAGCTTCCTTTGCCCTTCCTTTGTTTTTTGCGCTGGTCTTGGTAGTCTTTTATTTTCGTGCGTTTGTTTTTGCTGTTGCTTTTGAGACTTGGACGGGGGCCTGGAGCCCTGGAACTTGTGTTGGTGTAAGCTGTTTCGCCCAGCATACTTTGTTGCTTTCAAATAAAGCATACTTTGTTTTTTACATGCATGTATTATCTTGAGATTACAGAATGTTTATGTGCAAATGGAAGCAAATTAAAGTGTGTTTAGCTTCAATATACACAGAAAAGGTTTATATACAACATAATGGAATGCAATATTCGTATCTTGGTGCCCATTATCTCCGCGCCATATGTATACGCAGTACCTACGACGCACGGGAGACGGGACAAAAGAAGCACGAAAAGGAACAAATAACCGTGAAAGGAACAACCAAAATGAGGAGCGGGTAATGGGCCGGCGCGACGCGACTCCTTTTGGAGCCACACGGGCGGGCGTGCATCCTTCGCCGCACTAGCAGCGTACGTGATGGCGGCGTGCGACCGGTAGTGCGCGCAAGACAACAACCCCAACGGAAATAAAAACAGATAGATGGATATCGATAGGTGTGGGCCGAAAGCAACCCATCGTGCAATCCATCGCCCTCTGTGAAGATCAGAATCGGGCGAAAAATCCAGGTCCATTCCAAATTGATCGAAGATTCCGTTCTTAAATTGTTGTCATTTGACCGTCAAAAAAAAAAAATAGATTTGTTGTCGAATGACATCATTTTCAGAAAGGAGTACTAGCAATTGTTATATATGAGCGCAAATGGCGAGGAGCAGGACGACTACGACCACGACGAGGAAGAAGAAGAATCTATACATACCGGCTCCCTGGTCGACGGCGGACTTGAGGATGGTGATGGGCACCATCGTCACTGGCGGCGCGGCGGCCGCCGCCCGCCTTCTTCTCCTAGCGCCCTTGACGACCTGCAGCTGCTCATCTGCCGCCGGCGCCGACTCCACGAAGCAGCAGCTTCCGGCGAGGACAAGAACAACAACGACGAGTGCCGGCCAAGGTCTCGTGATCCCAGTCCTCCTCATCATCTTGAATTGCCACGACTCAGCTGGGCTGGCTATCCAATTGACCGGTACACTGCTGCTCCTGCTATCACCTCTCCTGGGATCAACAACAACAACCGGGCGAGTGGTTGAGGCAGAAGAAAATGTTGCAAGACATGCGTACACGAGCTCGAAGTGGCCGGCGGTATGCATATTTAAGGCACGCATAGCAAGGGAATGACACACCTAGCCCAGCCACGGCCGGACACCACAAAATCAAATCAAAATCAAATTGAAGCGAGAAAGGCGTGCATTAAAGAGGAAATAGATCGTTATCTTCCCACATCACGCTACTTAATATGAGTAATACATATCTCTCGCTGCATGCATATCTTCATTAACGCTGAATTTCCAATAATTCAACTCGCCAGCTGCTAACTGATCGATTAGACAGTGCAGCAGCAGGAAACAAAAGTATGCATGCACACTGTGTGTGTATGTGCATGCATGTGGCAGCTATGAATGAAATGCACGTTTACGTACCTCTCAATCAGCTGGATCCTTCATAATACACGGCAGGCAACGACGGGATTGAGCATCGCGTGTGGCTGCTCGATCAACAAAGAAAGCACAACTGACGAACTGATGAGATATTCGGTGCGTATATATGTGTGGCAACCGAGGCGGTGGTTGGAGGCAACCGAAAGGCTTCGCGTATTCATATCGGTCGTCCTGCGTAGACGGCGGCTCGGGGCGTGGGCGCCGGTCGATCGATTCCGACGTCTCACTCACCGGAGCAAAGCCACTTTACTGCCGATGCTGCAAGGTATGGGTGCGTCTGCCTTTTCCTCCAATCGATCATTTGCCGTTAATCGGAGCTGCTCCTGTCAATGTTACGTGTGCTCTTGGGAGTATACTTCAGAGGTCATACATGATATGGATAAGCTAGCACATGGTGCAGATTGTCGCTGATAACAACAGCTAATATATAGGTGCAATGCACAAGGAGCCTCCTGAAAAAGACATGGATTCGGAAGATCAGGTAGCAATGTTCATACGCAGACAAAAGTTTTTAAAAAAAGAACTATTGTGGCTGCTGGGATTCGAGCCCAGGTCTCCACGGCCACAACGTGGAATTCTCACCACTAAACTACAGCCACATTTGTGGTGTGAATTATCCCAAAAGTTTTTATCAATTCAAATTTACTCCGTACTCACAGTAATGAATCGTAGAAATGAATCGGTATCTGTTCTTCAACCAAGTAATGTCAAGAAGCCAATTTCACCGGATTAGTACATCAATCAGAATCTCAATACCTCATTGCTGAGGTCGTATAAATACGCAGCTATAACTTCAATCATATGAGAAGTACTCGCCAAAGGTATTTCAGCGGTGAGCTACCAAACAGACATGTCGTTCTGATGCCTTTATTATTTCAACTATGATGGAATTTACAAATAAACCTCATCTGGTCCCTAATGAAACTTGAAAAGCTAACATAGCACGTTATACAAACTTTTGCATGGCCCATCCAAACAGAATCCAGCCACTTCCCAGGCCAAGAATATATTTTTTTACAAGTTATTTCGACACAGAATTTGAATGGAAGGCGATTGTCAAGCTCTTCAGAAAAACTGAGCTGAAACCAACCTGTAACTATTTGAGGATTTCTCAGAGAACAGGTAAGAGGAGTGTTGCTTGTTGCTATTATCCGGTACTGGACAATACTTCTGAACTGTCATCACTGAAATTGTATTGCTCATAAACCTGGAACAGGATTTCCCTGCAAGGGACAACTGCCCCAATCTTGATGCAAGCCAAGAATGCACCTGACAGCTTTCTGTGGAGGCTATAAACTTCATCAGGCGGTGGGGTTAGCCTGTGCTTCAACATTGTAGCCCCAAGGTTCGAAACACTATGCGTGATATTGTTTGCACGGAAGTCATGACCCCCTGGTTTTGAGAACGGAACTCCAACAATGAATGCTGCTTCGACGTGAGCATCCAGCATGACTTTTGGCTCCTCGCCCGTAAGGAATCCAAGTCTGCGTGACATTTCTAGGACACCAGCCCGATCTCTATTCGCACAGGCAACTACCTGTGCAATAATATACAATAAATCAGAAAATAAACTTTTTGCAATTTAAATATGAAAGAAATCCGCTAATAAAAGCTGTAGTGGAAGTGTACAACTGAGCATAAATCACCATTACTTACCATGCGTAGGTAATCATCTACAAAACGTTTTGGAAAATCACGAGCAGCCCCAAAGTCAATCAGGTTGAATTGCCTTGTAGCATCATCGTAGAGAAAATTGCTCCAATTTGGATCAGTCTGCAACAAATGAGTGAGAGAAAACAATAAACACAATACGCAACGCAACATTACAGAGGGTTTACACATGCTGGATACTACCATTTGAAGGAATCTTTTATGGACGCGGGTAATAAATCAAGTAACATCTAGCCTCTACCAAATGTGTTACTTAGGTATTTAACAGAAGATGTGAGAACTGACACATACTTGCATAAATCTAAAGAAAATGGTACTTTACATTAGAGGTTTTAAACATGCTCTGCACTATTATATTGGACAGAATTTTATGTTGGCGCATATTATAAAACAAGCAATCTCTAGTCTCTGCCATATGTATTACTGACGGATTTAGCAGAAAGTATGAGAACTGACACATGCCTGCATAAATCGGAAGACAAACAACTCCTTTATAGTAAGCTCAAGCAGTTTGCAACCAACATAATTGCGGGTCTCCTGGCTTAACTGTGCCACTTTATCGATAGGAACTCCTGTGCAATACCAACAAGTAGATGCAGCTGTTAGGATCTTCACCCAAAGTAAAAAATTAAAACAAAATAAATACAGTTGTTCTCAATAAAATGACAAGGAAGAGAAGAGGAAGATATCAAATAATGGTTACATATTTTGATGCTAATATCAGGAACATATCTATATGAGGCTTTAGTTCACATCAAGGTTACAGATCAAGTGAACATAGACTTGTTTCCTAAGTATTGGATGAGATTTTAGGCAATTTCTATGTTCCGTGGAAAAATAAAATGAACTCGCATAAGTCAAGTTTTCTAATTTCTAGGGAAAATAAATTCATAATTTTATTCTTCAACAATTACTGAACATATTGCCATGTAACTGTACTATGATTTTTTCCAACTTTTATCACATGAAAAGTATTTAAAGCTAACTTCAATAGCAAAATTTCATCAGGAAGACATTCTTTATCAAAAAGTTAGTCAAAGCTGTAAAACTATCTATGAAAATCCATAATGAAGGAATTATTCCTTTAAGAAACGACTTAAATAAATTCCCCACCCCCCCCCCCCCCCCCCCCCCTTTTTTTGGGTTGTGCTTGTACTTTAAGATGTCAGAACCTAGATGCCACTTAGCCAGCAATAAGAAACATCACATGATCAGAGGAACCCCAACTCAATGTCTGGGTTCCATGAAACCAAAATTGCCATTTCTCAAACCGTTTTCATCACTAATAAGTTAGAACATTAGGTTAATTAACAGAGGGAAAGAAATGCTCTATCACACAGTAAAATTAGAATACCTGGTACAAACTCTGATGTCAGCACTTTCTTACTAGACAATTCATCAATGACTTTAGGGACGTAAAAGCCATCACTATTAGATAGCAATTCTTTGTATCTCTTCTGGTTACTTGCTTCTAGCACATAATCACATTCCCTTGCAAGCTCCTCCTTTGCCACCTGTATAGCAAGAATGTTGAACAACTTATGATCTGTATTGTACAAATTTGCATCGCTGTTCAAGTTACATTATCTATTATAACTTATGATATACAATATTAATGTCTGATCAGTATGTGTACTTCAAAAATTTGCACCACTGATCCGGGTGTGTTAGACTCTATTAGAAATTGTGATATGCAGAATACTATGGCATGATCAGGATGTATAGTTGAATTCATAGTATTTAAGGCGGTGAGGCATTCTGCGGCGACCAGAGGGCACCTTGCTGACTAGGTGACAAGGCTGTACAGTCTAAGGCGTCCCTGTGGCAACCAGGGGCGCCTGGACGCCTATGTGACTCCTTGAAAACATGGGCTGAATTATAACTCACAAGATCATAGTCCCAAATGTAACTCATAAGATCATGAAATTTATGACTCAAAAGTTGTAAAGGACAATGTAAAGGGGCAGCCCGGTGCACATAGCTCCCGCTTGCACTTGGTCCAGGAAAGGGTCCGACCACTTTGGGTCTTTTGTACGCAGCCTTTCCCGGCATTTCTGCAAGAGGCTGTTTCCAGGACCTGAACCCGGGATTCTTAGAATTATAAATTATCTTTTAGCTTTCGAATTTTTGTAAAGTTCAACATTGAGAGCATGAAACACTCCTATGTGCATCCCTTTGAAACTTATCGACTTACACAATGGATAAGAAAAAGCAATCTGTAAGTCAAAAATTCTAGCAGGAGGGCAAAAATAGAGTAAATGACCCAAATTATTGTGAGAGTAATAACAAAGAAAGATTTACCTTGATAGCTCTATCAAGGAAAAGACCCTTAGGGATGAGATTTGTGTAAGTTAGGAGTAGCCTAACATTCTCGATGTCACTTTCTATACTATCTGCAACTCCTGGGTATTGTATTTTCATGACAACATCTGATCCATCCTTCGAAACAGCACGATGTACCTGATGGAGAGACCAAAAAAGGAGGCAATAGATAAGTATAAGATGGCTTGACTGTTTATGGTGAATGCCCAAACTTTGTATTTGGTATATTTTATTGGAGTACGAGGGAACTATCTCCCCCACCGACCTGTCCAATGCTCGCTGCAGCTAGCGGCTCATAGTCAAAACTCCTCAACCTGGAAGACCAGCCTGGTCCTAGTTCCGCATCAATGACGGAATTTAGCTGCTTCCTCGGCATAACATCAGCACCTTGACGAACAATATCAAGAGCTGCCAACACCTGCATTAGTGTGACCAACATCAATTAGATAAATCGATTACAAAGATATGGTGAAAAGACTTGCAACAATAGCAAGTTTTAGCATGAGAATAGAGATATTACCGGCGGAGGCACAAGGGATTCATCCTGGATACTCAACATCTGTCCCACCTTGAGCGCCGCTCCCCTCATCCGACAGAGGGCGAGGGCAACACGCTCAGCATTCTGATCAGACAGGAATGGCGATAGTGCAGACCTCTTGCCCTCTGCATCCACTGGTGTGCCATACACCACCCTCTTGGCTGACTCCTGAAGAGTGCCCCACGCGAGCCCGGCACCCAGTCCTGCAAACCTTAAGTTTTCCGGCACATATCACAAGGAAATAGCACAATTCACATCAGCTCTTTCAATTCAGATTGATGCGTATACAAATTGAACAAATCATGTATTCTATCAGTTGATATGGAAGCATTGCGCGATAAACTGACCCTAGGGCTCTTGTAAAGGGCGTAGAAGGCACCCTCCGCTCCCGCGGCCGCCGCCTTTTCTCCACCGCCGCAGGTGAGGGCAAAGGGGGCGCCGGTGAGGGCGAAGGCGAGGGCTCAGGGGGAGCCGCCTCTGGTTCGGGCCTGACCGCCGCTGCGGTATCAGGCTCCACGGCGACGGAGGCAGCGGTGGTTGCGTTGACGATCTCCGGCGCCCGCGCGTGGTGGCATTCTTGCGCCGGGGGTTGGTGCTGCTCCAATGGGGGATCTTGCGTGCACGCAGCGGAGTCTTCGTGTGTGAAGTAGACGACGGATGAGGAGGGGCGGGAGGTCTCGGTGGCGGGGTGCGGTCCAGCGCCGGGCGGGGGCTGCGGGCTGCGCGGGGTGCCCTTGGTGAGGCCGGCAAGGTCGGTGGCGGCGAGGAGCGCCGACCTGAGTACGTCGCGCGCGGAGGTGCGTCTGGTGGCCTCGCGGGCGACGAGCGCGGCGCCGTCGAGGAGGCGCCGGAGATCCCTGGACGCCATGGAAACGGGAGGAAGGGGGAGGCGTGGAAGGCTCCGGGACCAAGAACTCAAGAACGGCGCGGAGGCGACAACAACAGAGCAGGCGTGGCGACGCACGGCAAGCCCACGACTATGGGTCCTCGTTTCACTTTATATGGGCCGTCTACGTAGTAAGTTGTGTAGGCCCAAGCCCATCAGTGGTTCGTTAATCCTCAACGAGTTCTCACTACTTAGCCCAGCGAGCGTAGTTGATCTAAAAAAAAACTTAGCACCGTAGGGGCTGCTATTTTTTCAGCCGACTGAAATGGTCACTCGTTCAGTCTACGCCCACAACCGCATGATCCGGATCGGACGACTGCCTGTTAGCTACGAACCGCCGGTCACCCCTCCATTGCCAAGGCTAAGCAAGACAAAAGCTAGGCTGCTAGCTATGCACTGTGTACGGCTGTGCAGTTTTATCTGTTTAACTTAGGCGATACTTCGCACATTGTTATGGCTTGTTTTAGGAGATGCTGAGGCCATAAACAACACATATATACAACTAATTTAAAATGTGTAAGATGACTGTGTAACTTAAAAAGGAAATAGGTACTCAATAGCAATAGCATGAAGTAACAAAACTGCAGCCAAAAAAAGGTGACAAATATGTATGAAATGTTGATAAATTAAGCCCTGTAAGAAAAGAATTTTCTCACAGTGCTAAAATACTACTATTTTGATAGACAAACATGCACGGTAATAGATTTTTTGATCTCATTCTTGGGCTTTTGTGAAGTATGCATTACGGTTTGTTGCTTGGACTTGGTGTAGCAGAAATAAAGTAGAATGACTTTAAGTTTGTTGGGGATTGGCGTTTCAGTGACTCATTTAAAGTGTCGTGTGTATCAAGAAAACAAAAGACATGTCTTTTTATATTCGTAACGTAAAAATGACGTGTAAGCAAGAAAGCCGATAAAGATGAGTCATAACCAAGCTGGATTTACAGATAATTTGTCACCATTTACCTAATGCGTTGTCGCTGTCTAACCATGGATTTGAGTGCCACGTAGGATATGATGCTTTTTCTGTTAGTGAATATTGATCCGTCCAAAAAACCTTGCATATAAATTTCGGTGATGCCTGAAGTGCATATCCAGTCTAGTTTAGTTAACATAGGAGAGAATGCACTCTACTTTTCACTTTGTAGCTTTTGTTGTGATCACAAAGGGTTTCCACTCTACTCATATGGTAATATGGGTCTCCAGATTGTGCTCGAGTAGGACTACCGGCTTGTATGAGAAGAATATAAACAAATGTGTTGCTGCCCCCGAGGCTTCGCATCTTCAAAATGTAAAAAGAATGATTAGTTGTTGGAAATGCCCCGAAGCCTCGGAGGACATCAACGCATTTGCTTGTATTCTTCTCCTACCGAGCAGATAGCTATGCCCGAGTATAATCAGGAGCACCGATAATGGCTAGAGATTGGTGGAGATATAATTTGTGGTGTATTAAACGTGTGTTAAATGGGGAGAGGAAAGGCAAAGGGTTCCAATTAGCTTTGGTTGTTTGATGGGCATATTTCGCATGTTGTGATATTGATCTTATTTGATTATCTTTTTACTAATATTATTTGTTGTGAAGTTAGGGGAGATAGCATGTTGCTTTTCATTTCTATCATTTGAAGCTAGCATTCGCCCATAATATCCATTAGCTGATTCTAGCTTGGCTCCTCCACCCTTTCTTTCGTTATTGCTCTCTTTAAATAATCATTAGTTACCTTTCTATTTTGCATTTAATCATTTCTGCATCCCCTCCTCAATTTACAATCACACCACTGCTAGATAAATGCCTTTTGTAATGTTCTTGCAGGTACTTTGCTTCTCTAAGGGATCGACATTAAACCTAGGGTCTCGGGAAACAAATGGAAATAGCCTTTCATAGTGACATTGGGAAGGCTCAACGAGGGGAGTGAGAAGAGTCATGGACTGTGAGGAGATGAACAATTTTTTTTTTCTGATGAGGTAGCTTAATGTGGAGGCAAATTTAGTGGTTACTTATAAGATATACAATTCCGAGGTTGCATATATAGAGATTCAATATATTGATAAAGTTTTCGTTCTCAAATATCTGATGTTTAGACAGTTAATTTTGGTCAAGTTGAACTAGATTTGTCCTTCGCACATGTATTTATGGCATATATTTAAGAAGATAAGGAGTATATTTTATGGATACTGTACATAAAAATGTCACAAGAAAGGCTGTTGGTGACACTTGTCTTTCGGATCAAAAGAAGTATAGCAAGGTTGATATTCTGTTTTCAATTACTAGTCTCCATGAGAAAAACTCTGCAACCACTAAGGAATGGACACTTGGACGCTCTAGAAGCAATCGAGTCATGCTTGGTGCCTTTTGCAAGTACCACGCGCTCGAGGCTCGACTGCCACCGGAAATCAACTGCTGCCGTGCCGCTGGAATCCGTGACGAGTGTTTGCCTAGATAGTGGGCGTGCAGTCAGCACCGGCGGCGGAGGGGCAGAAGCGCGAGGCTGCTGCAGCGCTGCCAATACAGGTGCGGTCTACGGATTCTTGGGTTGGCTTCCCGCGGATTATTCCCCCAGTCTGACGCTTCCACACAAACTGCAAAACACTGCACGCAGGAAGCCAATAAAGCCGTGTGTCGAACTGCAGGATCGAAATCGAATAGAGTGCGCCGCCCAGACCGTGTTCAGCTTGCAAGACAATCCTAGCAGACGAGAAGCTTGCTTGCAGTTCATAACCTTATCACGTATTCATCGCAGCCAGCGAACAGAGTATAACAGTATAGGTGTAAATGAGATATGGAATTATTAGAGGCAAATTAGGATGCTACATGAGTCTAATTAACCTGACAAAGTCTATACAAAACACTCTGAAGTCTGAATCCTCACACTCACCCATGATGGCAAGCTACTATGAATAGAACTAAACTACTAGTATAAAGTTTCCCTTTTACCCATGAAAAAGAAAAAAAAATTGCTGCTGACGGCTACCGGAAATGGAAAGGCACTGATGATGCCGGGTTGCTTGCTTGCTTTGCTAGTTGGTGTGGCCGGCGGTCGAGGGGCTGGAGCCCATCTGCTGGTGGTGGTGGAGAGCGCCCTGCGCGGGGTGGTGGTGGTCGACGGAGGACGAGTTGGCCTCGGCGATGTCCAGCTCGAGGTCCCTCTGCCGGAGCATGAGCAGCATGCGGCGGCTTTCGAGGAGCGCGCGGTCGCTGCGCAGGCGCTCGCGCTGCATCTCCCGCTCCTTGTTGCCGCGGAAGCGCTCCCACCTGAGCCGCTGCGACTCCAGCTGCTGCGCGTGCCACTCCAGGTTCACCTGCTCCCGCTCCACCTCCACCGCGCGCCGCCGCACCCAGCTCCGCGCCTGCTGCGGGTCCGCCGAGGCGGACGCCAGCTCGCTCTGGAGCTGCTGCACTTTCTCGCTAGCCGCCCGAGCGCGGTTGTCGACGTCGTCCTCGAAGTCCTCCCCCGCCGCGCCGTCGTCGGCGCCGCGCGCGCGCTTGCGGTACCCGTTGCCGCGGTGGTTGTTGTTGTGGTGGTGGTGGTGGTGGTGGCGCTGGTTGGTGTACATGTGACCGCCGTCGTCGTCCTCGTCGTAGTCGTCCTCATCGTCGTCGTCGTTGTTGCTGACGCCGTCCTCGCTGTCGTCGTCCGCGACGTCGGCCGACGAGTCCTTGGTCCCGGTCGGGGACGGGTGCGCGTGGCGCCCGGCGGACGAGGCGGCGGCCGCCATGGGCGCCGGCGGCGGATGGTGGAGGCACGCTGCGGCGGCGGCGTCTCCCGCCACGGGCGCGTGCGGGGCGGGGGCGGCGGCGTGGGGAGCGTGCACGGCGCCGCCGTTGTGGTAGGCGCACATCTCGCGGAAGAAGAGGTGCTTGGAGCTGAGCAGCTTGCGCGCCTCGTCCTTGGCCCTGGGCGTGAGGTCGTCGATGGCGTCGAGCAGCGCGTGGTTCTCGACGACGCGGCAGGCGCGGCCGCGGCCGAGCAGGTCCACCACGCGCTTGTACCGCTTGTTGAGGTCGTTGAACTTGTCCTCGCACTGCTGCGGCGACACCATGAAGCCGTTGTCCATCATGGCGCGCGACACCGACTTCCACTTGCCCTTCTTCTGCTGCTGCTGCTGCTGCGCGTGCGCCGCCGACGAGCCCCCGCCCGCCTTCCCGTGCGCCGGCTTTCCTCCTCCGCCGCCGGCCGCCGCCGCCACGCCCTCCCCGTCGTCGCCGACGCTGTACACCACCCTGATGAGCAGCCTCACCATGGCGTCCGTCCACTTCATCCTCGTCCACGGGCACCCCTGCTGCTGCTGCTGCTGCTGCTGCTGCGCGGCTCCGCCCTTCACGCCGCAGCCGTTGCCCGCCATCTCCTCGTCGTGGCTCACCGGCGTCACCACCCTGGACGACGAGTTGGAGTAGGGCGAGAACGACGACGGCTGCTGCTGCTGGTGCCGCACCGGCGGCGGCTGCTGGAGCTGGAACCCACCGCCGCCGCCGACGTGGTTCTGCTGCTGAAACGCGACGGGGTGCATCTGCTGCGGGGCCAGGTGCATATCCAGCCCCAGCATTGCCGCCGACCCCACCACGCCGCCGCCGCCGCCGCGCGCCGCCATCCCGCCTCCGTCTCCTCTCTCCATCGGCAAACCACCAACTAGTAGAGCCTAAAACCACTCTCGCAGTCTGGTACGGTGGGAAAACGGCAGACGCGGGTGGGAGTTTTATTAGGGGAGCAAGCCGCGTGGGCGATCGCCGCCGGTTTGGCCGCCGTCCGCGCGCGGCAGGGGCTGCGGCACGGGTACTCGGTTTTGCCAAAACGCGCGCAGCCAGCCACCGTTCCAGCGGTGGGTGCCCACAGACCCGCGGAACCACTGCGGGATCCCCTGCGCCCGAGCGCGCATGGTCACGTGCCCGTGCTGCTCTCTGACATATTGTTGTGGTTGCGGTGCGGCCGCAGAGGATCCGAGACCACTTTGGAGGGAAGCTGGATTCGGGCTGCGAAACAACTGCGACAAGGAGGCTGCCCCTGGTTTTGGTTTTACCGGACTTTCTTTTCTCTTCCGCTTTTTGGTTTTTTCTTTTTGATTGAAATTTGTTCGGGAACTTGGAGAAAAGAATAAAATATGCCACTGTTGGGTTGGATGTCACGTGGTTATTGCCATATGACAGTCAACTTGTATCTGGATATCACGTTGACCTTGTTACAAGCATTGGTACATAGTATCTTTTACTACTAGCGATAATTTAAGATTTTCTGACCACAAAGAAAACTTTCGACTCTTTTGCTACACAAAGCAACTCTTCACCTGGACAGTCTACCCCTTCACAAGTTTATAATTTTCATTTCCCTTATACAAGTTGTATTTCAACGTAAATTTTGTGAAATGATGAAAGCCACTGATTGCATAAAAGAGTTAGAGTTGTTAATGATTATTACCGTTGATGGGACCAATTTGGTGTTCTTTAAGACAAATGCTTATTAAAAATTTATTATTCTAGCATATAGTACAATGTCTTCTATCATCCTGCAAAATTTAAAATTAAATACAACAAGTGCAAGGGTGAAAAAACAAAAGTTTTTGGGAGTAAATTATCTGAATTTGAGTCATTCAATGAGAAGATATGGCCTAAGATAAAATATCTTTTCAACATCTCGCATATTGATAAAATATTGTGTTCCCAATTTATTGTCACTTTTCTTATCCCTAGGTACTCAATATACTGGGACAATCCTTTCGACTAAAAATTGCTACATAATTATTCTGACACAAAAATTAATTTTATTCCATTTCTATTATCATAATATCCCTTATTACTTACCATATTTTTTTCAAAGAACCTATCCGACCAGTGTCCATTGCCGAGACTGCGTCAGGAACTTCCTAATTGGCACGACGACGGAAAAACCATCAATCAGGGTGAGGCGCAACTAATAACATGCAGTAGAGCATCAGAAACGGCAGTCGTACATAATCTTTTTCGCAAAATTAAGAAAGCTACTACACATCCGACCAATGTCCATTGCCGTTATCGGCTGCATCGGGAACTTCCCTATTGGCATGACGACGGAAAAACCATCAATATGCAGGATGCGAGGCGCAACTAATAACATGTAGAGCATCAGAAACGGCGGTCGTACATAAATCTCTTTCGCGAAATTAAGAAAGCTACTACACATCCGACCAATGTCCATTGCTTACTACTAGCGATAGTTTAAGATTTTCTGACCACAAAGAAAACTTTTGACTCTTTTGCTACCCAAAGCAATTCTTCAACTGGACAGTCTACCCCATCACAAGTTTATAATTTTACTTTCTCCTTGTACAAGTTGTATTTCAACTCAAAATTTTGTGAAATGGTGAAAGCCACTGATTGCATAAAAGAGTTAGAGTTTTTAATGATTAAAATTGACGGGACCAATTTGGTGTTGTCTAAGACAAATGGTTATTAAAAAAATATTATTCTAGCATATAGCACAATGTCTTCTGTCATCTACAAAATTTAAAATTAAATACAACAAGTGTAAGGGTGGAAAATATAAAAGTTTATGGGAGTAAAATATATGAATTTGAGTCATTCAATGAGAAGATATGGCCTAAGATAAAATATCGTTTGAACATCTCGCATATTGATAAAATATTGTAGTGTTCCCAATTTATTGTCACTTTGCTTATCCCTAGGTACTCTATATACTGGGACAATTCTTTAGACTAACAATTGCTCCTAATACATAATTATTCTGACACAAAAAATATTTTTGTTTCATTTCTATTATCAAAATATCCCTGATTACTTATCTTTTCTTTTTTTTGCAAAGAACCTATCTGACCAATGTCCATTGCCATTAGCGGCTGCATCAGGAACTTCCTAATTGGCACGACGGAAAAACCATCAATGCAGGATGTGAGGCGCAACTAATAACATGCAGAGCATCAGAAACGGCAGTCGTACGTATATTTTTTCGCGAAATTAAGAAAGCTACTACACATCCGACCTATGTCCGTTGTCGTTAGCGGCTGCATCAGGAACTTCCCAATTGGCATGACGACGGAAAAACCATCAATGCAGGGTGTGAGGCGCAACTAATAACATGCAGAGCATAAAAAACGGCACTCGTACCTACTACCTCCATTCTTTAATTGAAGTCGTTTCCGACAACAGAAAACCACTAAAACTGAACTACGCAATTGTGTCCGAACGTCAACATTAAAAAAACGGAGGGAGTATCTTTTTTCACGAAATTAAGAAAGCTACTACACATCTGACCAATGTGTCCATTGCCGTTAGCGGCTGCGTCAGGAACTTCCCAATTGGCACGACGACGGAAAAACCATCAATACAGGATGTGAGGTGCAACTAATAACATGCAGAGCATCAGAAACAACAGTCGTACATATATTTTTTCGCAAAATTAAGAAAGCTACTACATATCTGACCAATATCCATTGCCTTTAGCGGCTACGTCAGGAACTTCCCAATTGGCATGACGACAGAAAAACCATCAATGCAGGGGGTGAGGCGCAACTAATAATATGCAGAGCATTGGAAATCGCACGCATTTTTTTCGCAAAATTAAATATGTCAACTCTTTCTGAATGGAGGAGGGATGTAGTATTTTTCAAATTGTACACTAACTATACGTCAGATCACTTTCTTTTGTACGTGGCTTATTTATCTTCCCGAAGGTAACACTGAAGAGCTCTTTTTCTCCGTAATTCTTGACATGCATGGAAACTTGGAGTAAAGTGCTTATATATAGACGACGGGATCATGACAACATGGACACCTTGTCAAGTCGAAAAACTTAATCCAACAGGCAACAGCGTCATTTTCGGAGTTACAAATGTTATGCAATGTTAGCCAGGGTCTTTGCACAACTAATTACAAAAAGGTTATGCAAAGAGGCCGCCAAGCTTCCGTGGTTTCCAGCAAACCGGTCAGCGGTTTTGACTCGCATGCTAGTAATGAAGGCTGGCAGGATTCAAGATTGGACATCGGCCTCACCAGGCACCCGCTGAACATGCTGATGCGCTGCGCTGGGCCGATGGCTGTTGAACTTGGGCCAGTAGTACAAAGCTAGCCAGATTTATCCTATTTCAGCTATTGAATATTGCTTGTATTACTGAGGAATCTAGGATATGCAGGTATGGACGACAAGCTAGGGACCTTAATTACCCGTTGAGCTTTGCTCAGTTTACCACTTCTACTCTGAATAAAAGTTCTCTCTCTAGAAACTCCTTATTAAACTAATGGTTTGTCACTTTGCATTTTGTGTCACACGGGGTTTGGGCCCTGATTAAAACCAATAAACCGTACAGTTTCAAAATTATTACAGTACTCAGATACGGTTTTGAGTGCAAACTGACCTGCTTTACTAACCGAGCCGGACCAGTTTTAACGAAAACCACGAACCGGTAACGAACTAACGATGAACGCAGCTCTCTTTTGGAAACGCCGAACACCCCAGTGCGACTGCGTACGCGTGGACCATGCACGGTACCGATTCGCAGAGCGAACCCGAACCGAATCGAATTCCGACTCAGATCCGAAGTCCATCCTGCCGTGTTTAAAAAGAACCCGTGGGCCCTGATCAAATGGAAGCACGCACAGCCGTCCCAGGACCGAATCGATCGAACGGAGACGATCCTTGACCGGTCAATGGAGCAACATCATGAGGAGGAGGAGGTGGAGGAGGAGAACCACGCGCGGGTGCTGCCCGAGGACGTGCTCGGCGACGTGCTGCGCCGCCTGGCGCCGCGCGACCTCGCGCGTCTGCGCGGCCTGGCGCGGCGTCGTCGACGCCCACCGGCTGCTTCGGCCGGACCTCCTTCCGCGCTCCCTGGGCGGCGTGTTCGTCGACTACAACATGAGCGGGTTCTCGGAGTTCTTCCGCGTGCCCTGCACGGTCGTCTCCGGCGACCTCGGCTCCTTGCCGAAGGAGCCGAAAGTCCCCGCGGACGACCACTGCGGCGGCCTGCTGCTGCTCTTCGGTGGAAGAGTGAGCGTGGTCGCCAACCCCGCCAGTGCCACGCGGCAGTGGGCGAGCTCGCCGCCGCCGCGCACGGCTTCCTTTGCGGACCAGTACATCGCGTACGACCCAGCCGTGTCCCCCTACTACGAGGTGTTCCTGATGCCCGTGGTTGCCTGGTGGGCAATGCTAGGCGACCACGGCGCGACGGTAGAGTCGTCGGAATGGCCGCCGTCGGTGTGCGAGACGCACGTGTTCTCGTCGCGGACGGGGCGATGGGAGGAGCGGTCCTTCGTCCGGGAAGGGGAGCCGGCCGGAACCATGCATGGACGACGTGAAGAAGTCCTGGGTGATGGAGAAGCGGTACAGCGTCTACTCCCCCGTACTGGAGCGCTCTACGTGCATTCCCAGAACGATTTCTTCTGCAGGGTATCGTTGGCAAGCAACACGTACCCAGTGATCAAACCGCCCGTGCAGCAGCAGACAACCCGACAGGTCCTCGGCAGCAGCCTTACCTATGAAGGTTAGGGAACACGGTGTGCTGCGCGATGCTTGATCGGGTCCAACTCCGGGTCTGGACCTTCGTCGAGGAATCATCGATGGATCAGTGGGTGCTGAAGCATCGAAACAATGTCAAGGACGTACTTGCTGGCTAGTTGGGACTTGTCTCGAAAACTTGACGAAGACCAAGCATGGATCTTGGAGGATACAAACTATGACGCCGATTTCGGTGAATACTACGACACAGACGATGAAGAACCTTATGATGAAGGCGACTACTATGACCAACCTTATGATGATGAAGACGACGAGGAACCTGATGAGCTCGGAGGCTGCATTTCTTTTCTCGGATTCCATCCGTTCGAAGACGTCGTCTTCTTAAACTGCAACTCGCTGCGCAGAGTTGTGGCCTATGATCTCAACAGCTCTAAGGTCCGTGACTCGGGTAACATGTTGCCAAAGCGCTATTTCACCGATGGGCTGCACGCGTATATACGATCGTCGTTTCCGTACACTCCGTGCTGGATGGAGGATTCTCTGCCAACAACTCATTAAGAAAAGCTTTCATCTTGTTGATTTGAACACTATCTAGCTAGCGTGAATGTACTAGGATTATGCATGAGAGCACTTGTATACGTTAACTTGTATGTCCGTTTGTACTACTATAGTACCATAAGAAACTTGTATTGTCAAAAAGTTGTTCCATGTTTCTTTATTTGGTTGAGCACTTGTAGCCAGAGTTTCAGCTCATACGCGTTTCTGACATATTAAGTGACGAAAATTGTTGCCTGTCGTTTGTTGGAGTGCCGATATAAAGTTGGTTCATGTAGCGCCGCGCCATTCTGTCGCCACGTCTGATCATATGGGAAGACGAACAGGACTTGTGGATCGTAAAGATCGTCAAATGTTTGCATGCATGTTTTGGGAATTTGGGTTATCCAGGAGCTGGGCGTCGCGGTCTCTTTTGCGAGCTTTTCTTTTGATCATACCAATCCACTGTTGTAAATTTGATTTGGGTAGGTTGTAGTAAAAGCATTGTCAAAACTAACATGGCTGCTGGCGAGCGTTTCACGAGTCAGGACACACACAGAATCGCTCGCTATATATGCGGTAGGTCAGATGAGCGTCTCGTCCAGAGAGGCAGCAGCCAGCCGTCACCCATCCTCCGTGCCGAACGGCGCCGCGCCGCAAGAGAGCCTTGGTGAAGGGGAGCAACCAGTATAACCTCGCAACCATGCTCTTCCAGCCCACGCCGCGCTCCTCCTCCTCCCCTCACTCGCGTAAGATCAATCAGCACGTATCCTTCTTGCAATCATTCTCGTTTCTTTACAACTTCAATCAAATTGCAGATAATCTAATTCTTATGCCGTGTTGTTTTACAGTTTGCTGCACTTTGCGTGCTCGTCCAGCCCACACTGCGCTCCTCCTCTTTCTCCCCTCCTCAACTCGCATGTACCAAGGTTGTGTCACTATATTTTCGGGTGCCCTTATCAATCTTGGTATTACATAAAATCCTTAATATCACAAGTTCTCTTTTCTTGTACTCTCACCAACTTGTTTCTTACTATTCACCATTTGACTTAATTGTGGATCAATATTACAACACATCTATTGCGCCGTAAGAGGATGACAACGCCATGAATAGCCCAGCACCCACATGTGCACCATAATATACTAACCAGATTATCGGCGAACATATGGTTTATATATACTAGTGACTTTAAAAACCAATATGGAGGATTATATAACATAGTTAGAAAGAAAAAGTGCCACGGTAAGTCTGATTATGTGATCTAGACCTTTGAATGTTTCATTTATGACACCTTTAGTTAGGAATATTAGCTAGTTTGGCATGGGTTTTAAGCTAGACTTACGGATGAGTGCCCCCGTGTGTTTGGTCCGTAAACCAACATGATTATTATTTTCTATGCATAGGAAGTTACCAATATATGTGGTGGCGCACAATCATATTATTCGGAGACTTGAGATTAAAGTTATGAGTTATACGATAAAGGGAGTCACTCCATAACCAAGAATCATTTAGCTAGTTGCAATGGAAATAACAAAGTAATGGTGTTTTCTTTTTAATCTTAGTGAGTCCATACCACACCTTTTGCTGGTTGCCACATAACGCTAGATTTATTTAAAGAATGGTACAACTTTCTTTTAACATAACTTTACCATTGAATGTAAACCACATGTTTGGTGGATGGTTACAAGGAGTGGATAGAAAACTGAAAGATATCAGCCTTTGATTGGTGCGCTATTTGTTGGCCAACATGACTCATTTGTAATTATGATGTTTTTAATAAGGTACAAGTTTTCTCTTCTTTGCATGTTATTTTCTGACAGTTTAAAAAGGCTATGCAGCTTGCATAATCCGGGTTGTATTAGAGTCTGGCCTGCTATTATTCCTTGATCACAGCCCATTAGTGTTGAATACGACCTAGGACCTTTTACCAACCAGATGAATTGCTTTTTTTTGGGCCATTTAAGCCCGTTTACATCTTTGCAAATTCAAGACAACAGTCAGGTGGTGCGACACTAGACGTGTAGTACCCAAGGACTTGGCCAATTTCATAGCAAACATCACATTCTCTGCACGAGCAGGCCCTGCTAGCACACTATGTAGTACATTTCCATATGTAAAACATAATGTTATAAATGTTTACGGGAACTTTGAACTCAACATAGAGAGATTTAAACATGATCGAAATAAATAAATATACAAGTAAGCTCAAGATTATATTCCGTAAAACAAATCTTTGTTACAGTGTGATAATGTTCATTCTCTATAGCATACAAGTTGTATATGGAACTAAAAGAAACATAGGAGAACCAAGTGCTCTTGACAAAAAAAAAATCTAAATCATACAGAAGGTACACACTAGGCAGCATACCAGAGTAAAATAAAAAACAGTAAAGATATAATGCTTTTGGCCAAGATAAACCTGAAACTGCGATAATAAAAAATGGCCCGCAATTGGCCTGGACAACTTGAATATTTAGTACACAAGAATATTATTGTAGCAAATATGCTTATGCCGTAGGCGCACACAAATATAGCTAATAACTTTAATTTAGAATTGGCAAAGCCTTTATTTAGGATTTCATTCTGTTTCATGCTAAAACCACACATGAGAAAGGAGTATTAATCTGAACAACCTATCCTGACAACCTATCCAAGGAACAAGGGAGGACATCCCAACCAAACTAGATAAGCTTCAAAGTAACATTTGCTTACAAAAGCTTGCTAGGAAAATTCTAGATTTAGGG
Source organism: Eragrostis nindensis (assembly GCA_012490785.1). Taxonomy (NCBI): domain Eukaryota; kingdom Viridiplantae; phylum Streptophyta; class Magnoliopsida; order Poales; family Poaceae; genus Eragrostis; species Eragrostis nindensis. The sequence continues at coordinate 874,706 of JAAXCT010000175.1, forward strand.
CAAGCAAAAGTAAAACTTAAGGTGTCCCCGAACGTGACGACCATCCTTCCAAGCCTTGGGCTCCCCTGCTGATCTTATCCAATGGAGCACTACTGGTCCCTGATCTCAACTTATTCAGTTATTCTGTCGTATTTGCAATGTTAAATGTCATATTTGTAAAGTGTATTTTGTTTGTTGCTGTAGAGTAAAGCATATTTGTTATCTCATAATGTATTTTCATGATATAAAGCCCCGTCTGTTCGATCACTCCGGGAGTCAAATAATGAAAGTTTCCTTGCTTCTTAGTTGCTATTATGTATTCTACCTGGTACTCATGATTATGGTACAACATGCTTATTAGATTTTTATCAGGGTTTATGAGTCAATAATAATAACTAAGAGCCACCTATTGTAGTTTAGTTGAATGGAAAACTATGACCATCAATCATATATATTATCTAAATCGTATCTTGAAGTGCATAGATACCATGTTCAAACAACTGGTTGTTGGGGGGGGGGGGGGGGGGGGGGGGGCTTGATCCATGCTAGAGGATGCTGGATGCTAGGATCATATCATTTATCAGCTGGATAAGTTGACATGATGAGGTTATAATAATTAATATGGAGGTCATATTTTATGTTGTTCTTCTCCCATCCGTTAGTTTTTCTCTAGCTGACAAGTGTGTATGACATTAGGCTAGTAAGGAATATGAAGTTCTTTAACACTGATGCTAATTCTCAGAGCCATTTGTCTCTTTCATATTATTGTCTTTTCGTTAAGCAGCAATCTTGGGCAATATGTATTTTTGGTGAAATTAGGCTACGTTGATAATACGCGATGCATATAGACAACTCAAGTTCTAGTCTAGTGGAAGCGTGCTCATTGATTCTTTCAATTTGGCCCTTTTATCTTCCAACAACGCTATTTGAAATCGTATATGCATGGATATAGGTGTTCAACTTAAACAAAGGACAGAAAATTCTTGAATCATTTTACAATACAAACATCTCATACTATACATTAAAAAAACAGAAATATAGTACATGCCTATTGTGCACTATGAGCATCTTCTAAGTGAACAGATGGCAACAAATTCTGCATCCAGAAAGGCGTGTACGGAAAAGATGCTCGGATATCGGCGTGCTGGCTAGCAATACAACCGTAGTCCCTTGGGCACATGTCACCCAAGTCTTGCTTGGGAGGTTCAAGGAGGAAGGCACGTTACGTGCTGCCGTGCAGGCACGGCAGTGGATCCGTTTCCGTTTTTGTTTATATATCAGAACAGCATACAATTTTCCTTCTCTTCAACCTTTTGTTTCCAAGTTATTTCCCCCCGAATTGGTTCACATTTTTTTGGGATAAAATTGGTCCACAAATTTTATGCGTGCAAAGAGCAAAACAAGCTGACTGGTGAAGATTGAAGAATTTGTGCTTCGTCGCCGCACATCTTGGTGGCAATGTAGCTTAGCTTCATAGCTTGAATACGTAACATTTACAGCGATGCATAGCAAAATTAACTCATGTTCCAGTGGAGGCGCGTCATTGGTGCCGCATACGTGGCATCTAATGTATCATGTTTCTTGCAGTTCAGCATATGTGTACATCAGTAGACTTTTTTATCTTCAGCATCGTCTAAGTGAGCAGTTGGCAACGAATTGTGCATCCAGAAAGGCGTGTACGGAAAAGATGCCCGGATATCTGCGTGCTGCATAATAGAACCGCAGTCCCTTGGGCACATGTCACCCAAGTCTTGTACCTTGGAGCTGTTCAAGTCGTACGCCAACCCCCTTTGCGTTGAGTAGCTGTTGAAGAAGACGATGTCTTGGAACGGATGGAACCCAAGCAAAATGAGGAACCCGTCGTCGTCATCTTGTACTGCCGGGCTCGGCAGTATGTGCTGAAGGTCGTTCTGATGCTTTTGCACCCACTCGTCGTCATCGCTGAGGGTCCAAATCCGGAGTCTGAATCCCCCGTGGATGGCCGCCAAGGACACCCCGTCCTTTGACTTGCCGAGATACACTTGTTGGTGTAGTATTGCGTCGGGTGTAACAACACCCGCCGGGGGCTGGACCACTCGGTAGGTGCCGTTCGCCAAGGACATTTTGTACAAGACGTTCATCTGGCCGTGCACGTAGAGCGCTCCGTGCCGGTAGACGGCGCTGTGTTTGTAGTAGAAGAATCCACAATCTTGTCGCATGTAGGCCATGGTCCCTGCGTGGTTGCCCTCGCGGACGAACGACCTCTCCTCCCAGCGCCCCGTTCCGGACGAGAAGACGTGCGTCTCGTACAACGCCGGCGGCCACTCCTCCGGCTCCGGCTCCGGCGCCATGGTGAAATTGTTGTCTAGGCGGGGGCAAGGAGCCGCAGACCCCCGGTACCAGGACCACCTCGTAGTGCGGCGACACGGCCGGGTCGAACGCCAGGTACGGCTGCTCGTAGTAGTCTGGCCACCCGTCGTAAGAGTCGTCGTTCGCCACCTGCGCGTCGACGCCGCGCGGCGGCGGTTGGTCGGGCAGCCGCGCCCACTGCCGCGTCGCGGGGTTCGCCACGCAGCAGCCGTCGAGCAGCAGGAGGCCGTTGCAGTGGTCGACGACGTCGTTGAAGCCTGCAGGCGTGGTGTAGGTGAGGAGGTCGCCGGAGACGGCGGTCGTCGTCGTCGTCTTCGCCGCGGGGCTGCAGGTGAAGAAGAGCTCCGTGGCCATGAGGTCCAGCATGTTGAAGTCGAACTCGACGAAGACGCCGGCGAGCGAGTGCGGGAGGAGGTCCGCGCGCAGCAGCCGGCGGGAGTCGACGATGGCGCGCCAGGACTTGCAGACGCAGCGGGCCGCGGCGAGGCTGCGTGGCGCCAGCAGGCGCCCCAGCACCTCATCCACCACGTCATCCGGTAGCACCTGCTCCATCGGTCTCGATCGAGTAGCGCGCGCGTGATGATGGTCTGTTTCTGCGCGCGTCTCCTCCACGCGACGTACGGACTGGTGCTTTAATTTCAAAGGCGGCCGTCTTGGGAACGGACTCAGAACGAACTTTGGCGCTTCTGTTCTGTTCGAGTCTGATCAGCAGGTATCGATCGAGTACGGACGGATTTGCTACCCTTTCTTCCCAACCAAGCAACCGAAACGAAACTGAATCCGAGTCTACGTGCTGGGCAGAACGACGAGCGGCAGGTCCACCTCCTCGAAACCGACGTGCTGGGCAGAGCAGTCCGCGTCCGATTCGGAGCAATCCTACTTCCGCCAACGAAACTGACCGTCCAGCACCGCCGTCGACGACCACTGCAACTGCCTCGATTGTGCTCCTCCTCGACAGCGTCGCCAACCCTGCCGTCGACGGTTAATTAGATGTTGGTGATGAGCTTTCACTTAGAGTTGTGAAAAAAAAATATTCTCAAGTTCATACACGGTTTGGATGCTCTCCGTTCAAAGGAATAGCATCACTAGTGAGAACTCCCTAGGCTCCACACATTGGTGTAGATTGTTTCTTCGGAGGAAGCATCGACAAGGAGGGACGCGTCAGACTCCGGTAGGAGCGGCCAACGAGTATGACAAGACGCCATCTTTCCAATATTTCGGAAAAAATCACTTAGCAAACCGTAACATTTTATCTTTACTACTTTGTTGCTATTTTTGCACTTACTTTCTCGCAAGTAAAATTGCGTGTGCAAGTTTCCTCTTTGCTAAACTTGCTAGAGCGCTCTTGCTTGCTAGTACTGTGCATTTCAGGGACAGCAAGTGATCTACTATGTGAGAAGTAGCTACCTTGATGCGCAATGGAATGGATAAGAGAAGCCTTTAGTGCTGGAAAGGCGACTCATATAATTGCATTATTGGAAACAATTTACAATCACTTCAGTTTGAAAATTTCTGGTCTGCATGTGTGTACCGGGCAGGGATCCTCTGCATTTGTTCTTGGCATTGATGTGGCTAACATGCGGGCCCAATACCCTCATGGCCCACACGCAGTGCCTTCTAATTCTCTTGCATTACTGGAGCGCGAAATTCTGGTTCCCGGATACCCCGGTTCCCCAATTCTCAGCCACACGTTTGGGTCGTCGGTTTCCGTGTCCGGGCGCAGCGGCGGCAGGCGTCGCACTGGATTATGTCTTGTCGTCAACAGCGGTGTACGGTGTACCGTATAAATACGAAATAATGGCGTCTTCCTCCCACCGATCATGCGCGCTGAACGTTACCAATAAAATAATGCGCGGAACCGACCTATTCAGTACAGGAAGAAAATGGAGAGTTTAAAATTGGGTTCCAGTTGTTCCTTTCCAAAAAAAAAGAAAAAAATGGGTTCCAGTTCGCGGTGGAGTCCTGGAACCAGAGCAGCTTCCCTATCTCTCTCCTCCCTCTGCCCAGATCTTGGTGCTGGAGATGTACCCCGCTCGCCGGAGCTGTCCTCGGTGGCCGTGAGGGGGGGAGCCACATCCTCCTCTGGAGGCAGCCACAGCAGCGGCTTGTTTGTGGCCGGTGCGGGTAAGCTCGCCCGGCGATGCCATGAGTGCGACACTCGCGGCAACAGCGACGACATGCTTGAGGCGGTGGCGGACCTCAAATCAGGGCTGCGCGGGTACGGATCGGACCCGCCAGGACCGGAACAGCGGTGAAGAGGTGGCCGGCGCGGCTGGGCGAGCTTTGTATACGGATCCGCTGCCGAAGCTGGACCCGGCTTGCCGGAGCTGTCCCGCCCTCGCCTGATCTGGAGGCCTACATCGCGAGGCGAGATCCGCCAAAAGGCGACAGCTCCGGTCGGCGGCATCCAGGAGGCGGCTCCGGCCCCGCACGGATCCAGCGGCGGCGCCTCTAGGAGAGAAGGGCGTTGCCGCGGTCGGCGCGACGACGGCCGTGCTTTGCACGGGTCAACGAGGCGGCGGATCTGGCCGAGGCGTCGCCTGTCTCTCTGTTCTCGCCGCCGGTAGATTACCGCACGGCGGATCCCACCCGTACCTCGCCAGGGCGCGCTGGGTACCTCCAGATCCGGGCTGCATGGGTCCAGATCTAGCCTGCCGGAAGAGGTGGCCGACGCTGCTGGGCGAGCGCGTCCTGGCGACCCGCGTCGAGGGAGCTGACGGGGCGCATCCTGGCGAGCCCCCACAGCGGGGCTAGGCGGCTTCAGGTACCAGGCGGCCTCCTCGTCTTGTTGTACCCCGACACGGCGAGGTCTGGGCATGCGGCCGCGCAGCTCCTGTCTTCGCCCGCGGTGGTCAAGATTTGACCCGGCGGAGGGCCACGCCAGACGCCGCATGTTGAGGAGCCGGCGGTGAGCAGCTCCACGGCACAAATGTGGTCAAGGTTGAAGCATTTGCTCCCAACGAAACACAGTTTTGCAACTCATCCTTAATCTCGCTCGACTTTCCTCTAATCGCATTTGAGTCCGCCTCCTAATCTTTTTCTTGTGAACGCTGTGTTGTGTTGATTTTTTGTCACCGAACGCCACCTGATGGTAGAAATATTTGGTAATGTGTATATGTAGATTTGATGACGTTCTTGATTCGGGTAGCAGATAGGCTACTTGCTCTGCTTCCTTTTTTTCTTTAGGAAACCGCAAGTTATTTGTTTAGAAAAAATTGCGGGTCCAGAAACAGGTACGGATTAGCATGCATTTTTGATAGTCTTCGTTAGGTTTTTCTTGGAAAATTCCTAGTTTGTATGCTTTGTGCATATTCATGCTGCTGCGAGATGTTGGTGTTTATGTGATATTTCTGAAAATTTGATAGTGAAAAATAGATGATTTCATTTGTTGGGTGCAGGTTGTTCCTCTGTTCATCATCCGGCACAGGTCGTTTGTAGATTATTTTACTTTTGGGCCTAAATGAATGAACAGAATTAGATGATTGTTTAGTAAAGATTGTTCCTCCGAGGTTCATCATGTTCAGAATTGCTAGAGTACCAAATTGTCTTTTTAAATGTTTAAGCACACGAGTGGTACAATCAGTGTCACTCTGATGTTCATCGTATTCATATTTTTTTGAAAAAAAATGGCAGGACTGTGATGTTTAAAAAAAAAATGGCATGAAAGATTTGGTGATGTGTATATGCAGACGAGATGAACACCAGATGAACTGTTTGTGTAGGTTCAAGTTTCGATACATATCCGATGCAATCTGACAATTATTATATTCTTTTTTAAGTTTCTAATGTTTCATTTGTATTTATTTCTGTTGTGTAGGTGTAGTTAAGATAATAAAAGTGGTTTGCATCGAATTTGCTAAGAAATATGTGTGCATCGGGTTCAAATAAAACTCAACTTGTGGAGATTTTTTAAGCTTCTAATGTTTCATTTGTATTTATTTCTGTTGTGTAGGTGTAGTTAAGATAATAAAAGTGGTCTAGTTCAGAAATGCAGACTGTCGTTGGCCTTTTTTTTTTGCTGAATCACAGAATGAGTGGAAGATATGAACTCTCTCATCATCTCCTAATTTCAGTTTTTCTTTATTGATGCACTCATGCATCTGTGTTGTGCAGGAACAATGTCGGTTCAGCTTTTTATCAACATTAAGTGTCCAAGAATTTATAGCACATTAGCCTTTGTGGTGAAATTTTCTGCTGTACCACATGAGTAACATGTTTATTTTAGGAACTGATGCAACAATCTTGAATAGAATCCATTTTATATCTTTATAATCACATCATGATGATGTATGTGGTCTGTTGTTCCCATTGTTCACCCTCTACAATGTAGAGGGGAAAAAAAGATAATTTGTTTATGAATTTTTCTGTTGTTGTACCAATAGTATTTTCATATATCAGAATCAGAGAGGAACAGTTAAGGTACAATGATGATTCATGTATCTAAGAGAAATAATTTAAAAAATTCCCCTCATGTACCTCACTTGTGGCACTATTTTCATAATTTTTAAATCACCATATTTATATGTGAAGTACAGTTTCATCAATTGTTGGCATTAGTCAGAGTACATTTTCGGCTGTGAAAAACCTGTGAGGTACAGGAGATTTAATTGGGTACAATATCACTTTGTTTGAGCATTGCATAAAGTTATCACTTTGTTTGATAAAATTTAGATCTTCTTGTAAGACAAAATTTTCAAGCGATATACATGTGATGTACGTTATTGGCATTAACCAGGTGTTATTCAGATTTTGTGTGTACAAATTAAATTTTAGATTTAATTAGTTTATGTTCTGTTGCCTAGTACAGAGACCAAATTAGATTACATGTTCCTCTGATATTTTAGTAGATATACATATTTATTAGATTTCCTTGATGTTCTTCGAGTTGTCCATCTTTCTCAATGCTGTTTCATCTGATGTACATCTGATATACATAGTCGACCGTAGGTTGGGTTAGCTAACCCGCATGGCACGACGGCCCGACCCATGCCTCGCGGGGCTGAACCAACATATCTAGAGGAATGCAGCTTGAATCGAGCATAACTTCTCCGTGTGGCGTCTGATTCGGGCGAACTTTTTTTTTACAGAAAGATAAGAGAAAGGCCATCGCCATGAAAAGCGAATTTCTTGGGTTGGACGGCCAGAGAAGTTTGTACCAAAAAAATACTAAAGGTTGGGCTAGCGCTCTTCACTGTTCTTTCCTTCTATATTTTTGGTGCCTCAGCTTCGCGCCAGCTAGCTCGTGGCCCGACAAGGGCACCGCGGGGCGAGTCGACCATGATGGTATGCGCCTCTGCGTAGCTCGGACATCCCGGGAGCTAACCCGCATGACACGGCGGCCCGACCCATGGCTCGCGGGGCCCGAACCAACATATCTAGAGGAATGCAGCTTGAATCGAGCATAACTTCTCCGTGTGGCGTCTGATTCGGGCGAACTTTTTTTTTACAGAAAGATAAGAGAAAGGCCATCGCCATGAAAAGCGGATTTCTTGGGTTGGACGGCCAGAGAAGTTTGTACCAAAAAAATACTAAAGGTTGGGTTAGCGCTCTTCACTGTTCTTTCCTTCTATATTCTTGGTGCACCTCAGCCTCGCGCCAGCTAGCTCGTGGGGGACGACTAGGGCACCGCGGGGCGAGTCGACCATGATGGCTTGCGCCTCTGCGTAGCTCGGACACCGCCGGAGCTAACCCGCATGACACGGCGGCCCGACCCATGGCTCGCGGGGCCCGAACCAACATATCTAGAAGAATGCAGCTTGAATCGAGCATAACTTCTCCGTGTGGCGTCTGATTCGGGCGAACTTTTTTTTACGGAAAGATAAGAGAAAGGCCATCGCCATGAAAAGCGGATTTCTTGGGTTGGACGGCCAGAGAAGTTTGTACCAAAAAAATACTAAAGGTTGGGTTAGCGCTCTTCACTGTTCTTTCCTTTATATTCTTGGTGCACCTCAGCCTCGCGCCAGCTAGCTCGTGGGGGACGACTAGGGCACCGCGGGGCGAGTCGACCGTAGGTTGGTGTCGGTGTACTGGGAACCAGGGTCCCCACTCCCCCGAGCAAAAGGCCGGCCTGAGTCCATCTTGGGCCGAGGAAGACAGCCACGCGCCGAGTGGGCCAAAGCGGCCCAGCAAGAGAGCGCGGGGCGCAGGGCCCCCGAGCGGCTCGCAGCCGCGAGCCGTGGGGCGTTGCCACGTGGCTACGCCCTGCGACCTCCGCGACCCGCCGCGGGACGCGGATGAGGGCGGGGCCCCGCGAGCCTGCGGAAGCCCGGCACGTGGCGGCGGAGGTTCGGGGCGCCTTAACCGCGCCGCGCCTCGATGAGCCGCCCCGGATTCTGTGCGGCTACAGTGCGCGCGGATCCGGGGCGCGGGGATTTCCTCCCGAAGGGGTCCCACCTGCCAGCGACAGCCCGCGCGGCCGCGCAGGCGTGTCGCTGGACTTCAATGCGCGCACGTCGCGCAGGGCCGCGACCGATGGACGTGACCCGTCCAGTCGTAGCCCTGTAGCGCACTGTTCGGCGGGCAGGGGGGCGTGGGCAGACGAGCGCCGCCTGCCACCGTACGGTGCGCCGTTCGGACCGGGGGGTCATCCGGCGCATCCGGCCCCCTTTCCGCGCCTCACCGCTCCGGGTGCGGCGCGCGTGCTGTACGAGCGACGGGACAAGTCGACGGGAGTCAATCGAATAATGATGGCGGGCGAGCGAAGCCCGCTGACACCGGAAAAGACGCCCGGCATCTCGGGTGGAGGGGGGGTCGCCAGCCGGCGCCCCCATAGCAGCCCATGAACGGGTCCGGCCTCTCCTGGCACTATAAAAGGGAGTGCCTTGTACATAAAACCAACAGGCAACACTTGAGCAATACCAGACAAGCAGGACGTAGGGTTTTACACCTCTGGTGGCCCGAACCTGGGTAAAACTGCTTGTGTTCTTCCTCTTTCTCGTGCGCGTTTCCAACACTTAGAACCGTTCGCTCCCCTCCGAATCTCAAAGGGAGGCCTTGCTAGGCCCCCATTTGCCGTGGTTTCCACACCTCGACAGTTGGGTTAGCTAACCCGCATGGCACGGCGGCCCGACCCATGGCTCGCGGGGCCTGAACCAACATATCTAGAGGAATGCAGCTTGAATCGAGCATAACTTCTCCGTGTGGCGTCTGATTCGGGCGAACTTTTTTTTACGGAAAGATAAGAGAAAGGCCATCGCCATGAAAAGCGAATTTCTTGGGTTGGACGGCCAGAGAAGTTTGTACCAAAAAAATACTAAAGGTTGGGTTAGCGCTCTTCACTGTTCTTTCCTTCTATATTGTTGGTGCACCTCAGCCTCGCGCCAGCTAGCTCGTGGGGGACGACAAGGGCACCGCGGGGCGAGTCGACCATGATGGTATGCGACTCTGCGTAGCTCGGACACCCCGGGAGCTAACCCGCATGACACGGCGGCCCGACCCATGGCTCACGGGGCCCGAACCAACATATCTAGAGAAATGCAGCTTGAATCGAGTATAACTTCTCCGTGTGGCAGCGCGTGCCCTTGCCTCCCTACCGGCACACCTTCTACTTCTACACGGCGGCGGTGCTCTGCGCCGTGGGGGGGTGCGAACACATGGACTGCCACGGCGGCCCATTCCTGGTGGTCTTCGTGGGCAGCGACGAATATGATGGCTTGATTTGGGTGAGCGTCTACTCATCTGAGACCGGTTCCTGGGGTGCCTCCAGCACAATTGAGCTCGCATTGGCCGTCTGAGACTTTGCCCGGCCTCCTTATCGGGGATGCACTCTACTTTATGATTGATCTAAGGGTGCGTTTGGATCACTTTAGAGGGTGCTGTAGCAGTCACATCAAAGATGCCGGCAGCATTTATGTGTACTAAACAAAGTCAAATTACAAAACTAAGTCCAGGAGCCCCCCTCTATTTCGCGAGACGAACGTAATGAGGGTAATTAAGCGGCGATTAGACGATGGTTACTGTAGCATCACTGTGTCAAAACATTGCTTAATTAGGCTCGTTAGATTCGTCTCGAAAAATAACGCCCGTCTGCAGAAAGGTTTTGCAATTAAATTTATTTAGTACCTCTAAATAGTAAGATTCTTTTACTTTGGAGAGGTATAAACTTTAGAGGGTGTTTTATAAGGGGAACCGAACGGGGCCTAAACATGCGCATTCTTGTGTATGATTTGGCTGGGAGAGGCCTCTCGGTGATCAACGTGCCTGACAAGAAGTACAAGGATATTTGCAGTGTCATGATGTTGGAGGATGGCAGGCTGGGATTCGTGGGCATGGAGGACTGCAGTCTCTACCTGTGGTCATGGCAGGAGGCTGGTGCTGACGGCAATGCTGGATGGAAGCTATGCAGCGTCGTTGACCTCGCGACGCTGCTGCCACTTCCTAACACGTCGGCTTTTGTTGCTGTTGTTGGCTTTGTGGAAGGCACAGATACCATTTTCCTGAGCACTGATGTGGGAATCTTCACACTCAAGATTAAGTCAAGACAGGTGAAAAGGGTAGGCGAGAGTGGGCAATGTTCTGCCATCATACCTTACACAAGTTTCTACTTGCCAATGGTGTAAGAAAAGGGTTATTAGAACTAAACACTGGTAAGTTGTGCTCTTAGTCCTGCACTAGTTGTGTTTGTGTACAAGGTTGTGACATATGATGGTGATCCTTTAACCTATTTTGGCTGACAAAGACACTGTCTAGATTGTGATAATGAATGACTGCTGTAATCAGGCTGCATTCTTTTATCATTCAGTTGCCCTTGCGTTCATTGTATCTCTTATGAGCCATGGTTCCTTTTAACAGTATTTCAGTTAAAACAGCTGACAAAAGCCTATGGCAGCATAGCATTCAAATACCAAAATCATGAGATAACTGTAACAGCTGGGAACCCTCTTCTCCCACTGCAGCACACAAAATATTCTTGATATCTGATTTAGGCAGAGAAATTGTCGTGCTTTTGTTGATTGATGACAAGGGGAAAGCATTACTCGTCCGTACTCCACACGGGCAGAAATTTATCTATATCTGATTCAAGCAGAAAATTACTTTACAGTAATTGTTGTGAGGAAGGAGGACGGTACGCAGTGAAATGGATCCATGCTCCAGTAAAGTAACCTATCTTGTTGTGTGATTTTTCTTTCCTTTATCAAAAATGGTCGTTCGCACTGTGTGCTTTTGGTGTCTTTCTTTATGAGTTAATCATCTGTTACATTGGTGCGGCAGAGCTATTGCTTTGAGCTTGCTTCTGGTTTTGGATGTGAGGTTTATCCTACAGTTGAGTATTTTGTGTAGACTAGCTCCTTATGTTCTGATGGACCTAGCTAAAGTCCACCTGTTATTGCACGTTAAGAAGTTTGCTCCCTGATCTATGTCCTCAACTGCAGTTCAGAACATAAAGGAGCTGCTCTGCAGCATTAAAATGGCTGATTAGGCTATGCAAGGGTCCATTAGCTGCAGTGTTCATGACACTAAATTTATGTAGTTGAAAAGTACTTTTGGTGTCATATTATGTTTTTGAGTTCAGTATGCTGCATTTGCATCTTAGACTCTTTTTTTTCTCCTGCTACTTACTATGTAAAGGTCTTTTTACATAGTTGTAGTAAGTTCAAGCTTGTACAGCTAAGCTGCATTTTTTCATAGTGCACAAGCTGTCCCAATCGTGGCCTTATCATGTTGTCCATTGCATTGTAAATAGCCACATACCAGCTCAGCAACAAGCAGCCTAATACCCGTCAAACATAATAATAAATCTAGCAGCCTAATACAAAAAAGATAACATATACCAAATCGTGTACATATGTTATCTAGCAGCCTAATCAGAAAAAGATAACATATGTGTATACGGTAAGAGCATCCATGTATAGGATTTGGCTGGGAGAGGCCTCTCGGCGATCGAAGTGCCTAATAAGGAGCACGAGGAGAGGGGCGTTGTCATGATGTTGGAAGACGGCAGGCTGGGAGTCGCGGGTGTGGAGGATCGCAGGCTTTACCTGTGGTCGTGGCAGGAGGCTGGTGCTGCATGGAAGGAATGCAGGGTCATTGAGCTCGCGACGCTGCTCGCACTTCCTAACACATTGGTTTCAATCGCTGTTGTTGGCTTCGTGGAGGGCACAGATACCGTTTTCCTAAGCATCGATGCGGATATCTTTACACTCAAGATTAAGTCAGAACTGGTGAAAAAGGTAGACGAGAACGGGCCATACTCTGTTGTCATACCTTACACAGGTTTCTACTTGCCATGAGTGTAAGAAAAGGGTTTGGAACCAAACATTGTAAGCTGTCCTGTTAGTTGTGCTATACAAGGTTGTGACATGTAAGATCTTGAACCTATTTTACCTGGTGAAGATATTGCCTAGACTGTGATAATGAATCGGCTACTGTAATCAGGGGTGTCTGCATCTTTTTATCATTGAGGTACTGTTGCATCCGTTGAGTGATATTTCTCTCAATCTCTCTTCAATGTCCTTGTTTGGGAGCTACTATACGGAATTAATATGGTGGATTAGGCTATATAGGGTTCATTAGTTGCAGACTTGCAGTTGCAGTGTTCATTTTTGTTGCCGAAAAGTAATGCTGTCACCATATTTTGTTCTTCAGTTTAGTATCCTGCATTTGCATCTTAGCAAATTTCTTCTCCTGCTACTTACTGTGTACTAAAAGGTTTTTACATAGTTGTAATAAGTTCAAGCTAGTACCTAAGATAAGCTGCATTTCCCATAAGTTCCTAGTACATATGATGTGCCACACTTGGCCTTATCATAAGCATCGGAAGCACCTATCAGCTTAATAAAGAAAACAATTCCTATCAGCTTAATAAAGAAAACAATTTTGGGACTTCTCACACAGTAAAAGTAGCAGCCTAATATTCCCATTGATGTATCAAGTTTCAGTTCATACAAAAGCAGCGTGCTTCATGTGGTAGGCTTCTATGTAGTTGCAGAATCAGCAGATGGGGTCCCTTCCAGAACCGAATCAAGTTTTCATTTGCAAACACATTCAAACTTCATGGAAATGTTTGGCATTGGGAAATAATTCAATTGCTGTTCGTTATTGTCGGATGACAAATGGAATGCGCAAACCATTCAGTGCATTATTGTTAGAATCAGACGAGATAAGGAATTACCAAGCATATTGCCTTTAGGCAGACCTCCTCTGTATCAAGGTTGACCTTTGCAACAAAAATGATAACAAGTATATAAGGTTTTATTCACAGGTAATTGCATTTCACTATTTCATAGATTGAATTGATTTTGTTTCAGCGCAATCAGAAATAGTAGCAGCGTGTCAGATTGCTTTCACAGAATATGCAAATACACAAGTCACAGAGCATAACATTTTATTGAAAGCATGCAAACAAGTAAATTTGAAATTTATGCTGGCATTCTTGCAACGTCACATTGGGTATTTACTGCAATTTTCAGAACGCACAGCCAAGTGTCTAAATATATACTTCGTAAGTAATCATTTCCTGGCATAAGAAAAGCACCTGCAAAGCATTCTCCAGACTTTGTCCCGATTGGAAGGTCTCATGACATGATAAGCTTACAGATAGAACTGACACCTTGAGTACCAACACTGTAGTATGTTTAGAACTTCAGATACTTTAACCCTGAAGATAAATCGGGTTCCATAAACTATACCTTCATTGTTTTGCTCAGTTTTCTTTTTGACAAATACCTTAGTGGGCATTATAGCTCTCTGTTGTGTTCGGAGGTTACCCAGCAGCCACTGCATCACAAACTTACTACTACTATTATTAACTTTTAGATATGAAAGGCTAGGAATGCCCACGGATTTTTTTTTGATCAAAATATACCTGTATTGAAAGTTAAGGAGACAGTACAAATACGCGTACAGGTACATTCTGTAAGGATACGGAGGACAGCTGTCCTAACAACTTTGCACAAAGGCCCTCAAGAAACAACAGAAACACACGCAGGACCCTAGGACCTTTGCCAGGCCGACTCCGCCAACGCCGGTAGCCGTCGACCACCGCCGAAGCCGAAATCCGCCGCCACGAGCCCGCGAACCGGAGGAACTCCTTCGCCAGAAGGCTTTTGATTGAGCCGAAGAAGACACTCGTCGTCGCCGACGAGATGGAGCCATAGCTTGTCGCCCATCGGCCGGGGCCACGCCCCGAGATCCGCCGGCCCTGGAACCTGGCTCGCCAACGGCGACACACGCCGCCGCGGTACACCCGAGCCCGGCTCCCTCTCCCATCTTCCACGAACCCCGCAGCAGATCCTCCATCCTTGAAGCAAAAAGGCGACGACCACGAAACCCAAACGAGCCGGTGAAGCGCCGCCAGCAAACTCCTGTACAGGAACTCCACGAAGGGAGCCCCACCCCCACAAGCCCTGTCGGCTGCCGGCGCCGGAGCGAAACGCCAGCAGGGCACGGCCGGGATTGGAGGGACTTATTCGAACTGGAAGCCACCGCCGCCGCGACCTCGCCGGTGACCGTCGAAACCCTAACCCTAGAGGAAGGGAACCCTAACCTAGGACCTAAACTACCAGCCGGCGAAAGGACAGCGATCTCCGCCACCTCCCGATGCCCCGAGGGCCATCGGAGGTAGAGGAGATCACCGCCTCCGCCGGCGGCGACCGGGCGACACTTTTCTCCCCCTCTCAAACCTCTATTCATCCAACCAATCAATCCAGGCTGAAAGCTGCTGACTTGACCAACCCACTTTCAGTATTGGGCCAAAATCACAATAAAATATCGTGGGCTTGGTCCTCAACTGTTGGCTAAACTAAGGTGCATTTGGCCCAACTAGGGGGACGAGGTTACGAGTGATGTCTGTCGCGTCGAGCACCCAACCAGTCCGCTTCGGTCATTCCGCACAGATCGGCCTCAATCCGCAAATTCCCCATCCTCGCGCTCCGACCTCGCATGGCGCCGCCGTCGCTGACGGGTCTGCCCGACGAGCTTGTCGGCGAGATCCTCCTCCGACTCCCGCCGGACGAGCCTGCGGACATCCTCCGCGCCTCACTCGTCTGCAAGCGTTGGTGCGGCCTCCTCTCCGACCCCGCCTTCGGCCGCCGCTACCGAGAGCTCCACCGCGTGCCGCCTCTCCTCGGCTTCTTCCACTACATGTACGAACCCGGGCCCATCCCTTGGTTCGTCTCCACCGTCGCCTCTCCCTGCTCCCCGCCGGCGCTGAACTGCAACAGCTGGTGGACGCTGGACTGCCGCCACGGCCGCGTCCTCATCCACCGCTTCGATCCAGATCCAACGGACTTCGTCGTGTTTGATCCCCTCACCGGCGAGCAGGAGCACCTGCCCTTGCCCCCGTACCCGCACGACCTCTACACCGGGGCGGTGCTCTGCGCTGTGGCCGACTGCGACCACCTAGACTGCCACGGTGGCCCATTCCTCGTGGTCTTCGTGGGCAGCAACGACGATGGACCAACAAGGGCAAGCGTTTACTCGTCAGAGACCGGTGCTTGGAGCGCCTCCAGTTCCATTGAGCATGATTCGGCGTTCGAGGCATGGCCCAGCCTTCGTATCGGGGATTCGCTCTACTTCCTGATTGACCAAGGCATTCTCAGGTACGATTTGGCAGGGAGAGGCTTATCGGTGATTGACATACCTAAGAAGGAGTACGATGAGATGGGCCGTATCTTGATGTTGGAGGATGGCAGACTGGGATTCGTGGGCGTGGAGGATCTCAGCCTCCACCTGTGGTCGTGGCATGAGGCTGGTCCTGATGGCTCTGCTGGATGGAGGCAATACAGAGTCATTGAGCTCGCGACGTTACTCCCAATTTCTGACACGACGGACTCAATTGAGGTGGTTGGCTTTATGGACGGTACAGATGTTGTGTTCTTGAGCACTGGTGTTGGCATTTTCACACTTAAGATTAAGTCAGGGCGGGTGGCAAAGGTAGCCGAGAAGGGGAAATATTTTGCTAACATACTCATACCCTACTCAAGCTTCTGCTTGCCAGGAGTGTAAGAAAAGGCCAAGAAATCGTCATGCTTGAGCTGATTAAGGGCAAGAGAAAGCCTGGAGTGAAAGGCTACTACGCATGAAAAGTGTATCCATCTTCCAGACAACTAATCTATCTTGTATGTGCTTTATGCCATCTGTTATCATGAATTGGTTGTTCACATTGTCATGTGCATTTTGGTGTCCTTTATCTTGAACTTCTTATCACTTTCTGTAAGTTAAGCATCTTTTTCATTGCATTGGTGTGGTGAGGCTCGTGCATTGAGGGACTTGCTTTGCTTCTGGTTTTGGATGCAAAATTTGTTCTATATAGAGGTGAGTTAATCCCCTGCCCTGTGTAGTGTAGATGCTGGAGAGCTCTCCTTCTACTATATGTGGCCTGATTTTTCAGAGTTGGTCTACAGATTGAAATTTGTCACTGGTAGTCTTACTACTGCCATGATAAGCAATAGATTGGATGCTATTTCTACTTCTGCATTTCCCATGAGTTGAGCCTAGTACATAAGTTGCATTTCCGATAAGTTCAGGCTAGTGCCCTAGTATATGAGCTGCATTTCCCATAAGTTTAGCCTAGCACATAAGCTGCATTTCCCAGCCTAGTACATAAGCTGCCCCAAACGAGGGCATATCATGTTGTTCTTTGCATAGTAAGTAGCCACAACCAACTTAATACAGCAGGTAGCAGACAAATGCAGCAAAAAAAAAAAATTGGGACTTTAATCACTGTAAGTAGCAGCCTAGTACAACAAAAAGGCCCGTAGTTTCATTAAGTTCAGACTAGTGCTTAAGAGCATCTCCAACCGGTGCTGAATATTTACCAAGTCCCTCTTATTCGCTGTATAAAGTTTCAGGTGATACAGAAACTTGCTCCTCCTTGACTTTCAGTGTGCTTCATATGTAACTGTTTCAGTAGTTGCAGAATCAGCAGCAGGAGTCGCTTCCCAAACTGAACTAATTTGTTCATTTGCAAAATATTCTGTCCTTTGGGAATGGTTGCCATGGGGAACAGTTAATTTTTCTACCGGTTATTGTCGGATTTTGAACTGAGCAAATCATGTAAGTGCAGAATTCATAGAAATAGGCAGGAGCAGGACCAACGGTGTTGCCTCCATGCGGGCATCCTCCACCACATGATATGTTGAACTTTGCAACAAACACAAAAGGGGCACTGGAAGCTACTCCCTCCGGTTCTGAAGTGTTGACGTTAGGACAGGAAGGCTAGTCCAATTTTGAACTAATTCCTATCTCTGAACGACAATAGTTTACAACCAGAGGGAATATACCTCAACTCGGATTGTTGTAGCTTCTTAAAAAAGAAAGAAAAAAACTCCAGATTAGAACAAGCATATAAGGTTTTGTCCACAGGTAATTGAATGTTCACTAGTTCAGAGGTTGACTTGAAGTTTCAGTCCATAGTTAACTGCATGTTCGCTAGTTCAGAAATCGACGGACTTGAAGTTTGTTTCAGCGCAAACTGAAATCGTTTAATCGTTTAGGCATGTCAGATTTGCTTTCATGTAGAATGTGCTCATAGTCTCATACATAAGACACGGAAGTAAGTTTGAAATTATGCTGTCACTGTTATGCCACACCGCCAAAATCAGAAGTCGACGTAGTCTATTTAATCATGTCACCGTCGTTCCCCCAACATTACATTGCTTATCAGAATGCAAAACCAAGTGTCTGAATATAAATAAATATTTCCTAAGCAGAAATATCAGTAAATATTTCCTGGTATCAGAATAGTACCTGCAAAGCAATCTCTCCAGACATTGATCCCAACTAGCACGATGCCCGTGCATTGCCACGGTAAAATTATAGTCAAAATTCACTTGCCAGAAATGCATTATGGCAAAAGGAAAACTTCAAATCGATGTTTCTTGATTGAGAATATAAATATTTAACCCTTGTTGAATGACATGTATTGCGATAGAAATCTAAACTTCACATCAAGTATATTTTACATGCTAGCAAATGGGCATGCATTGTTACAAACTTTAAAGTTAGCGTTAGTACTAACACAAGGGAAAAACGCCTTTCTCTCGAACCGTCCTCCCCAGCTACTGTTTGAGAGAGGGCGACTTCGAGGAGAACACCGTCTCCGGCGGCGATTTCGCCGGTTCTCCCTCCTCTCCGGTGGCCGCGGCGCTCCGGAGAGCGGGGAGAACTGGGGAATCGTCGTCCGGTTCCTTTTCCTGCTTCCTATTAGCTCTAGCTTAGGTAGTAGTCTAGTTTACCCGTGTTAGGGTTAGGTTTACGGCTCCGCCGTCGGTGATGGCGGCCGTTCTTCTTTTCTCCCCCGGCGGATCTGGTGGTGGCGACGTCGTCGGCGGCCGCTTCAGTACCGGTGAGGCCCTGTGGAGTCTTTTGTTCCTCTTCTCTTTTGCGAAAGGGAAGGCGGATTGGTTACCCCTTGCCGGCGTCGCTGGTGATGGTGGTTCGTCTTACCGGGGAGCCGTCGGCCTGCGGCGTCGTCGTCTTCGCCGGGTATGCGGTGCTCCTTCTTCGGTGGTGATTGGTGGTGTTGGTTCGTTTTTCCCCTTCTGTTGCTTGATGTTGCGGCGGCCGGCGTTTCGCCTTCTTCGTGATATCCGCGTCCGCGTGGATCTAATCGGCCTTTGCTCAATGAGTTGGATGTCGCCATCAGCAAGGGAAGGGGAGAGCGGCTCGCTTCGTCGATTGCTGCCGGCGGTGAGGAGCTCTGTCGACGGAAGGATCGAGAAGGAGAGGGACTTACTTGTAATTTTCTTTTCTTTGAGGTCCTTCCTGTAATTTTGTTTCAGGGGTTGGCCTGTAAAAGGTTTGGGATGTACTGTGCTCAAGTTTAATATATGCCCTTCCTTTTCGCAAAAAATAAAAAACAAACTTTAAAGTTAGATAATCGACTCTTTATTCTATAGAAACCGAAATGGATTTTTCTTCGTACGATGTGAATCCTATTCTTATCCTCAAAAAAGTTCTTACGTAGGGGTCTCTTTGTTGCTTGTGTGTTATACAGTCACATGCATGTATTACAATATAAGGAGATATTGTAACTTTTTTTTTTCAAACTCACAATCTGACAGTACAATGATTTGGAACCTATAAGATCTTAAGGATAGTTTTAAAGTTTTTTATTCCTATGTAAACCAACATCCGTGGCCTATTAGAAATGAGAATTGTATTTTATAAGACATGGGAAACTTTGGTACTCATTGAAAAGAACATTCACACACACACACACACGAAATTATGGTACTGCTCTACGGGCGCGTATACAATTTCGAACTCCTGCTATACAGCTCGCAGTGGGACCCAGCAGCTATCAATAAAAAAAAATGATCCTCTTCTACCTACGGCAGAGCCCAGTCGCTCTCTCCCCCTTTCACTCTTGCTTGATTTCTTCCGCAAATGTCACCCCGAGCCGCCGTCGCGGATCTCGTCCTATGTCAGGTGAAGTACGGTTCCTCTACTACCTCCTCCGAGCTATCTTAGTTTTCTGTTCCATTAAGCATCGCGCAGTGGATCTGGAGGGGCGTTTAGGGCCTTTAGGCAGCACATCCATTCAGATTCAACACCACCGGTCCACGATGCTCCGCTGAAGGAACAGAAACAGCAGCAGCTGGCTTGTAATGGTGCAGATCACAGCAGGGTCGTCCTCCGCCATGCGTCACTTAATGTTGGATTTACCGCGGGCCATCGAGTGACTGCAACCGAGCTTAGCGGTGAGGAAGACGATGAAGTAGTAACGTAGTCTGCCGTGACGACGGAGAGACGATGTCCCAGCGGCAGGGCGTGCGAGGTCGGAGAGGCCTTCTTCGAGAGGAAAAGGAATGGGGTGGTGTTCGGTTCACTTAGAGGGGTATAAAGGGGTCACATCAAAGATGCCGGCAGCATTTATGTGTACTAAACAAAGTCAAATTACAAAACTAAGTTCAGGACCCTCCATCTATTTCGCGAGACGAACGTAATGAGGTAATTAAGCGGCGATTAGACGATGGTTACTGTAGCATCACTGTGTCAAAACATTGATTAATTAGGCTCATTAGATTCGTCTCGAAAATAACGCCCATCTGCAGAAAGGTTTTGTAATTAAATTTTATTTAGTACCCTTAAATAGTAAGATTCTCTTTTCTTTAGAGGAGTATAAACTTTAGAGGGTGTTTTAGGGGGGATCCGAACGGGCCCTGGGATGGAGGGGGGAAATGGCAGGACGGGAGGGAATGGAAGATGGACAGCGGGCCCGCATATCGGCGCACACGTTCTGTGGGGAGGCCGAGTGTGTAGCGCTCAAATTCCAGACGTCGGATGAGCATCGAACGGTTAAAATTGCTAGATGGCAGGAACACCATCAACACCAACTGCCTTTTTTAAGAGAAGTAAAGATTGTGAGGTCAAGTCAACATAACGAAGTTGCAGACAGACCGAGCATTGCCGTGAGACCTCGAGTATCATCGCTCTTGTGTGTTCAGGACTTCAGATGCTTTTGTCCTGTGAATGCCGTTTGAGTTGAATCTAAAACTTGATGCTTTTGCTCGGCATTCTTTTCAGAAACACTTCAGTGGTGTGTTTGAGAGGGCTATCCAGCAGGCCGTTGTGTCACAACAAACAAAGCACTGAAGCTAAAGTCCAACCAAGCTACAGCACGCGCGTGGAGCGAGCCGGATCGTTGCATGCGTCGCCGTGGACGTGGACGGCCTGGCCGCCGTGCATAAAGTTCCGGTGGACCTGTTGACAGGAACATGGTTTGAAAGTGGCAGAAGAGAACAGAACGAGGCACGGGGAAGCATCAACCGATTGCGCGATGGCTCAGCTCGCTTGGACATTAGTTGACCTTGTGCCTTTCAGAAATATATTTCAAGAAATAAATTGCAATTTGAAGTAGTTAATCTTTTTCCAAGCAAAAAGCAGCTAGTGGCCTTACTAATGATGATAGACAAAGTCCGGACCAAATGGCCTGTCACTCGAAACACCGTCACCTTGCCCCCCTTTTTACATTTTTTTTTTTGTTACGGTCGACACTTGTAACAATAACCAACGTTGGTTAAGGGTGTACATGTACGCGCTGGAAATGATGGCCTGTTAAACAAGCAATTGAAGCTTGTCATCAGGATGCAGGAGATTTCTCAGATTGTCATGGATTATCCGTTTTTCAATATTTGTCACTTTTTACTTTACTGTTACAACTTTGATCATTAATACATAATTACACTCTTATAAATATGTTATGTTACTAAAATACTATCCACACCACATCTAGTAATCAGATTTTAATTTATATAACAAAGTATTTATAAGTTATTAAACAGTTAAAGTGTGAATAGTATAGTCAACAGTGTCAATTATTTAAAAAACGAAGGAAGTATGAAGTTTCTGCTAGCTGAATGTTTGATTGTGTTATCATGGCAGTACAATTCTTGGACGCACGTACTCACGTACAAAGTACATATGCACGCACGTACATAGAGAAGCCGGTACACATACTACACAGCTACTACAAATCCTACGAAGCTACTACCGCGTCCATACATAGTACAAATCAACGTACGCACGCGCTCGTCGACTTTTATGTTCAGACGTTGACGAAGGGCGCGCCGGTGATGTACTCGGTGACAGCGAGCGCGACGAGGCCGAGCATGGCGAAGCGGCCGTTCCAGAGCTCGGCGTCGGCGCTCCAGAACCCCTTGCTCCGCGCCTCGGCGCTCTCCCCTGCAGCAGCGGCGCCAGCGACGCTGCCGACAGCACTGCGGCGGAGACGGCGAACCAGGCCACGCCGGACCCGCTGCCGGCCTGCGTGAGGAGGCCGCCGCCTTGCGACGCCTCGACGGCGAGCGCGGAGACGAAGCCACCATGGCGAGCCGGCCGTTGATGCGCTCGGGCGCCGGGCCGCTGAACGCCAGCGCGTCCCAGAGGCCGGGCTTGGCTGGCTTCGCCTTGGGCTTGGGCGTCGGGGTGCTCGGCAACGGCGAGGAAGGGGATGAGGTGGTCGTCGACGTTCCTCCGTTGGCTCAATGTCCGGCTGCATATAAGAGGAGCTTTGTTAGTTCTTGCATAAGCCTAATCAGCAGAAAGAGAGATTATGAAATGTGAATCAGCAGTGCTCACCTCTGTCTGGGCCCTGACGACCAGAGCACGACGGCGCGGCGCGAGGCCGTACACCGGGGACACGCGACCGGCACGCACGCTGAAGGCAAAGGCGAGGGAGCTCATGGAGGTCATCACCGTGGTTGCCATCCTGAAATGCACGGGCAGTCGGAGAGAGCAGGGGCTAATAAAAGGCTGCACTACGCTTTTGCCGCTGTCTTGCTGCTACTGCGTTGCTATGGTTGGGTGAGTGGGCGGCCGGATTTATAGGGAACCCGTGTTCTGATCACGGGTCTTGGCGGTGGTGGGCGGGAGGCGGGCCACGTCGCGGCGGCACACAGCCTAGTACATGTGCGCGACGTGGATGGCGGCGGGTTCACAGCCAGCAAGCCAGGAACCTTGGGTGATCTCGTCGCCGTCGACGTGGACGTCCGCGCCACCGTGCAGACATAACAACGGTCGAGGCGCGCGAAAGTTGGAGAGAGGACTGGGGAGGAGTAGCGAGCGCTCGCTCCTTGGCCTGAAAAGCTGCACAATATTCCAGAATTAAGCTTGGCCGCGCTAGCTTGGGGTGCCGGCTGCGTACACGTATCGCGTGCAACAAAGTTGGTGCAACGCCGCGCATGTCTGTCTGTCTGTCTCTCTTGGCCCGGATGGCGAGAGTTCATACATGTTGAGAATTTCTCCAAATTGTTTGTCATGTTTCTGCTGTTTTTTTTTTCCTACACGGAGGAAAATAAAGGAAATCACTGCATGTCAAACAGCAGGATTGAGCATGCATCGTCAATCTACTAGAAACCTCCAATTAATCAATCGGCCAAGTTCTCCCGCAAGTTCGACTATCATTCTCCTACCCAACACGACAGATGTACATACAGCCAATGTGATTTTCACTTTGGCGTGGCTCGCACCTCATGCTCCAAAGTACGCACCGCGCATTATTTTCAGAAACAAAGAATATATTTCAACTGGATATTTTTTTTTGGGATCATATTTCAACTGGATATGAGGCAGCTAAACACAGACTCCAAGAAAATCGGTGAGAAAATGAGTGTGTGAAGGTGGACGTGATATTAATCGTTCAGCATTCTTTAATTTTGCCGGCTCATCAGTATATATGAAATAGATAAAACGCTCCCGCACACGACACGCCTGCCGCCGCCAACCAAGAGGATCTCGCCTGCCGCTCGCGCCGGAGGCCTCGAGAGCGCTTTTCCTCGCCGGCGGGTGGGGGAGAGGCTGTCTCTCAGGCCGGGCGTGGGCGGCTGGGCGGTGCTCGTCAGGTTTGAAGACTAGTTTTCTTGTGGTTAGGGTTAGGTTTAGGTGCCTCCATGGTGGGTTTGGAGAAGGAGAAGGCGGCGGCGACGTCGGCGACGACTACTTTCCTAGCACAAACATGGTGGGCTCAGTGTTCAGACGGTGATGGCAAGGCAAAGGTGTCATCGTCGATCATGAATAAGGTACTCCGGCCCCTCCTTTGTTTTGCTGTGGTTCTTTTTGACCATGGCTGTGGGCTAGTGAGATTTTGGTTTCCGGTGACATCTTTCTGGATGTTTCTTGGATTTGTGTTTTCCCACGGCGATTCTGATGAACAAGGCGACGATGAGCTCAACGGCGGGCTCGACGACGACAAGTTTATTGTATTTACGTGTGGAAGGTCAGTAATCTATCCTTTTTTTGCGAAAGGGATGGATTTCAATTTTCCCCCGTCAGAGATGAGGATGGCGGTGGCGGATGGTGAGATGGCCGTGTTCGTTCAGATCGGAGTTCTCTTCCGTGGCATATCCGTCTGGGATGGTGATCCTAGATGGTGGAATTTATGGCTCTTTCAAGGTTTCTTGTCTCCCATCGATGGAGTTGGAGTTGTTTGGGGTGTTCTTGTAATCCGGGGATGTAATATGCCTTAATATCAATGGAATTCCCCTTTCGCAAAAAAAATATATGAAATAGATATAAAGTACTGTTGTGGCAATTGTATTTTATCAGGATCAGGTTGCATGCGGATTTGTCGTACTCAATCAGATTCTAATGCATCAAGATCAATAGTTAATATGGCATCATGTTCCGCCATTGTTAGAGTTCATGGGGTTCGAATCCTCGAAAATACAAGTGCATGGAAGATTGTTAGATTTGGGATTGGATAGCCTTAGGGCATGTGCCCCCTTGAGGGTGCTCTCGGTGAAAATGTTTTCAAGCGATGTTTGCAAATTTCTCTTATATTAATTGACTTTGAAGTTGGTCAAGCGACACTACAAGAAATGTGCAGACTTACGAGTTTTTAAGTGCAGATTTTCCATTCGTTTTACTGTTCCTTGAGTGCCTGTTTTTAAGTGCCGCTTCCTCACTCTCTCTTGATTAACTTGGTCGCTTACATCAGTGTCAACGTTTTGTAGTCACACATGTAACCAACATGTTTCAAAAAAAAAAAAACATGGTACCATCATTATCAAAGACCGCTAGCTAGTCTCTAATCTCCATCAGTAATGAAATCTCTGAACTCTTTGGTCGTCTCAGATTTAACCTTTGAGAGAGAGAATATTATGACCTCTTTCTACGTCAAAATTATATTTGGTGCTCAAGTCATTTCATGTGTTAGTATTTGTACCATATAAGTGTTACGCAATCCACAAGAAGCAACCTGAAATGTAAAACATAGGCACATCAAACATTTACTAATGCGCGCATTTCTCTCGCTCCAATACATCTATCTCTATTCTTCTCGTTTTATGTGCACATATTCTTTCCACTTCTTCTTAATTTAGCTAAAGTGTCAAATAAATTAAAATGGAAAATGTAAATTAATAATTTGCGCGAGGCAGAGAGAAATGTATTATTATCTTAAAAAGAGAGAAATATATAAAAGAAGTCTTGCTATATAGAGTATATGGTTTTTATGCTGTAATAATTTTAACATTGTTTGCTAAGTACTCTGATGTACAGACGCTACTGTTTTTGTAGTAATAGGTACAGCTACCACAGCCCATGCTGATGCTCCCTCGCAAAAAAAAAAAAAAAGGGCCCATGCTCATGCTGCCCCGCACTACGCTACACACACGTACACTACACCAGTCTGCTACGCACAACACATTTACGCACTGATCAGCGGCGATCCGGTGAGGTACTCGGTGACGGCGAGCGCGACGAGCCCAACCATGGTGAGCTGTCCGTTCCAGAGCTCAGCGTCGGCGCTCTAGAACCCGCCGCTCCTCCCTCGACGCTCTCCCCCTGGAGCAGTGGCGCGAGCGACGCCGCGGACAGGAGGACGGCCGTGTTAGAGTTCATGGGGTTCCGCCATTTAATATGGCATCATGTTTCGCCATTGTTAGAGTTCATGGGGTTCGAATCTTAAAAAAAAAAAAATCAAGTCATGGAAGATTGTTAGATTTGGGATTGGATAGCCTTAGGGCATGTGGCCCTTGAGAGTACTTTTGGTGAAAATGTTTTCAAGCGACCTTCGCAAATTTCTCTTATATTATTTGACTTTCAGGTTGGTCAAGCGACACTACAACAAATGTGAAGATTTATGATGCTTTTAAGTGCATATTTTCCATTCGTCACTGGCTGCTCTTTGAGTCTTCGGCCAACTTTAATGACGTTGCGAGTTCCGTCACAAACAAACCAATTTTTGACATACAACCCGCAAGTTCAATTATCATTCTCCTACCCTGCACGATGATGTACATACATCCAATGTAATTTTCACTTAGCCGTGGCCCGTGCTCACACCTCATGCTCCAATGTCCGCTTGGTATATTATTTTTTAAAACAACACAGAGTATAATCCTATTTCAATACTTCGGCCAACAAGACTCAAAAGCATGTTCAACGTAAAAGGTAGTGTATTAGCTACAATGTTTATGGCTCGTGTGTGACTAGTAAGTAGGACCGATATGTAGCACTTGCAGGATTAATAGGTGGGGCCAAACAAAAAAGGTTGTAGCTTCATGTAAATAATAAGGACTAAATTAAAAGTTATAGTTTGTGGTAGAAGGGCTCTAATAAATTTAGATGTGTGAAATTTATTATATATAAAACGTTTGAGTATATATCATGCCCACCCACGGGTCTCTACCAGCTTCCTCACTCAGAGCTCTCTTTTGATTAACTTGGTCGCTTACATCAGTGCCAACGTTTTGCGACACACATGTTGCCATCATTGTCAAGAACTGCTAGCTAGTCTAGTCTCTATCAGTAATGAAATCTTGTGTTATTAGGTTATGTACCATGGAAAGTTACTTGGGAGCACTGAACTCCTTGGTTGTGTTCAATTTTATAGACAAGTTATTTGATTGTATCACAATTTGGTGATTGCTCTTGTCAAGGGTGCGGCGCTAGTGTAAGAGGGTCATTGACTTAATTTAGAGCTCTCCAAACTGGTCACTTTAAGAATACCCACGGTGAACGATGCTGACAACAAAAAGTACCCCAAGCACCGGTGCTGCCCACTGCAGCAAACCGATGCTGAAAAAAGATTCTTTGCACCGGTGCTTCAACATGATCCGATGCTTAAATGATAAAATATTATATACACATAGAAGATTAAGTGAAGGAGAGAGGGATGGGAGAACAGATAGGAAGGATGTGATCTGACATGCGGTCCCACTCTCATTTGGGCATCGATGTGCAACACTGCGTGTATCAAGGATTTCTCAGCATCGTGCAGATGGGGCCCATGATTACTCATTTCAGCAAGCAACCGCTCGAGATCCTTTCCCTTATCCCCTCCCCTCGCTACAGTAGAAGCCGGGCGAAACAAAGGCGATCCCCGCCCCGGCGTCGATCTCTCGCTTCCCCCTCCTCCCCGGCGGCCTCGTCGGCTCCGGTGAGGGCGGGGAAGCAAGGATCTTGCCGCGGGCGGGCTAGTTTCTAGCTGTAGTGTAGGTAGGTTAGGGTAGCTAGGATTAGGGTTAGGTGGTCGGCTCCGTCGCCCGGTGCGGTGATGGCGTCTGATCTTCTCTTCTCCCTTGGCGGATCCGGCGATGATGTCGTCGTCGACGGCGGCAAGCTCACTGGTAAGGCCTTGTGGAGTCTTTGTGCCTTCCGTTCCTTTGCGAAAAGGGGGATGGGCTTCTTGTTCCCCCCGTCGATGGCGTCGGCGGTGGTGGATGATCTGTCCGAGTGGTCGGCGTCAAGTTTTGTCGTCGATTTCTTCGGTTTTTTGGTCCTTGTTGCGGTGTCTCCGGTGGAGCTGCTTCGGTTCTTCTTCCGTCGATTCAAGTTGCTGCGATGGCCGGGTGGGTGTTATCCCGGTGCTATCTTCGTACAAATCTATTCGGCTGTGTCGACAATGGTTCGTGCTCGCGGACTTGGTCGGAGAAGGAGGCCGGAAGGCGACGTCGGTGGACTCCGGCGGCGAGGAAATCGTGTTTCGGGAGAGTTCGTGAGGAAGAGGGTACTCTTTGTATTTTCCTTTCCTTGTGGGCTTTTCTGTAAATGTGGCCAGGGGCCTGGTTGTAAAAGGTGCTGGGATGTACTGTTCCAATGTTTAATATAATTCCCCCCTTTTTCGCAAAAAAAAAAAGATTACTCATTTCAGCACCGGACACACTACGGATAGTCTTACTTAGGAGAGATCCTCGATGAAGCTCACCTCTCGGCATCGGATTCTCGAAGCTGCGAAGTATTCTCTCGGCCAAGCTATCGTAGTTCTAGTTCTTTTTGTTTCGTAGGTCGTTTGGGTTGTAACCCCTTGTTAGTTCTTGTTTTGTTGTTGTTGTTCAGTTTTTTCGTTTGTTGGCTTTGTGCCATTGGATTAATTTAGGGCCTTCTATCGGGATATATAAAAGAAGATTTGCTATATAGTTTGTTTGTAACTAGCTGGTGGCCCGCGCAATTTGCGCGGCTAGATCGAATCATTGCAATATATGTTTCATCACGATATTCATTTTAATAAAATAATTAAAATTAAACAAAATAAAATTAAGATTTAGAATATAGGGAGTACCTAAGAAAATTTCAATATAGAGTTTATATGCGTAACAACATCTGAAACTTTCATAAATTTTGTCTTTCTCTGCCTGCAAGTTGCACAACATAAGATGGCTCTTGCACTATTCATCATTAGTAAAAAAAAATCTTCACTATTCATCGAAATGACTTCATCATTCATATGTGCCTCTTGTTGTTGCCTGAATTAATATCCTTACTTGGAACATTTTAGTTCCTTGATTTACCGATCATGATCTGTCGTGTTCTGCTTATATGGTGAAGATCCACTTCTCTGACTTTGAGGATGTGGCACACCAAGCTCCTCAGACATATTGATCTATACGTTTCCTAAGGAAAAACAAAGAGCATTTTTTTTATTGATTTATAGTTCCTATTTTATATAACTGAAATTGTTTCCGATATACCAAACCTATATTTTATCATTTTCTGAAGGAATTAAAAATAAGAATAAGAAAAAAAACTGGAAAATTCTGAATTTTCCAAATTTGTCTCACTGAAATATTAGAAAATTAGGAACGGTTTAGTTGCTTATATATATATATATATATATTCAAAAAGTTAACCAAAGAATTTCATTTATTATGCCGTATCTGTTTTACACACTCTCCATTAGCCCGTGTCCTTGTTGGAGGTTGTATTTGGTTGTGGCTAAAACATTGGTTGTGTGTCTGGCTTGATAATATGCACATCACGCATACATGCCCTATGCGGTCGAGGTGGACTGCTGTAAGCCTCGCCATTGCATCATGTGCCCTATGATTCGATGATTTGAGACGCGCGTATTCACCATTGGAGTCTGACTGAAATTGGCCCGCGAGCTATTCATCTTGTTTTGCTCAGATTGCAATGACTTGCAAGCACGATTCGATGATTTGAGACGCGCGTATTCACCATTGGAGTCTGACTGAAATTGGCCCGCGATCTAATCATCTTGTTTTGCTCAGATTGCAATGACTTGCAAGCACCCTGCCGAGACCCAATGTGTTATATGATGCTTCTCATTTCATCATCTGTTGCATCAACTGATCAGGATTAATTCGATCTTGCTGTTAAGGTTATGTTTCTTATCGATTGCTAGGCTAAGTGCATCTGCTCGTGCAACAATTACGTAGCAATCCGGCCAACATGACAGCCCGGTGCGAACGCCTCCGTATGACCAACTCATCAACCACAAATTCTGCCCGTGTTGATGCTGATCAAGGAGGCCGGATCAAGCAGCATGGAAGTCGACACCACATCGTCAATTTCTTTGGCTTGAAATTTCCTATATTCCGGTGAATCCAAATGAACACCTAAGGCCTAGGGTCGCCGGGCATGTCCATGACCATGACGACGGGACTTGCCGAGAGTTCTGAGGGGCTCTTCCATGCCGTGAGCGTCCTGTTCCTCTTCACGGAGTCGATCCCAGCGTGTCGGCCGGGTAGTCGAAGAACCCCTCCCACGCCACGGCGCCGGCGCATGCATCGAGCACCAGGTTCTCGTTGTCAAGGAGCCGCGCGGCTGGGCTCGCCAACCTCGCTGCTGGAACAACCGACCACACAATCATCGAGTTGTCTGCGGCAATGGCCAGCGTGCCGCTGGCCGAGACCGACCACACAATCAGCGCCCGGCCGATCGGAGCCTCGCGGTTGTTGGCCAGGCAGTGCGGACGGAGACAGTGCGGCGGGGTGAAGAAGCCGAGCGTGAAGTTTCCGATAGAGCGGAGAGTGGAGGCCCGGCCGGCGTGACAGTGTCTCTGGCGTAGCACGCCACCAGGTGACGCAGGAGGTAGAGCGGCCGGGGACGCCATCGGTCGGCGCACGCGATGATAGAGGTGCGGCTACATGATCGTTTTTGAATGGTTACGACTAAGCATGCTGACTGCTGAGAAACCAACTTCGTTACGGTTTAGATCTTCTATACGATTAGACGATCTTTGTTAGGTGTAAAGCTCACGGAATATAATAACCTGTTAGCAAGGTTGTCAACTTCCAGACTCACAAATGAGAGGGACACGGTGTCTTGGCAATTAACTAGGACAAAACAATTCTCGACTCGATCGATGTATTTGTTCCTAATGAACCATGGCGCCCCCTTCCACCACAAACAAATCTGGAAGTTGAAGCTCCCTCTAAAGATTAAAATCTTCCTTTGGTACCTCGGTAGAGGGGTAATACTCACAAAGGATAACTTAGCAAGAAGGAATTGGTCGGGAAGTCAAAAATGTTGTTTCTGTAATTGCAATGAGACGATACAACATTTATTCTTTGACTGTCACCATGCTAAGAATATTTGGAGGGTAGTACAAACCGCTACGGGGATTCCCCACCTAGATCTATAGCCCATATAGCGGGCGATTGGCTCTCAAATTTTACTAAAGGAGAGCGTAATGTGATTCTAGTTGGGGCTGCAGCCTTATGTTGGGCTATTTGGCGTTGCAGAAATGACATTTGCTTTGATAATGTTAAGTACACATCGCATTTGCAGGCTCTATTCAGGGGTGCATATTGGCTGAGGTACTGGGCGCTGCTGCAGCCTGAGGAGGTTAGAGGTACCATCCATGGCGTGAGTGTCGCATTGGAGACGACGGCGCTCGAGACTTATGCTAGCCACGGATGGAGATTTAATAATAGACTGTATGCTCCGTGATTTTTTCTATGCTTCCCAAACCAGTGATATACTGGTATTCATTGTAATAATTGTACGAAAAACGGGCTGCGTGCTATGCAGAGGCCGGAAACGTTGTTTCCATTATCTAAAAAAAGATCTTCTATACGAACTGTTTTGTAGCTTTTATTTTATTCCGGATTTGTAATACCTTTTATTTGACATGGACTCTTTCATCTAATCTAGACCGTTATCCAACGGCTTATAGCTTCTCTTTTTACAATTAACGTGGTAATTTCGTGGCCTTTAAGAGCGAACGTGGTAGCTCCTTTTTATCTTCAAATACTAAGATAATAGATGACATTTACATTGCTTGCTAAGCACCCTGACGTACAGAAAGCTACTGTTTTATACAGCTACTACCATAGCCCATGCCGATGCTACCCAGCGCTAAGCTACAGACACGTACGTACACTACACCCGTGCTGCGATCGACGGAGTCTATCTGTCTACGCATAACATATCTACGCGCTGATCAGCGGCGAGCCGGTGAGGTACTCGGTGGCGGCGAGCGCGACGAGCCCGACCATGGCGAGCCGTCCGTTCCATAGCTCGGCGTCGGCGTTCCAGAACCCGCCGCTCCGTCCCTCGACGCTCTCCCCCTGCAGCAGCGGCGCCAGCGACGCCGCGGACAGGACGACGGTGGTGTAGGCGAACCAGGTGAGCCCTGCGCCGTCGCCGGCCTGCGAGAGCAGGCCCACGCCGCGGGACGCCTCGACGGCGAGCGCGAACACGAAGCCCACCATGGCGAGGCGGCCGTTGATGCGTTCCGGGCCTGGACCGCTGAACGCCAGCGCGTCCAGGAGGCCCGGCTTGGTGTTGGTGGACGATCGTGAGGATGGTGATGGGGTTGTGTCGATGGTCATGTCCTCCTCTGTTGGGTCGGCAGGGGGCTTCGGGCTCTGGGCCCTGACGACCTGCAGCGCCTGGCGGCGTGCCTGGAGCGCGGCCCGAGCCGGAGACCGGGCGGCGAAGGTTCCGGCGCGCAGGCCGGCGGGGGCGGCGAGGGAGGTCATGGAGGCAGTCGTCATGGTTGCCATATCGGAGTTGATGTGCACTTACGAAGACGACAGGCGAAGTTGAGATTAGTCAAGTCGTAGCAGGAACAGAGAGTGTGCTAGATCACTTGCTGCTAGATCACCGTGCTAAGTACACCGACGACACGTTTGCTTGATCACTGTGCTGCTGATGGATGACTTCTGCTGCTGTGCTGCGAGTGGCGGATTTATAGGGGCAGCTCCCGTGACCTCGTGGGTGGACGGTGGTGGACGCGGCGAGGGCCACGTCGACCGGGAGATTCACGGCCGCGCATCGAGTCGATTTGGCCGCAGGTGGAGAGTTCGAGATTATACATGTGTCATGTGTGCCACGTGGATGGAGCCGAGTTCACCGCGAGAGCTGGGTGATTGAGTTCGCCGTCGACGTGGGCGGTCGGGCCGCTGTGAAGCTCCGTCGCCAGAAATGTGGCGGAATATTCCGGAACCACACCGGGAGGCGTGGCAACTATTGTAGTGTTTGTCAGTGACGACATGCATACAAAGAGCCAAGTCAACCGGGGAGACTAGTAGATTGTCGCTGCTTGCTAAAGTGATTTGGGATTGTGAGACTTCCGGAATGTGCCTCGCGTTTCTTCTCCGGCAACCGACCTCATTCAACGTGTGCGGCTCAGAGGCTGTTTGGAACGAGTTTGTGTGTGTCAGCGTGCGCGTGTGTGGCCAGCCAGCAGTGAGTTCTTGAACGGAAAGGAAAACCAATCTGAGCCCATGAGGAATCGGGTCCTTGTGGCCCGTGTAACATGAAATTGGGCTGTTCTATGGTCCATTCCATGAGAGAGAGAGAGCCTGGTGCAATTCCAGTTTGACACTTCGAGTGCTCTATCCTTGCGGCCCGGTTCAACTCAAGTTTCACATTTGGGAAAAGTCCTTTTGACCTCCCTCAACTACAATATGAGTTGCAATTTTTCCCCTGAATTACAAAACCGGGTAACGGGACTCCCTTAACTCATCTACTCGTTGCAATTTACCTCCTTCGGCGGTTTTCAGAGTGGTTTTGGCTGACGTGGCACAGTGGGTCCCACCTGTCGGGTGCCACGTCATCATTTTTTTTCTTTTTCTTTTTCTTTTTTCCTCTTTTCTTCTCTTATCCCATCCCTCTCCCCTAACCAGCCGCCGCTCTCCACTAGCACTTCGCCTCCTCCACGCTTCCTCCTCCCCACTAGCCCGTCGCCTTCTTCCTCCTCTCCGGCAAGAGCCC
Source organism: Eragrostis nindensis (assembly GCA_012490785.1). Lineage (NCBI taxonomy): Eukaryota > Viridiplantae > Streptophyta > Magnoliopsida > Poales > Poaceae > Eragrostis > Eragrostis nindensis. The sequence goes on from JAAXCT010000175.1 coordinate 907,883, forward strand.
GCCCGAGCTCCTCTTCTGCTCCCACGTGGTCTCGCAACGGCCACCCGCGCGGCCGCATCTTGCAGGCTGGCGGCGCATCTCGGCGAGCGCAGGCGCGGCGGGGGAGGGCATCTCGGCGCGGCGCAGGAGCTGCGCGGAAGGGCTTGTCGCGGCGCACGGGCGTCTAGGTGGCGCGACGCGCGCGGCCGGGGAGGGCTTGACGCTGCTGAGCTCGACGCGGAGGAGCTCGGGGCCGATGTCCATTGCTTCCGTGCGAGCCTCGGCGGCCATGACGCCGGAGCGGGCATGTTCGATGCGGCGCGCGCGGCCGCCGTCCGCGGCTCCCTGCCAGCCCGCGACCCCCTCCTGCGGCGTCCACAGCCCGCGAAGTTCCTCACGGCGCTGCAGCTCGACAAGGCTTCACGGGCGTGATCCCGCCGCAGCTCGGGGAGCTCAAGGCGCTGCAGGTGCTCAACCTGTCCGGCAACTGCACCAGCTCTACGCGCTCGACTCTCCAGGAATCGCCTCAGGTTTGTTTTTTTACCCACAAATTTAGCTTGCACTAGAGGATTTGTTGGGGATTTTTTTTGCTGTGATCCTCGGGACTCGCCTCGCTGATTTGTTGATCTCTTCAGGACAAGAACATAGTGGACCAGGGGGTGGGCATCAAGGACTCCGCGGCGAGTGTGACGAGGCCATTGGCCGAATCGACTCCTGCGGGCGGCTGAAGGCAGCTCGGCGGCGGCAGGCAATCAGGTGCGCGGCGAGCGCGCATGGCATGGGATCACCGTCCCAGCGCACGACTGTGGAATGCTGCCGGCCGATCGGGGGATTGGTGCGGAATCTATGGGGAGGCGGCAGTGGGCGGGCGAGTGGGGAGCGGGCAAGAGAAGAAGAGAGGGAAAAAAAAAGAAAAAGAAAAAAGGGACGTGGCACCCGACAGGTGGGACCCACTGTGCCACGTCGGACGAAACCGCTCTGAAAACCGCCGAGGAGGAAACTTGCACCGAGTAGATGAGTTAAGGGAGTCCCGTTACCCGGTTTTGTAGTTCGGGGGAAAAGTTGCAACTCATATCGTAGTTGAGGGAGGTCAAAAGGACTTTTCCCTTCACATTTTGGGTTCTCCAACATTACGTCCTGAACAGTTAAAAAAAAATTACGTCCTGAACCCCCAACGGCCCAAGTCGGGTTTGACAATGCGGCCCAGTCCAATAGAGTTCACTTCGTTACTAGTCCCCGTCACACTGTTCTGTCATCAGTTCAGCGCCGGCCGCCACCATTCCACCGGCCGCGGCGCCGCCGCGCCAAAATGACGTCCCCGTCCCCTCCCGCTGCGGCCGCCGCCGCGGGTCGCCGGAGGCAAACCATATACCACGGTCATCGCCGCGCGTCGCCGCACCGCCCAACCGTCCGCGGCGGCGTCTTCACGGACCTCCGCGCCGCCACCGCCGCTCGACCGCACCCCTCCCGTCCCTCCTCCGGCCCCTCCGTCGCTGCCACCCACTTCCGCCTCGCCGACTGGGACCCGCACTCCTCGTCCTCCTCTTCCTCCACATCACCATCCTCTTCATCTCCATCCTTTCCATCCCCGTCATCCTCCGCCTCCGCGCGGCGGCTCTCCCCGCTCGCGCGCTTCCTCCTCGACGCGCTGCGCCGGCACCAGCGGTGGGGCCCGCCGGTCGTCGCCGACCTCTCCAAGCTCCGCCGCGTGCCTCCCACGCTAGTCGCGGAGGTCCTCAGCGCGCGGCCCCCGCCGCCGCCGCCGCTCGCGCTGCCGTTCTTCCACTGGGCGGGGCGCCAGAAGGGGTTCCGCCACTGCTTCCCGACGTTCCACGCGCTCGCCTCGCTCCTCTCGTCCGCGGGCCTCCCCGCCGCCGCCGACCAGCTGCCCGACCTCATGCGCGCGCACGGGAAGCCCGTCTCGCAGCCGTAGCTCGCGCTCCTCGTCCGGCTCCACACCTCCGCGCGCCGCCCGCTCCGCGCGCTCCACGCGCTCCGCCGATTCCGCCGCGAGTTCGGCGTCCGGCTCGAGGTCCACGCGTGCACCCGCGTCCTCGGCGCGCTGGCCGCCGCGGGCCACGTCGACGACGCCGTCAAGCTGTTCGACGAAATGGCCGAGTGTGGCGTGCGGCCTATGCCCGTGACGTTTGCCATCATGGTGCGTGCGCTGGCGTGCGCGGGGATGACGGAGCGGCTCCTGGAGATGATTTCGAGGATGAGGAACGAGGTGTGCCGGCCTGACGTCTTTGTGTACACCAAGCTGGTAAAAACCATGGTCCGGAGAGGGTACATGGAAGGCTGCATCAGGGTGTGGGAGGAGATGGAGAAGGATGGGGTGGAACCAGACATGATGGCTTACACTACGATGGTTGGAGGGCTGTGCAAGGCTGGGATGGTGGAGGAGGCAGCAAAGTTGCTCAAGGACATGAGGAGCAAGGGTTTGCTGGTAGACAGGATGGTTTATGCGTCACTTATTGACGGGTACGTTGCTGCTGGGAAGGTTGCAGATGGGTGTAGGGTGTTGAAGGAGATGGTGGATGCTGGTTACCGAGCTGACCTGGGGATCTATAACACGCTCATTGGTGGGTTGTGTGGCATCGGTCGGGAAGATAAGGCGCACACGATGTTTCAGATTGTCCTCCAGGAGGAGCTCGTGCCAAGCTCTGAGACTGTTTCACCGTTGCTAGTTTGTTATGCTGATAAGGGTGAAATGGTTACATATTTCGGATTGGTTGACAAGTTGGTGGAGCTGGGGTTGTCCGCCATTGAAATCTTAGAGGATTTTTTCAAGCAGAGGAAAAATGCGCTTTTGCTGTTTGAAGAAATGCAAGGTTCAGTTGACTACAAGCCAGATTCATGTACATACAGCCATATGATCCCATGTTTTGTCGATGAAGGAAATGTTGAAGAGGCTTGCACATGCTACAACTCTTTGATGAAGGCCAATTGGACACCAAGTATTTCAGCCTATTGTGCTCTTGCGAAAGGGGTTTCCAAGATTGGGGAGATCAATGCAGCCATTTCACTTGTTAAAGACTGTCTTGGAAATGTAGAAAATGGACCAACTGAATTCAAATACACCTTGTCTATTCTGGAAGCATGCAGATCAAAGAGCCCAGAGAAGGTCATGAAAGTTGTGGATGAGATGGTTGAAGTAGGTTGTCCAATGGATGATATTATCTCTTCTGCTATCATCTATGGCTTCTGCAAGTATGCAAGTTCAACTGAGGCGAGAAAGGTATTTGCTATCATGAGAGATCGGAATATTCTGTCAGAAGCTAATTTTATTGTCTACGAGGACATGCTAAATGAGCACTTGAAGAAGGTCACTGCAGACTTGGTGATATCTGGATTGAAGTTTTTCGACCTTGAATCAAAATTGAAATGGAGGAGCAGAGTTGATTGAAAAAACAATTGTACAGTTACTTGGTACAATCTGCTTCTCTCTGTATTTTCTGATTTGAAAATTGAAATAATGTCATCATCCTTTGAATTTGATTTTGCATTGATTTTTCAAGTATAGCCACTCAGCTTGTCTAACGTTTTTAGGAAATTTCAACATGCGTTTATTCCATAATTCCCTGCAATGAGCAGGAGATGGTTAACCATGGTTGATGTCTTTAGACCTATTTGTTCCAAGTTATGAGTAATTTGAGTCTCATTCTTGCTATTCAAGGTCGTCTTCGAAAAAAGCACCCTTTCAATTTGTATTTCACACTGAAGAATGTTGAAGTTGCTATTACCCTACGTGTTGTAGAAATGTTCCGAAATAATTCCTTAAGTTTTTGTATGTTTTCGTCAAAAGTACTTGTGCCATAATTTTTTTGTTCGATTTAATTCTGATATTTTTCTGTTATAATGCCTGATGGTTGTGTCGTTCATCTTGTTATTCACTAGCTCTTGTGCATTGTCCATGGATTGTCCACAGAACCAAAACTCTGCAGCTGATATTTCCTCTGCTTTTCCACGTTTCCTCTACAGTCAAAGGCTGAAAAACAATTTTGAGAGGAATACGTTTATCATTGATATCCCCTTATGCAGTTCATTACTAATAATGTGTCAAAGATTTGTTAGTGCAAAGTTTATTTGTTCCCTTGCTATCACTGTAGTAATTTCGTGGGATTTTTTAGTGAGCAAAGCAATCATATGATACTGGTATTTGTGTTTCCTTTGGCGTTTCATGATCATTTGAAACAATGAAGCCTATGCGATAAGTGCATATTATCGAGCATAAATGTGAACGGCTCCACGTGTTTAGTAGTGGATTTGATATTAGCTGTGATAGATGTATTTATTTAAATTTTCATAGCCTTGTGAAGATACGGCCTCTTTTACTGATACTTAGTTGCCTAATCTCAGGGTTAGTTTAAAAGTTAGACCCTAATGTCACGTTATTATCAACAGTGATTTGAAAGATAATTCTGGAAAGGATTGTGGGTCAAGGCAAAATCTAGAGTGCACCCATCTACACTGAAGACATCGACCAGCTGATGGTGGACCTAACACTGGCGGCACAGATGGATAGGTCTGATCAATTTACCACATTGTTGCTGACCTAGACACCTCTTCTCAGTGTATGATTGATTATGCCAAAGTAAGATTTGATATATACTCAATTATTTACTCCCTCCGTACAGCTACTTTTTTGTGCCCTAAGACGAAACGTTTTAACTTTTGGCTGTCAATAGAAAAACAAAAGTTCAAAAAGATATTTGTATCATGATCAATACAGTATATCATTTTTATGTTGTTAATCTTTATGAAATTTTTTCTATTGATGGTGAAAGTTAAGAATGTTTGACTTAAGACAAACCTAAAACTAGCTGTATTGTTGGCCGGAGGGAGCACTTGGTAGTGCAGGTGAATAATGTTAGCTTATTTTCAGCATATCATATACAGAACTGTTTCCAGCCTTATCGCATATCTGGCCCTTGCTCATTACTCTGTTTGGTATCTACTCACACGAAACGCTTACGCTAGTTAGTCATGAATGAAGAAATGTGGTTGAGGGATTATATTTTTAGAACCAACCCAATCGTAAAGTAGGCTGAGATGCCTGAGATGTCTGCGTTAGACTGTATGTCAGATACAAGCGGAACCGGGGAGCTTAATTAGCTATTAGTTCACCGATGTCATGCTCTTGGCCAATGATCAATGATCAGAAGCAATCTAGTTGGCCTTTTTAGAAATGCATTGAAATACTTGAAAATTGAAAATATATGTAGACTCCACATATCGAGTAGTTGTATGTATCCCTTCCTCCAGAAATGAGACTCAAATCTTGTATGCTAACCAATTGAATCATTAGATGCTTTTTCCCCCCTTTCAGGGGTACATATCCACTTGTACCCAACTAAAAATATAAAGCAGTTGGGGAATCCAGTGTGTTTTTTCTGAGGCGTAGAGATTCCCTCTGTTCCGTCGTTGCTTACTTTTTTTTTGACAAGGTGGAAAAGCCTACATAATTGTGAGCAGTGTAACATTTAGATAAAACCAATTTATAATGTTTGTAACCTCTCCAACCAAACTGTATTTGATTGGATCAAATATAGTTTGCGTCGTAATTTTCTCAAGCTTCATGTTCACTGATATATATTTATTTACTTCTCTCTGATACAAAAAGGAGGAAAAAAAGAACTTATGTCTCGGGCCTCTTGATTACATTACATGAATCAATGTATCCTTTCATTTAGTCAACTATATGTTTTGGTAAGTTATGCTTCAACCTTTGAGATAGTTAATCACTGTTTGTTGCAATTGCTAGAATCACCAATATACTAGAACGCTAAATCCCTTACATTACTATTGTTGGTTCAATGTTATGTGCTGATTTGACTGAAATTACAAGAAGGCAAAATTTGCTACAACACACTAGAAAATGTGTTTTTAGCCACAGCACACTCCGACTCTCGTATTTAGCCGTGGCACAGTCTAAAAGTGTGATTTTATAGCCGCAACACACTAAACAAAGAAAAAGTGATTTTCCAACTTTCCTATCTCATTGTAACAAAAATACATTACAATTTGAAATTTTGCACAGTGATACATTGATGCATTCTCTAATTGTTCACATCGTTTGTTTTACAAAAAAAATTATTCTCAATTAAATGTTATTTAAATAATCAGGAAAATATCTGTAAAAGAACACATGGATAGAGAATGTCAAAATGTATCAATGTGCAAAGTTTGAAGTTGTAATGTATTACGTGCAATGAGATAAAAAAAAGATGAAAAAACACTTTTCCTTTGTTTAGTGTGTTGCAGCTATGAAACCATACTTTTTGAGTGTTAGGGGTAGAAATTGGACACGGATAATCCGTATTATTCGATATCCGTATCCGATAAAATGCAAATGTGGTACGGAATTTGCCATTCGATTAGAAAATATAGATGTGGATATGGTTTGAGGTTTCGACATATCTGTATTTGTATTCGTATCCGCTACTACATCATAAATATGCCCAGATATTATATCAAAAATATTATAAAATTGATTCAATTTTGATGTTAACTAGTGTAAACCATGTAAAATAATGCTTTTAAAGATACTTTAGAGAGGAAAAAGTGTAGTAGTTGTCTTAACAACATATATAGAAAGTTAGATGTCCGTAACCGTCCAAATTATAGTGACATTCGCTTTTGTATTCGCATTCGTTTAATATTCGATCTATATTCGTATTCAAAAACATTTGTATTCGTATCCATATTCGTTTATAAATATGAATATGAATGTGAGAAAGGCACTATCCGGTTTGTATTTTATCCTTTTCCACCCCTATTGAGTGTGTCACAGCTAAGTACAATAGTTGGAGTATGCCGTGGCTAAAGCCACATCTTTCTAGTGTACTGTACCAAATTTCGCCTTACAAGAATGTAGTTAAGCTATGCAGAACAATATTGTAACTCAAATGAACAACTTTTGGCATTATGGTGATTAAAATATTGGAATTCATAGCATGAGTAATTAAAAGCTTTTAAGAACCCTTTTTTTTTTTGCGGTGTCTCTCATATTTTACCCATCTTTGCCTATGGATAAGTACTGTTTATACCTGCATCCCATGTTGGCCTATTGCATTTGGCATATGTACTCAGAGGTTTACGCATACACAACCTAGCAGGCATGAAAACTGCTTCCTCGATCCTGTCCCTATTTCGGCCTTGTGATAGCAAGGTGAATTGCAGTTTATTCTCAACTTATTTCAGGATTCTAATGGTAGCACGATTGAATTTGCCAAGATGGATGTGGAAATAAGATTCTGTTTGCTCCATTTGCGTGAAGTGTTGCTACAGCTTTATGCTACGATTCAGTTATCGCACCTATGACTTTATCAGGCTGCCTAACATAGCAACCTCTAGAGTTTGAGAATTCCCTGTAGTCCTGGACAGTGTGAAGAAATAAAATATGGCTGGTTGATACTAGACAGCAAAGCAGCATCCTTGTTGTCTAATCTAACATACAAGGTTGATGAGGCAAGCTACAAATACCTGTAGTGGCTGTAAGACCATAAGTTTTATCGATGTTTTTCTATTAAAAAGTGCTCCTTTTACAGTTGGCCCAGTTAAATATATAAACCTAGTCTCTCAGGCCAAGAAGCTATGATGTAGTCCAAACTGTGCAGTAAGTTGTCCTCCTTATAGTAACTGACACGGTAATTTTTAGAATAAATTGTAAATTTCACCCCATAAGTAAGTTGTTTTCTGGTTTTCCACCCCATTTGCTTAAAAGTTGCAAAGAGAGACGAGTGCAACTCTGTAGTGTCCGGTTCCCCACCCCAACTGCCCAAGTGCCGCCGTGGCCGCCTGCAGCACGCCGCAGCCGCCGAGCTAGCTCACGGCATGCGACTCCGCTCCCCGGCCGCGACGCCCCGCGCCTCGCCCGCGGCCGCGACATCGCCACGCGTCGCTGTGCCTGCGGCCGAGACGCCCCGCGCCCCCTCCTCCCCGGGCTCATGGCCGAGGACGACGTACGAGCGTCGCATCGTCGAGCTCGCGGGGGAGCGCCGCCTCACCGCGAGCACTTGCTCCTGCAAGCTCTGCTCCGCGCTGCGCCAGAGGGCCGCCGCACCTCATCCAAGCGGAGAGCGGAAGACGGCGGCGCGGATTTTTGCCATTGGGCCCGTGATTTGGTGCCATGGACGTCGATGACTCGATGAGAGCTTGGCCTCCATGGGCACGGACCCGGCCTCGACGTCGGCCAACAGCTGCTCCAGGTCCGCCGCGTCGAAGCGGGTGACGCCGTCGAACGAGCTAAGGCACCCCTTGGCGCCACGCTTGAACCACAGGTTGCGCGGGAAGCAGAGGAACTCGATCCACCGGCAGCTTCCTCATCCAGCTGTGGAGAATTCAGAAGACTAGCTTCATGCTTCGTGATAGGTGTATGGAATTTGTTGCCCAATCCAATTCAAAATTGCTATTCGATCTGGACAGTGGTTGTTTATCTCTGTTTTTTTTAGGATCCAAGCAATGGTGCCTTGCCAGTCGACCATGACTATGAATTCAGCTTGCAGTGCACTAGGCATCCACCTGAACCCGGATCTTGTTGTAATTAATTGTTCAGTTTTATACCTCCCACTGCAGAATTAAGGGACATATTGGAAGCACTGACTGCGTGCGATACTTGTACTGACTTGTTGCTGTGTGTTTCATTCTTGCGGAGGGTTCTTTCCATGACCAGGCAACCAACAAAGTGCCGCACTTATCCTAATTTTCATGCCAAAAGCTCAATATCGTTGCTTCATACGTCTGACCTCTCACTAGTTACTAGAAGGATTTTCGCAGACGGTCAAGAAAGCCTGGACAGATTGCTGTTCGCAGAAGCAAGTGTATGGAGGTCTTGTTGTTGTTGAGCATGTGGCACTCTCTTTTTACTGCTTTGCATCATTCCCTGCTCAACCGAACAGGCTTATGCGTGGAAGGGATTATCTGGTTTGGGCGGGATTTAGTCTCGATGGGGATTGAGTGACATACAGGTATCCACTTGATCCCTGCCGGGAACAGTTTCCCGCTCATCCCTCTCGCCCCGTGGTGGCCGCGGCAGCGCTGCTCGTCCAGCTCGGCGCCGCGCATGCGCGGGCTCGACATGTGGACGACGCTCGGGGCGACGAGCCCACTCGCCCGCGCGGTGGCCGCGGCCGCGGCCGCGCTGCTCGCTCGGCACCGCCCTCCTGGGCCTCTCGGCGTTGTCCCTGGCGGCCACGCTCACATGCGCCGCTCCTCGTGCTCGTGCCCGCGGCGCTGGCGGCCACGCTCGCCGCTGCGGTGCTCGTCGCGTCGGGCGCGCTCGGCGTCGCGGGCGTCTCGGCGCTTGGCGTGGGCCATCGGGTGCGTGCGGAGGGGTGGGCGGAAGGAGGCGGCGGGGTGACCGGGATGGTGGTGCGGCCTCTCGACGAGAGAAAAGGCGAGGCGACGCCGCGGCGTTTGTTGGGCGCGGGGGATTCCCACGTGGACAGTGGGTGGGGGGAAAACCGAACTCTACAGTATTGGGTGGGTGCCTCTTTACAACTTTATGTTTATGGGGTGGAAAACCAGAAAATGACCTATTTATGAGGTTGAATTTGCAATTTACCTTAATTTTTACTAGTAAACTTACATTCCTGAGGGCACTGAACATCTGTCGTCTTCTTTTTCAGTGTGTTCTCTCTGCCCGTTGTGAAGCGGAAGTTGGGACCAAGTTGTCGTATCCAGGACATGGGCATAACTGTTGGCGTATAGCATCTATCTATTATATATATTTTTTTTTGCGAAAAGGGGATAAATTAAATATAAAGCACAGTACATCCCTGGAGTTTCACAGAAAACACCCTGGAATAACTGGAAATTACATCCAAGTACCCCCTAAATCGAGTTCGTCCTCGAAACTTCTGGTCTCCGACGAAGCTCGCCGGAACCAGCATCAGTCCGCCTTCCTCCTCCGCAGACGGTTCCAGACGTTGGATATGCCGCAAGAACCAGCGCCCTGACTCACCTCCAGCACGCATCATAGACGTTGAACGAATATCGGCCACCGACCTGCAGGGGAAGGAAGAGGAAAAGAAGTCCAACTTCATCGACGCCACCGCCGACGAGCGGACCATCAGTCCAGCGACACTGGAAACTCCAGCGACGCAGACAGAGGACGCATCCCCAGGGATGCGACGAGAATCCACCTTTCCGCAAAGAAAAGGGATAAAGCACCTCACGCCGTCGTCGTCCGAGAAGGTGGGGAACCCGCCGGAGATGGAAAAGGAAACTGCACCAAAACAGATCTTGGAGCAGTGTTCTTCCCATCCCCGTCGTCGCCAACCGGAGATTTCGCCGTAGAGGAGAAAGAACCCGCGCCGCCGTAGCAGTTTGGGTAAACCTAACCCTACCCTACTCAACCTAAGAACTATAGTAGGGGGTATGTACGCCGGACGACGAATTCGAAGGTCCCCCCACCCTCCGGCGGCGTCAAGGCCGCCGGAGGCGGAGAGGACCCGGCGAATTCGACGCCGGAAACGAAGTCGCCTCGGTTTCGCCCGCAGTGAACTGTAGCAGGGGAAAGGTCGAGAGACAAGGCTTGCGTGTCTGTTATCTATTATATATATAATTGAAGAGAAAAAAAGAGTCACCACGTTCGCTCCAAAATGCTAGAAATTCTCACGTTAATCAGAGAAAATAAGAAAATAAAATTACCCACCACTGTCATTATAAATAATAAGACAAAAATACTCTTCATATGTCTTAATAATTACCCACCAATCTCATTATATAACAATAGTTTATTTTCAAAGATGGAGTCGGTGGCAACTCCTACAAAACATCCGCAATACTTTTTCCTCGAATCGCAACCACGTGACCACGTCCAACGAGAACCCTTATGCTGCCGTAGCGCCGTCCAACGAGAACCCTTATGCTGCCGTAGCACCGCCCTCAATCTGCTTCCGTCCCAAAACAAATACAGGAGCCTCATGTATGATTCATGTACGGAGTGATAAATTGGTAGCGTAAGAGTGAATGGCAAGAAGATCACGCTGTAGAGACCCCTTAGTTCTGGGCGTCATGAAGTTATGCTAGAGCCCAAAAGGATCAACGTCAAGGAGTGAATCATATTTGCAAGGAGATCACACTGTCGAGACCATTTGCAAGTTGAAGGCAGCGAGCTGCCAGGCTTACCCCCTGCTAATTCATCCCGATGCAAGTCGCATGCAAGGAGTCAGCTGGCGTAAGGAAGAATGTGATGAGCGTACGTAATGAAGGTGTACATGCACGTCTCGTAGCCTTGGACATAGGAATATGATCAAGTAATCTATTGTGTTATACAGAAGATGTGTTTGAGAAAGAACCGTACCAGCCAAAGCAGGGATTGTATATAGAAAATTTGAGAACAAAACATATCAAAGGCTGTACAAGTTAATAGCAAGTTGCATACAGGTCAAAATTTCTTCAGAGCTTTCAGATTACAGGTTGCTGATGGCATCAAAGATGCTATAACCAGCCACATGCCTGTGGTATAAAGAAGTATTATGAATTGTTTTCTGTATAAATATATAACTCATTAATTGTAGATTTGTTAAGTAGTTTGTATTTTGTAGTGTAGTTGTGCGGGGTAAACAAATAGTTAACCCAAAATACTTCCATGCATGCCTATACTCCTATATCACTCGCATCCATTACTATAAAATGCAGAAGTTCATGACACACGGTCAGCCTTATGAGATTAATTTGCAATTCAAATGATTTTTGATGTTAAAATATAGCTTTACACTAGACGTGTAAAAAGAATTAAACGAGATAAGCCACAATAAGAGGATAATCCAACGTCTGCTACCATAGTAACTCTCCCATGAACAGAGTACTCATGGGATGTGTGTGCAGTGCAGTGGGGAGAATGTTGACACTGGGTATGTTATAATATTATTGTTGTGTCGGTTTGAATTACAACTCCGACCAAATATTTAACAGGATATACAAGAAAATGAGAAAAGCCTAGCGTCCCGTACGAACTACCGACATAATCAGTAGAGCATAAGAATGGATATCCCCTGCAACATGCTTATAACTCGAGGCCACGACATTAGTACTGTAACAAAATATCAAAGGAAAAAAGAGAATATCTGTCCGTAAATCAGAATTATATGAAATACAGCAAAGAGATGGTAATAGTATCTGCAAATAATACAGTCATCATATAAGTAGAAGACACGATTATGACAGAAAGAAGAGAGTTATGACATCATAATAAAATATTTATGATAAAAGCCAAATAATATCACAACATGTATACATAATACTAGCTGCGCAAATGCGCGGGCCGCAATACTAGTTAGGTATAACCGTTAATGCACCTTGATGCCGATAGGTTGCTGTAGTGGTTGGTCGTTAGTGGGACCAGCCTGTAGCCTGGGACAAATTCGACTGTATGGTCATTTGTTTCGTGTTTCCTTGTTTTCTTTCAGCTTTAATATAGTGACGATGAGTCTATGATCAATGATTTTGGATGGCATTTTGTTGTAGGATTATGCTAAGGTTCACTCACTCCACAAGTTTGTCAGTGAACGTTTACCAAAATAAGCGGAACCAACATGCTGCCGGCAGCAATCAACATGGTCAATCTACAAGAATATGGTTGTGATCTGGCACAAATTCATAGATGTAAAAAAAACTCGACCTGCCGGGGGAAGACCGCCCCCGACGGCATTTGCTAAGGAGAAGAGCCTCTCACGCAGGCCGAGAAAACCCCCGAACCCCCTCCCCGGTCCTACAGAGGACTCAGCTGGCCGTTGTGAGCTCCGGCGCGAGTCTTTACCATGTGCTTTGACACGGGGAGGACGAGGGAATTTTTTTACTCTACACTGCAGCGTAGCATATCTCAGCTACAAGGTGCTACAGTGCAGGCGCGGCACTGTAGCGAGCTACAGTACCGCGCGGTGCCGCGGCTCGATCCCGGGATCGACAGGAGCAAAGCTCCCGGAGCTACACGCTCTGACCACTTGGGACACCAAGCGTTGGCCAAATTCATAGATGTAATAAAGCCCATCTTCATGCATGCTTGGCAGTAACACCTTGTTTCTAATTCTACTTGGTGAAGTGCTGGCCATAGGTGGGCGATTCTGATCTTACCTTACCATGAGCACTCATTGATAAATAAACAAACTGATACAACAGTTACTAATTTAATAACTTTGTCAGACCACTACCGTACCAATGAAACCATAAGCTGTTCTTTTTAATTGTCGTATTTTTCACATTGTATGAGAACCGCTCTTTCAAATGCTAAAACCTTTTTGTTTTCTCGAGCATAGGCATTGTAAAAATGATAAGCCTCATCCTCAGTGTAGAATTTCATACCAATCTTTGGTATTTTGCCTTCCAGAGAATTATTCACCTCGGTGGATTCAATTTGCCTGAATCCTAGTTGAATTTATAATGTGTTCAATACGTAATAAGTAAAACTGAGTCAAAAGTGAAATAGTATAGAACTTACAATTTCTATTTCTGTCGTTCCTGCACGGAGATTGTTCATCACAGAGTGATTCGTTGAAGATTCGCCGGCAGGTGTAGCATGAGCAGATGCGGTATGGATGCTTGGTACTTGCGGAAGGAATGACCTTGTCCCTCCCATGGAGTTGGCCTCACCATCAGGCTTGGTGTTATTCGGCTGAGACGCCATTGCTTCTGGGAAACGGATGGGTATGTTTTGCATGTGTTCTCTCTCACAGATGAGATATATGTAAGAGGGATAGATTGCTTATTGCAAGGGGGCCTCTCGGTTGGTATATATGAGAGTGCATGACTTGAGAGGCAGGACACATCCCCAAACACATAGCAAGCATAGATACATAATTTAACCTACCAAATATACTTTAACAATATAAATTATGCTGCCTTTATTACCGGTTGCCTCTCACAGATGAGATTATTTGGTTGGTGCCACTTTTATGTATTTGGCGCCATTTTTCTCTCCATTGATATTTGTAGTTAAGGTAAACACAATTATGTGGGGATAGTCTGCAACAGAATTGGCGCCACGAGCGTCCAGTTGAGACGGCGCCGCTTCCCTGTTCTGTTCGGAGCTGAATGGCGCAAATTAGGAGACACGGATCAGCACAGGAAAAGGAGACAGGCAAGCCGTTTAGACAAATAACATGTAATCTGTTGGGCGTTTTCTCAATATCATGTAATCTGTTTAGACAAATAACTTTGAACTACACGGTAAGAGGATGGCAAAAAACAATAGATCAAACTGGAGCATATGGAGGAAACATAATCCTAGGAAGATGAAGCCGATTGCAATGCAGCCATCAACCACCAATGAATCTACCTGGCTAGAGGTCATTTACATCTTACAAATTCACCAATTAATCCACCTGGCTAGAGGTCATTTACATCTTACAAATTCTGAATTTTACGACACAACAGCATTATGTGGAATACAAGCAATATGAAAGAGTGACACCAAATCAAATGTTTGCTTGTAGTCGTGCATTAGGATATATAGTGTAAGATCTTTGGAATTCAAAACAACCAAAAGGTGACAATCCAACATTTAGCAACAGAAGCGAGGCAAATGCCGCGCATGTTTTCTAGTTTATACATAGCCGCGATTACTCACGCGAGATTTATATGGTGTAACATGGTTAGCCTTGGCGAAGAAGCAGGGACCTCTGTAGCCGAGCTAGAATAGTTCCACCACCGATGGATTTCTCATGCTTAACAAGGTGTGAAAAGTCTTCGAATTTCTTGCCAAAAAGAGTTAACATGGATGTAGCTAGGTTTGCTATACTTACTGAGAACAAAGTATAACCTACAAAGAACTATCGCGGGTAGCTAGAAGACATCAAGAACTCTTCTTCTAAACTATATTGCCTAGTTCCTTCCTCCGTGTTCGTTGCTCTTCCAATATGGTTTTCTGCAGTGTTTTCCCTCAAAATTTTCCTCTGCTGCATCATTCACGCCCCAACTCTTGTTTCCTTGAAATGCTTCAAGAGCGATCTCTACTTGCCTTATGGTTGGTCTCTCTTCTCCTCTATATTTTGTACATGATGCTGCTAGAGCAGCAACTTCTTCAACTTCGGTGCCTCCCTCCTCTACAACATGTGGATCCAGTATTTGGGCCAAGTTTCCTTCGCTGATCACAGCATTAAATTCAGCAACAAGGCCATTACCTTCCTCAGACCTATATAAAGTTGGAATTTTTCTAGTAAGAATTTCAATTAGAACAACTCCAAAGCTGTAAACATCGCTCATTTCTGTCATTTGCCTGGTGTAATAGTACATAGGATCCAAGTATCCTATAGTTCCTTGCACTGCTGTGGTTGTGGCCTCATATTCATCAGTAGGAATGTACCTTGAAGCACCAAAATCTGACACCTTTGCTGTTAAATGATCATCCAGGAGTATGTTGGCGGACTTGATATCTCTATGAATAATGGGGATTGAAACAGAAGAGTGAAGATAAGCAATAGCTTTGGCAGTTTCAGCTGCAATCCTTAACCTATCGCTCCATTTTAGCAACCCCTCTCTATCTTCCTTGTGCAGATGAGAATGGAGAGTTCCATTGGAAATAAATTCATAGACCAATAAAGGCACTTGCGTCTCAAGGCAGCATCCAAGTAGCTTTACAACATTCCTATGGTTGATCTGTGAAAGGATTGCATCATTTATGAATTCATCAATTTCTCTCTGAATCGTGGTCTTTGACTTCTTGATTGCCACAACTTGCAAGTCTAACAAGATTCCTTTGTAGACAGTGCCATGTCCACCACCACCAAGCTCCCGAGCATTGTCAAAGTTGTTTGTAGCCCTTGCAAGCTCGTCAACCGTTATGATCATTCTTTCTGCAATATCTGCCTTATGGGATACCAATTGTTGAAACAGCTGTCCACGGTTTTGCTTAAAATACTTTAGTCTCTGCAGCCTTTGCCTGTACTGCTTAACCTTGCGGACTATTAAGATTCCACCGAGAATCAAAAGCAGGAAAGCAGGGCCACTAGCCGCTAACAGACCAATGATTGGAGCTGCAAATATGTGTACACGTAACATTGTTAACGGCTACTACTCATGCTAGAAAATATCAGTAAGTGTATAAATAGAGAGTAACCCCAACATATATATATGCAGGAATGAAGAGTTGCACATAAATCGCTCTATATATATACTAGTACATCAGGAACACATGGCGTTGTGGCGAAGTGGATCACCTGTGAGGTACTTGCTGCAGCCAGCATGCTTGTAGGGGTCACCGCTTGTTCCTCGCGGACACTGGCACTTGTAGGATCCATACAAATTTTTGCATTCACCGAGGCATGCATCGAGAATTTTCGGGATCTTACACTCGTCGATATCTATTTAGAGACCAGCATAGCCAAATGAGCAATAAATCAATGACGAGTGAAAAAGGTTGACCCCAAGGAAGCCAAACTAAAAACCAGAGTTCATAAGTGTGCACACCATCGAGTTATATGTACGATATGAGAGAGTACATAGGAATGAATAGAGAGGAATATCAGTACCGACCTTGGCATCCGTCTATGACGTAAGGGTTGCCGTAGAAGCCCTTTTTGCAATGGCATGTGTAGCTTCCATCCTTTCTCCAGCAGTCGCTTTGAGCACTTGTGGAGAAGTTTTGCTTAACCTCCCACCGTAGGACAAGGGGCACCTGAGATACCGTGTTTCGACGGGTTTCAAAAGGGTCCCAGATGTTAGTATAATCATTTGATCTGTTAAAAATCATGTACCACTGCTCAATCTGCCCCGCCTCAGCGATGAATGCTAGTGGAGGCAGATAACTTTCCTGGCTCGTGTTCTGGTCGGGTACTCCTAGGTGTTTGAACATGACTTTCTTGGGCCTGCTGCCAGGGGGATGTGCTCATGGCAACAGCCATCTCTACCGGAGCAATACTCTTTGCCGGTGTGCCTCGGGGGTGGATGAATACCAAAAGATCTTCCAATGGGGCCTAAGAGCAAGGTTAATAATAGAGCCCCCTGTCTGGCTCCAAGCGGAACGTAAACAGCCCAACTCGTGCAGCAATGCGCTCTAACATGGGGCCCACACAAATGGCCAGCGCCCTCCCATCTTTGCGTCGCACATGACTGTGGGTCCCGCAAAACGCGTTGGCAAGCGCACAACTCGGCTGCAAGCAGGCTCGTTGCGGGCGACGCGCCAGGCGCCGGCAGTCGCGCCAAGCTTCGAATCTTTCAGGCATTTTTCCTGCAAAAGCTGACACTGCTCGGCTACACGCCCTCCATTGGGCTTGCTCTAAGGGGCAGGTGGAGATGCAGCGGCTAAGAGCAAGCCCAACGCGTAGTCGTGTAGCCGGTTAACTCATCAAAATCTGACAGATTGGAGAGAGAAAAGAGGAAAGACAAGCAGGTTGTCGAGTCTGCCGGCGACGGTCGCCCAGAAACGTTGTGGGCCCCGCGGCCATCCCTCTCTCTCAGTCCGGCCAGCTACTCTTGCTGAAAGTTTGAGTAAAATAATCAAAAGTGTGGGTCCGCTGCACTTTTTTTGAGCCTCTCATACTTAACTGGTACAGCTGTAGCATCTGCTCGTATGCGCACGCACACACTCACACCACAACTCACACCTACACACACCCACGCACACGCTGAGACCTACAACTACACACAGTCTAGTAAACCGCGTCCTTGTAGAGATCACCGAATTCCTGGATTCGATGTGCGACGAAGGACGTCGCCTCCTCTTGTGGCTCCACGCGTCGAGAGGCGCACAGGTACCCTGCCTGGAAATTATTTTGGGGACATGCCCCGGTGAGGCCCGGGTCCGATCCCACGGATCGAACTCGGGTGGCCGCGCTGACACTAGCAGCCGCAGGCCAGTCGAGCCACGGCTCGTCCTCGGTTGGACTTGCTGTTGTTGGAGACCGTGTGCGTTGTTGCATGCTTGTCTCGGGCCTGGCGTTTCTACAAGCACGATGGTCGCGCATTGGCCTTGCTCTAATGATGCCGGCGGTGTTGTTACTGTACTCCCCATGAAGCGTCGCTTCAATGTCGCACCCGGTGAAGATGAACTCATTCCTTGCTGACAGCATATAGGGCCTACTAACGTCCGGGAGGTTAGTAACAATGACATATATTGGAGATTCCTCGATGTCGCTGAAGGTGTTTTCGTGGATGACGCGCACCGTGGAGTCGTTCAAGAAGATACCGACAACCTGAAAGGTGCTGTTGCTGTTGCCGAGGAATAGACGTGGGGGATCGTAGCTTGTGTTGCAGGTGAGGTCAAAACCCGGCAAATAGCACCGGTTGGGACCGAAGCTGAAGGGATAAGGCACATGCATATGGCCGCAGGTGGTCTCACATTTTGACAGCCCAATTGGCGCCGGAGCCATACCAGGCAATTGCAGCGCATCTGCACCGCAAATATACAAATATAAGTCAGCAGTGGTTAACCCCATTAATCAATTTATTTCTCAGAAAAAGCCATTGATCAACTTCCATCTGCTACTACTTACTACCGAAGGCCTGTTTGGAGCCCTTCAGACTGTCAGTCAATGTTTGGATGCCAGTTAAGAGGACTAAACATAAACTTCTATTATATATATATATATATATTATATTATATATATTTGACGAATAAAATGAGCCGCCATGTTCGCTCTCGAGGCCTTGAAATTTTCATGTTAATCCAAAAAAATAAGAAAAAAAATTACTCACTTGCCATTATGAAAATTTTAGTCTAAAATACACCCAAACCTATTTCTAAATTCCCCACCGTGCCATTATGAGTCCAAAAAATAGCTAAATTTAGAATAAGAAAAATATAAAAAAAATACCCTTTCCACCTATTTCTAAATTACCCACCATGCCACTATGAGTAAAAAAATACCTAAATTTGAAATAATAAAAAAGCCAAAAAAAAATACCCCTCTCAACCATTTTTAAATTACCTACCATGCCATTACAAGTCCAAAAAAGAATCAAAATAATAAAAACTAGCCAAAAATACAACTAATTCATATTTCTAATTTACCCACCATACCATTATGAGTCAAAATAGCTAAATTTGGAATAATAAAAAATAATAAAAAACACCTAAATCCTATTTCTAGATTACTCACTTTTGCAAATTTGGATTAATAAAGAAATCTATTTTAATTCTCCAAACATAAATGAAAAAATAAAATTCAAATGAAAGTAAATATAATTTATCTATGAATTTTTGGGAAATACACCTTAGAAAAGCACATGGAAAATATAAACCGCAATAGTTTAAATCCTTAACTAAAACTTGACATGTAATCCAGCTTTCATTAGGGTCCAAAGTCTTCCTTGACCCATATATAATTTATTTGAAACATGAGTTGCAATGCATTGTTTTGTAAATGTGTAATGCCTTAATAGTGAAATACTAACAATATTTATCTTCAATAAGTAAATTGGTAACAAACATGTGTATGCATGCAAAGCAAAATAATTGACAAAGTGTAAAGAGCACTTTTAACGTTACAATATTATGGAACTTTAATACCATACAACCACAACTTTTGGAAAATAATCTCAATATTAAACATATATAATGGTTCAAGTTTGGATGACCATAACTATTGAAATCCAAGGATGCATGTGAGACATCTTTAGCATATAAGGTCATTGGCAACGCTCTAAGTAGACATCTTTAGCATATAAGGTCATGGATCTACGAGAAGCATATATAGTTCAATCTTCAAGGGATCCCATGTACGCGTAAAAACGAGTGATGGGGTTGGCTTGATCAGGACTAAACCCTTGAGCCATGGCTATCTGCTATACACCCATGTGTGCACTGGAACACCGTGATCGATGTTTGAACACAGGGACATCATAAGATAATGCAATTAACAAAGTATCTCCATGGTGATACGAGGATACAAATTAGGCATCACGGTGGATAGATCCATATTATAAAGCATGGAACAAGCGTTTATAATTCACTTATTTGCTTCATATCAATGGAAACAAGAGACAACACTATCAAATTGAATACATAAACAATTATACAAGGCCAAATATTCAGCCAAGGTCTCTTGAGGCAAACATGGTACTGTTGCAAAGTGCTTAAAAGTGAAAGAGACGAGAGATGTGAACCAAAATTAAGAAGTTCATCATTACAAGCTAATCAAATAAAATAATTGGCATGGTTTTTTTTCTAAAAATATATTGCATAAGTTTTATTCGTGTTGTGATTTTCTTACACATAAATCATGTTATGTGTCCTTTTTTAAAAAAACAAAAAATAAAAAAGGAAGCATGTTCAAGATGAAAGATTGCTGATAAAAGAACTATAAATTAGAATAAGCAGAGAGAGCATGAAAAAATTAATTATGAAAAAAATTGAAGTTCTCTATTATTAAAATTGCATAGAAAATGATCAATTTTGTTCAATTTGCTTGGTTTAATAAATGATACATATATGTTATGATTGAGGTCAATATCTATTATTTTATATTGGTTTCATGATTCATCTTTTTTTTCTTGCCCTTACCCCATATTTACATGTTCACTATTTCGACAATTTATCTTTGTCAGCTAGTTGCTATAATGATGATCTTTACATGCTACTTATAAAAATTAGTGATTTCAATATGACACTCAGGTAAATGATGACTCATCACCACATTCTACTTGACAGACTCAGTGAGAAATTTCTCCAATCTATATTTTAGCTACGTTAAAAATGTGTTATTATAATAATAATAATAAATTATGTTTAAACTCCTGCAATAATATGAAAATTGTTGGGTAATTTATGAGTAGAAACTATTGATCCTAGTTAATCCATGATTAGTCCATGTTCTACAGTAAGCATAGACTAATCATAGGCTAATTAGGATCATTAGATTCTACTCACAGCATTAGCCAAGGAAACTATACTGCAACTAGTTTTTCATTTAGTTCATGTTTGATCTTCCTAATTGACATCCAAATGTTAGACTAATTGTTAGTTTTGAGGATCAAAGCAGACCCTGAATAACTAGTTCAAATTAAATCTGCTGCTTCTTATTGAATAATTACTGAGGAGCGAAGCAGCATGCAAACGAAGGGTACTGACCAGTGGAGTTAGCAGTCTTGATGAAACAACCATCTGGGACGGTTGGGTCACCAAAGCTTCCACTCGGGCACCGGCACTCCAACGAACCGTCCGTGTTGGTACAGTCACCGAAGCACCCGCTGAGGTGTGGTGGGTCCTTGCACTCATCATAATCTGGTGGCAGACACACATGGCGCGGCAAGAAAAGTACAACAGTAGTTAACAGATGCAGATTTCAGCATAGTTAAAATTAAAATCCAATGGAAGAATTGAGGTAGCAAGAGTAGGTAGAACTAACAAACCTTGGCACCCGCCATCCACGTAAGGGTTGCCATAGTAATTCCCTGAGCCTTGGCACTTACACCAGTAGACGTCCATATCCCCTGTGCACTCGCTCTTAGTGCTTTTGCAGAGGCTGGCTATGTGGCGGGGGCAGTCATACAGACTATCCAACAGATGGGCTTCGCTTCTCATCAGATTTTGATAGCGCTAGGCCCTGCGTGATATCCCACCGCAGCATGAGGGGGATGTCATTTTTGGGAACGAAATCATCTTGATTATCGGAGTCTACAGTCTTGCCCCACATGTCCAACCAGCCGGTCTCCGTGAGGAAAACAGACACATGTGAAAAATCCAGGACCGAGGTATTCCGGCTTTGAAGCAGTGACCTAAGACCCAATACCGCGGGCATGTGATGCCAGTCGGTCATGTCAAAGGTGGACGCCTGGCAGCAGTCCCTCCTGGGACAGAGTGTGTCGACGTCGCCTGTAAAGGTATACGTAACGGGTCTGCCGTCGCAGT
This sequence comes from Eragrostis nindensis, assembly GCA_012490785.1. Classification (NCBI taxonomy): domain Eukaryota; kingdom Viridiplantae; phylum Streptophyta; class Magnoliopsida; order Poales; family Poaceae; genus Eragrostis; species Eragrostis nindensis. The sequence continues at coordinate 929,652 of JAAXCT010000175.1, forward strand.
AGGATTTGCAGCCGCCGACCCTGGTGCCGTCGATGTCGTCGACGTCACCGCCTGTACTTCTTCCGATCTTGCCGAAAACAAGTGTCGCCTCCACAGAGCACCCGAAGAGGACGAGGTCATTGAGGTACGACGAGATCCTGTAGTGGCCGCCCGCGAAGAAGGAGGCAAGCGCGACGCTGCCCCCGTCGGAGGTGATATTATTAATCATGGAGCCATCACGGAGGACGCGCACAGTGGCGTTCTCAATGAAGATGTCGACAACTCGGAGCGAGCCGTCGCCAAGGAGCAGCCGTGGGGAGCCGGGCCCGCTGGTGTCGCAGGTGAGGTTGAACCCCGGGAGGTAGCACCCGGGCTGGATGCCGAAAGGGTACGGCACGCTTACGTTGCCGCAGGTGGTGTTGCAGCCCGGCAACCCCATCGGCGGCTCCCCAGCAGCAGCAGCAGAGAGCTGCAGCAAAACAAGCGCAGCGGCAGTCACTAGCGAGGGCGCTAGCGCCATCGCCGTCACTTGAGCTAGGGCTAGGTCCTGTGTAAACAGGATGTGTGCTATAGTTGTCTAGTGTGTGTGAGAGAGAGAGAGGGCACAGGATCCGCTAGATGCATACGGTTAGGGTTTTAAAGATGCGCGCGCGAGCTGCGATGCAAGCGCACTAATAATTTACTCTTCGGGTACACACGTTAGTATTACATACTATAGTACTAATCCCTGAATCGCGTTTCATTATTACTTGCACCTCACCAGGCGACGACAAATTAATTAGCAAGCGACACCGCCAATTAGCAGGATCAGCACGCGGGGACGACGTGGATTAGCAGGCGACGACGCGGACTAGCAGGAGTCAATGCGGTCGCTTCCCGCTACGTCCATGTGACGCGAGGCATCATTTTCTTCCTTCCACGCGGCCGGCTCGTCTCCTTGCGCCAACGGACAGCTGCACGACCCTTGCACCTAACATTCTGGCGATTCCCTTTGACTGCGCAATAGGATTCCCTTTCAGGGCGTGTCGGTGCCAAGGTTCCTCCTGCCTTCTTGCACGCGGCTAGGTTGGCCATTATCGGCGGGCGCAGTTAGAACTTTTGGGAGCGTGGTGCCATGTTGCCTAGGGCTGCTCAGTTTTGTCTTCTTCTTCTTTTTTACATTGTGGGTGCATAATTCGGTATTCAAAAAAACATCAATGGTGAAAATAAGATGAACACCATTGAAATTTGTTTTTGCTATGGGTGCGGCCGCATCCCATGCCTCTCACGTAGCTCCGCCCCTGCACTCTATAGTTTATGCTCGATTAGAGAAAATGTTTTTGATCCGAGCAGCAAGAGTCATTACTGCAGAATGGTCGCAAGGGTGTCTTTCTCCGTGCTCGCTGCCACTCGTTTCAAATGTTGTTTAGCTAAAGATTCTGCAGTAACATGATCGTCAAAGTAGAAAGATAGATATGTGCGTAAAGAATGTAGGATGATATAACAAAACACAATCTTAATGTAGGATGATATAAGAAAACACAATCTTAGCTAATAGCCTTAGCTCAACATAATACTGCAGGTTACTGTAAAAGATCGTAGCTCTGCAAGGCCACTACAAATTCGCCATAAGCGGTCACTGCAAATTGGCCACAAGCATTAGCACGGGTAGTGCTAGCCTCAGTAGGCAGCTATTTTTCATTTACATTTACATCACATAAAGGCTAATTGGCCATATATAATCAATCCATGGCAGCACATGCCATCAGCAAAAGTCTGACGAAGCGGCATGGCAAAATAAAATGAAAGACCACAGTCATTAGGTTTGGTCACATTGCACATGATCATGTTTTCTCTATGGTATACGTTGAAGAGCTGCATGTCTTCCCAGAAGTAACATGAACTTAGGCCTTCCCAGATTTCTTAGCCACTAGTGCTTTCTTCGATCCATCACCACCAGCCCGGTACAAGCCAAGTGAGTCATGGCAACCGTTTAGACGAATGTATCCACGATAGTAATGTCAACCTGCGAAAGGTACATCACGGATAAAGCTGAAATCTTTCATGCATGTAGAGCTATTTGAGCTAGCATAAGTTCCCTAATATTTACATATTAGTAAGATATCCAAAATTTCCAGGGGAAAACGCTATATCAGAATAAGAAATGAAAACATATATACAGATTAAAAAACACAATGACATGGAACAAAAGGTCAAAATCTCATCAACAGAAATGCATCATTGTTCAGTTAGCTCATTGCAAAATTAAAATAATCGCTGAGTAAAGTAATGGATACTCGAACAGGAGCTGCAGGACTGGTTGATAGTTGTAGAGGAGTGTATAAATGCCAGCAAGACGTACTTAAAGATTTAGCAGGGGCAAAATTCAAAAGCATTATCACAAAACAATGATAATTTTTAGTCATTTCCAATTTAAAGCAGTTTTCTATCTTAGGACCCAGAAAAACCATGTAGTGCAGAAAAGTAGCACTAAACAGCTATCTTAGATGGTCCTAAATTTTACGATATAGGCATAGACATGTACAAAATCCTTGGAAAAAAATAAGCACAGGTGCCATAATAATCCTTACATTTGATTTTTTTTATCATTTTCTGACATGATTTTACAAATGGCTCAAGTGCAAAGGTTATGCAACTCTATTATGACACTTCCTAATGTGTCACCTAAGGATGATTAACAGTCATTATAAGAAACAGAGATAAATATTGCTAAATTATGAAAGAAATGAGTCTACACCAAATATATACTTAAATAAATAATTGACAGTGTATCACAGGTTACAAAAGCAATGAGAATTATAAGATATATAGAATTTTATTTCTACACACACCATATGCCAAAAAAATATAATAATTGCTTTTAATAATCAAAAGAATATAAAGGTCACTAAAGGATGAGAACATCCCTTGTAAAAACAAAAAGATCAGAGCATCCCTTGTTAAGAAAAAAAAGGATCAGAGGACAACTACAAATTCTTTCACAAATCAGATTTTTGAAAAAAAATAACTCTACCTGTTACATGATCAGTTCTTTTACTATATAGTAGTTATAATTAGTAGGGGCTCCTTTCCCCTCTTGAAGCTTTTCAAAAATAAAATTGTAAAGTCTCATTTGAAAGAAGGCAGAGAAGGTCTGGCTTGCTCAAGCGCCTACTCATCCTGCCATGCACTCAGGTGTGGCTCCTGAACACAGAGCGCTTCTTCAAACTCTCAGAAGCTTGGTTAGTTGTTCCAAAGTCACTGCCTATCAGAAGACTCAAGGCACTCTAAGGTTCATCATTGTAAACTTAAATTAAAAACACCCACAGTATTAACTGATTCTAAGGTTCAACACTGGAATAAATTAAGGCACCTAAATTTGGTTATCACTATGCGGATAAAGTCCAATTTGCAAAGTGGGTAAAGATCAATGGCACGAACTATACCTGTCACACTAAGACCGACAAAGCGACAACATGACAGGTCCATGGCTCTCTGCAAGCGGCAAGTGATCTTCAAAGCAATAGAAAGCAGATTTGTGTTGAGAGGACCCGAATTGGCAAACGCATCAAAATGGATGTTCATCACTGAAGACATTTTAATGTCACAAAGGCCACCGGCAAGGCATGTTCCGTTGAACTGATTTCACGATAAGGAATACCAAATATCCCACTTGAATTTCAAATAGATCCAAATGTAAGTATATTAAATTCAACAATAATAGTATGTATTGTTTTGTCCTACAGCTGAAACAGTCTTTGTTTTACTTGTCACAAGGTTAAATTAACCTTATATGAAACAATCTTACAAACGACCTTATATGAGCACCGGATATCATAAATATTGAATACATTATAAATTAGGATTGCATTACAAAAGACGTTGCTAGCTTTAGATATATATAGCAGAGTGATGGTTCAATAATTTGAATATGCATCAGTGAGCGAGCTACATGTATCCATCTCCCCTGTGAGTTCATAAGACTGTTTTGTGGAGGTTAGTTCCTCGCTCCTCTATTCTCAATGATTGCTAGTTGCTATTAGTCAACACCATTAGCGACGTCTTTTTAAAACCACGGCGCTAATACTCATTCCATGTGAGCTATTAGTGACGCGGTTTAAAAGACGTCACTGATGACCCCTTTAGCGACATGTCACTAAAACCCTTTTTTTGTGGTAGTGGAACTGAACTTGTTAGCGTTTCGTCTTTCGTGATGACCAGGCTAACCTGGCCGCATGATGAAAGATAAAAAACATGTTGTGTTTAGTGAATAATATTCAATGACGATTCTGGTGATTGCGTCGCAAGCTTTGTGGTTTGTGACGGTGAAATTTTACGTTCAATGATTTGCACGCGCAGAGAAATGTATAAAAGGAGTACATAATACTATTGTTGCGAACGTTTACATTAATTGCTAACTACCCTGATGTACAGAAGCTACGTTTATACAGGAGGTACTACAACAGCCCAGCACAAAGCGAGCTACGTACACGTAGTACACACGATCTTCTGCGATCGATTGAGTCTATACGCGCACGCACATATCTACGCGCTGATCAGTGGCGAGCCTGTGAGGTACTCGGTGGCGGCGAGCGCGACGAGCCCGACCATGGCGAGCCGTCCGTTCCAGAGCTCGGCGTCGGCGGTCCAGAACCCTCCGCTCCTGCCCTCCGCGCTCTCCCCCTGGAGCAGCGGCGCCAGCGACGCCGCGGACAGGACGACGGCGGTGTACGCGAACCACGTGAGGCCCGCGCCGTCTCCGGCCTGCGAGAGGAGGCCCACGCCGCGGGACGCCTCGACGGCGAGCGCGGACACGAAGCCCACCATGGCCAGCCGCCCGTTGATGCGCTCCGGGCCTGGCCCGCTGAACGCCATAGTGTCCAGGCCGGAGGCCCGGCTTGGTGTTGTTGGCCGGCGATGATGGTGATGGGGTTGTGTCGATGGTCATGTCCTCCTCTGTTGGGTCGGCCGGGGGCTTGGGGCTCTGGGCCCTCACGACCAGCGCGCGGCGGCGTGGTGGGAGCGCGGCCCGAGCTGGAGACCGGGAGGCGAAGGTTCCGGCGCGCAGGCCGGCAGCGGCGGCGAGGGAGGTCATGGAAGCGGTCGCCATGGTTGCCATATCGGAGTTGATGTGCGCACTTACGAAGACGACGGGCGAAGTTGAGATTAGTCAAGTCGTAGGAGGAATAGAGAGTGAGATCACTGTGCTGCTAGATCACTGTGCTAAGTACACCGACGACACGTTTGCTAGATCACTGTGCTGCTGATGGATGACTTGCTGCCGTGCCGCCAGTGGTGGATTTATAGGGGCAGCTCCCGTGACCTCGGGGTGGACGGTGGTGGACGCGGCGAGGGCCACGTCGACCGGGAGATTCACGGCCGCACATCGAGTCGATTTGGCCGCAGGGGGAGAGTTGGAGAGCTGCTTGTATACATGTGTCAAGTGTGCCACGTGGATGGAGCCGAGTTCACCGCGAGAGCTGGGTGATTGAGTTCGCCGTCGACGTGGGCGGCCAGGCCGCCGTGAACAGGAGGCTGCGCGCTCCGTCGCCAGAAATGTGGCGGAATATTCCAGATCCACTCTGGGAGGCGTGGCACGCATCGTAGTGTTTGTCAGTGACGACGTGCAATATGATTGCATATACAAGGAGCCAACTGGGAGGCTCGTAGATTGTCGCTTCTTGGAAGCGTGTTTTGTTTTGATGAACGAATGGTGAGACTTCCGGAACGTGCCTCACCTCGGTCAGGCGAGGTCCGCGGCTTTCTCGTATCTTCTCCGGCGAGGTGACCGGCCTCATTCAACGTGTGCGGCTGTCTGCAACGAGTTTTTTTTTTTTTTTTTTTTGAGGGGGTGCAACGAGTTTGTTGTGCACGTGTGTCAGTGTGCGCGTTGCTCCAGCAGCGAGTTCAACGGGATGGAAAACCAAACGGAGCCCATAACAAATCGTGTCGTGTGGCCCGTGTAACATTCAATTGGGCTGGTCCATGGTCCATTCCATTTAGAGAGAGAGCCAGCCTGCAGGATTCAATTCAAGTTCGACATTTCGAGTGCTCTGTCCATGCGGGCCGATTCAATTCAAGTTCAACATTTCGGGTTCTCCAACCTTAGACTGACTCCAACAGAAGGAAGCACCCTGTTGACACCTAATTTTGGCTTAGGGCCTGTTGACAGTAAAAGCAGGATGCATGCCGGGTTTGGGTATGAAGATGGTAACCCACAAGCAGTCATGAAGGCGGAGAAAATCTTGAAGACGTGCGTGTGTGGGTTTGCAAATCCTTTTTTAATTATTTTCTAGAGTTAGAAAGGATTGACCGAGTTGTGGTCAAGTAGGGGTCGTGTTTAAGTCCAAATCGGACTCTTGCCTCGGGTGTATAAATATAGACCCAGGTGCTTGTAATCAAAAACAACCAATACAATCAACCTTTCGGCGCATCGCCACAATTTCTCGACGGGTTTTTTCGTCACCGGCGTCCATCGGGGCTCCGGCTCGACTGGATCTCGTCAGGTAAGCGCATCGATCTGGTTATGTCGACTTGTCCATGATTAGATTGATGTGGCTGCTAGTTATCCGGTAATCTAGATCAATCTAGGGTTTACATTACGCATCGACTGCATGGAATTGTTTAAGACCTGGTCCAATTCTTTGTCACGGTTAGTTGACTTGTCCTCGCCGCGACCTTACTGCCGATTGCTGATGTTGATTTCTGTTTGATCTGGTTACTCGAGTCACGGTTAAGGTATTTTGTCGATTAGATCTGCTCTTGGTGATTGGGTAGGCAGTTTGACTTGTCCTGTCTGCTTCGCTTAGTTGACGTGTCCTCGGCGAAACAGTTGCTAAGAGTTAGATCTAGTTTACTGAGTACCTGGGACCGGTAGTTGCCGATTATACTTGTACCTGTCGATCGTGTAGAGCAGTTTGACGTGTCCTGTTCTACTTCACTTAGTTGACGTGTCCTCGGTGAAGCGATTGTCAGATTACGAGTATAATTAGTGGTTACTGGTTTAATCGTTCTTTCGGGGTGTTTAGCCGATTGTTTATCACGTTCAGATCTATGCTTGCATGCCTTTAAATATCTCATTGCTCCTGTTCAAGTATAGTCTGAGCCTCCTTTTGTCGATTGTCGATTTACCTTACTGTGCTACTTGCCGATAGATTTTGCCGATTGCATGCTTTGCCGATTGCCGATTCTGATGCATGCCTTGCTTTATTTATCGCGCGAGTATTTACTGTTGCGACATGTCGATTCGTTTCTAGCCGACAGCCGAGTGCTTATTTTATTTCTCTTTTGTTCACTAACATCGGCTGCGGTTACGCATCGGCCTGTCCGGGGCCGATAGTCCGGGAATTTTACACGCTTTTCTTGTCTTTGTCGGTTTGCAGGGAAAATCGACTGGCACGCTCCAGAATTCACCGCGTTCCAAGTTTTGGCGCTGAACAGAGTTAGGCAAATCTCTCAGGCCGCGTGTGCGAGCGGTAGAACACACATTTTACCGTCAACACACTTTTTGGCACGCCCGGTGGGACAGATCAAGTTCTTAGAAGCAGATGGCGTTCGTTCAAGCTGTTGCTGATGATGGTACTTTGCTCGTTGATACAAAGGGCAACAAGATCATGATTCCTGCTCCATTTGTTCGAGATGATAAAGATTCTTCTGAAGTCACTGGCAACAATGAGCTCAATGCTTGGGAGAAGATGTCTTTGGATCAGAAAAAGGCATATCAGAGTTATCTGTACGATTGCCAAGTGAAGTACTTTGAGACCATCAAGATGACACGCGGCAAGATTACATCAGTATTGGCTTCGCCAGTGGTGATGAGAGCAGAAGAATTGGCTACAATCAAAGCTGCGAAGATGCCAGATCAAGCTCTGTTGGATGAAGTTGTGAATACTGCGGTTCACAAGGCTTTCATTAACCAGTCAGGGGTGCTTGTTAATACTCTATACAACATGCTCAAGGCATTTGCTGATGGGACCTTGCAGTTTGATTCTGGATTTATGGGGCCATCATTTACTTTATCACCTACTACTCCAGCATGTCCTGCACCTCCTGGTGGTCAACTTACAGCTCAAGAAGAAACAAGCGCTGCTGGTCAACAGAGGCAACCATATGGCATGCCGCCAGAATTGTGGTCTCCAAGTGCTCAAGCTTTAGCTGCAGGAGCGGCTCGGGTATCGGCGCCAAGTCTTATTGATGCACCGTTGTCCACACAGAAGGAAGTAGCTGGTGCGGCTAATGAACCAAGGACGAGTCACACTCCTCAGACAAGATATCATTTGGCCCCCAATGTCAATCCTGCACTGTTCAACCAGGAGATACCGCAAGGCTATCATAGAGTGGCAGATTACAGTGAGCACTACACCAGGGAACAACCTGCTCAAGCTCAGTCACAATTACCCCAGCCAGCTCAAGTGGCTGGGGGGCAAGTGCAAAATTCATCAGAAGATATAGTTGCCAGGTTGGCTGAAGTCATGAAGGAGCAGTTCGATCTTAAGCCCAAGGAGCAGAGCTTTCTGTATCGACGTCCATATCCAGAGTGGATGGAACAAGTTGCTCTGCCACATCGTTACAAGCTGCCAGAATTCTGCAAGTTTTCTGGACAAGACAATGTGTCCACAGTGGAACACATTAGCAGATATTTGGCACAGTTGGGAGAGGCATCGGCACAAGATGCATTGAAGGTCCGTCTGTTTCCTCTGTCGTTATCTGGATCGGCATTCTCATGGTTCACCTCCCTCCCTGCGGGATCCGTGCGGAATTGGGCCGATTTGGAAAAGAAATTCCACTCTTATTTCTTCACTGGCATGGCAGAGCTGAGCATATCAGATTTGACAGCTGTTCGTCAGAAGGCTGGAGAGTCAGTTGCCGATTTTGTCCAGAGATTCAGAGTCATCCGTGGGAGATGCTATAACCTGAATCTGACGGATCGGCAAATGGCTGAGATTGCTTATCAAGGTTTGCTGCCCCAGATTAGAGACAAGTTTGCACCTCAGGAAGTCGATGGCTTAGCACAGCTCTTTCAGAAGGCGTCGATTCATGAAGGGCGTGTCCAGAATACACGTGGCAGACAGTTTCAAGCGGCTTATGCCGATTATTCTTCTGATTCTGATGACGAAGCCGAAGTTGCTCTTGCTGAGTGGACCAGGAATAAGAAGACTGTTCTCTGTCCATGGGTCAAGCAGAAGGCAGAAGAAAAGAAATATGACTTTGACATCAACAAAGCCGACAAGATATTTGATCTGCTGCTACAAGAGAAGCTTATTCAACTCCCACCTAATCACACGTTGCCTCCGGCTGAGGAGTTGAAGAAGATCAAGTGGTGCAAGTGGCATAATACTCCCTCTCATCACACCAATGAGTGCAAAGTGTTCAGGCAACAGATCCAATCGGCAATTGAGAGTGATCGCATTAAATTCTCTGGTCAGAAGCCGATGAAGATTGATGGGCATCCTTTTCCAGTCAACATGATCGGTGGATCTGCTGCTTTGATCGGCAAGTATTCAAGGAAAAGGGAGAGGGAAGACAGGAGGACTAGTGATGATGACTTCGATCCACACTGGAACTGTCCTTTCTTCCAGTACTGTTGGGAGCAGGGGATGAAGTTGCCACCAATTGAAGGCTGTCCGGGCTGTAGCAGAAGATCTGGAGATTTGTACAGAGAAGTTGGTACTTCAAGCCGAGGTCCTATGAGGAGACCATCATCAAGGGTTTCTGTGCATGAAAGACTTGGTCCTGTCAATCAAGTTGAAGATTGTGAAGAAGATCAGGGTGAGTTCACAGAAGAAGGCCAATGGTGTCCGAGTGGTATTTTTACCAAGACTCAGAAGAGAAGAGTACAGAGGGCACGTTGCCGGGAGCTGAACAAGGATGTGAACCAGGAAGATGATCATGATAAGGGGCCCAAGTCAAAAAAGGTATGGAGACCAAAAGTCAAATCTCAAATACATGAAGTTGAAGCTCCTGTCAATATGGTATTTATGCTGCCACGAGAATTTAGCTCTTTGGACATTAATGAGTCGGAAGAAGAAGCTTCTGCCGAGTTGTTATTGGGTCCACAGCAGGCAGTGTTCGAGAAGCCGTCTGGTGTTGATCATCTCCATCTGAGGGCTCTGTACCTTAATGGTTTCGTCAATGGCAAGCCGATGAGCAAGATGATGGTCGATGGTGGTGCTGCTGTCAATGTTTTGCCGATGGCAACGTACAGGAAGATCGGCAAATTGCCTGAAGAGCTGACCAAGACCAACATGACGTTAAGGGACTATGGGGGCAGGAGCTCTGAAGTCAAAGGAGTCACCAATGTCGAAGTCACTATCGGAAGCAAGACCTTGCCAACGACGTTCTTTGTAATTGAAGGCAAAGGTTCGTACGCCGTACTGCTGGGTAGGGATTGGATTCATGCTAATTGCTGTATCCCTTCCACGATGCATCAGCTCCTTATCCAGTGGATCGGCGACGAGGTGGAGACTATTCAAGCTGATAGATCGGTAAGTGTGGCTACTGCAGACTTCTTGCCGACGATGGTTGAAAGCTTGCCTTGCATATCAGGAACTTACTGGGAAGGTGAAGCATTGGATGTTACCGATGAAGGTGTTTGCATCACTGAAGGATCGGCAATTCCACGGTTGTTATAGCAATTACCGGACCTGGACATCGATCAGCCGATGGAAACTGAGAGGAAAGAAGCAATCGACAATCAGCTGATCGATGAAAGGGAAGAAGGAAAGCTTGGTCATGGTTTCGTATCGGCCGATGAATTAGAAGAAGTTGATATTGGAGATGGTGACAGGCCTCGGCCGACATTTATTAGTAAGAAGATCTGTAAAGACTTCAGAGAAAAGTTGATAGCATTATTGAAGGAATATAAAGATTGTTTTGCTTGGGATTATTCCGAGATGCCTGGCCTCAGTCGAGATATTGTTGAACACCGATTGCCTATTAAGCCTGGGTATCGGCCGTTTAAACAACATAATCGGAAGATTGATCCAAAAATTTATGATGCTGTCAAGGAAGAAATTACAAAGTTATATGATGCCAAGTTCATCCGACCCTGTCGATATGCAGAATGGGTGTCCAGTATCGTCCCAGTGATCAAGAAAAACGGGAAGATGCGGGTGTGCATTGATTTCAGAGATTTGAATAAGGCTACACCCAAAGATGAGTACCCGATGCCGATAGCAGATGTACTGATTGATGCTGCTGCTGGACACAAGATTTTGAGCTTCATGGATGGGAATGCAGGATATAATCAGATTTTTATGGCTGAAGAAGATATTATAAAGACTGCATTCAGGTGTCCAGGAGCTTTAGGATTGTTTGAATGGGTTGTGATGACCTTTGGGTTGAAAATGCTGGCGCCACATATCAAAGGGCGATGAATTTCATCTATCATGATCTGATTGGTCGATTAGTGGAAATTATATTGATGATGTGATGGTAAAGTCCAAGACGGTTGAAGATCATATTGCCGATTTGCGGCAGGTGCTGGAGAGAACCAGAAAGTATGGCTTGAAGATGAATCCGCATAAATGTGCTTTTGGTGTTTCGGCAGGACAGTTTCTGGGCTTTATTGATCATGAAAGGGGAATTGAAATTGGTCCCAAGAGCATAGAGTCGATCAAGAAAATTCAACCTCCTACCAGTAAAAAAGAATTGCAGTCTCTGATGGGCAAGATCAATTTTGTGAGAAGATTTATTTCTAATCTTTCTGTGAAAATTGATGCTTTTACTCCTTTGTTGAAGTTAAAAGCAGATCAAGAGTTCCGGTGGGAAGCCCAGCATCAGAAGGCGCTTGATGATGTCAAGAAATATTTAATCTCACCACCTGTGTTGATGCCACCTAAGCCAGGTATTCCTTTCAAGTTATATTTGTCTGCCGATGACAAGTGTATTGGTTCGGCATTGACGCAAGTACAAGATGGCGATGAAAGGATTATCTTTTATCTCAGTCGGAGATTGCTGGATGCAGAGACAAGATATTCTGAGATTGAAAGGTTATGCTTATGCCTTTATTTCTCTTGCGCTAAGTTAAGACATTATTTGTTATCCGAAGAATGCACTATTATTTGCCGATCCGATGTCGTCAAATACATCTTGTCCGCTCCAATATTGAAAGGCAGACTTGGGAAGTGGATGCTAGCAATTGCAGAATTTGATCTTAAATATGAATCTCCTAAAGCTGTGAAGGCCCAGGTATTTGCTGATTTGATAGTTCAGCATAGGGGGCATGATGAAAGTGTGGTGGAGCCAGTTCCATGGCGCTTATTGTTTGACGGATCGATTTGCAAAAACGGATCTGGTATCGGCATTGTCATTGTCACACCAAAAGGATCCAGGTTTGAATTCTCATTCACGGTAGAAGCTCATACTAACAATCAAGTTGAATATGAGGCTGTGTTGAAAGGACTACAACTGTTGAAGGACGCCAATGCCGATTTTGTGGAAATTGTTGGGGATTCTTTGCTGATTGTGGGGCAATTAAATGGTGAATATGAATGCAAAGATGAAGTGCTTCGGGGTTATTATCAAAAGTGTCAAGATCTAATGAAGAACTTCAAGCATATCACATTCAGCCATATTCCTCGACAAATGAATTCTGAAGCTAATAACCTGGCTCAACATGCATCTGGGTATCGGCTTATTATATGTTCTGTTGATAATGAAGCCGATGTCGATTTGCAAGACTGGAGGGTGGAGATAGTGAATTACTTGAAGGATCCGACCCAGAAAACGTCCAGAGAGCTGCGGTACAAGGCAATAAAATATGTGCTAGTTGATGATCAGCTTTATTATAGAACATTAGAAGGGATTCTATTGAAATGTCTGAATGCCGATGAAGCCAAGAAGATGCTGATGGAGGTTCATGATGGGATTTGTGGGACTCATCAATCGGCATTCAAGATGAAATGGTTGATCAGGAGAGGTGGATATTTCTGGCCTACCATGCTCGAGGATTGTTTTGAATATTATAAGGGCTGTCAGGATTGTCAGAAGTACGGATCGATTCAAAGAGCTCCGGCATCAGCGATGAACCCTATTGTCAAGCCGTGGCCATTCAGAGGATGGGGAATCGACATGATTGGTGAGATTAATCCTTCTTCCAGCAAGGGGCATAAGTATATATTGGCAGCTACGGATTATTTCACCAAGTGGGTTGAAGCAGTGCCTTACAGAAGTGTGGCATCAAGGGATGTGATTGCTTTTGTTAAAGAGCACATAATCTTCAGGTTTGGTATCCCTCAGACTATCACTACAGATCAAGGTTCTATTTTTATTTCTGAAGAGTTCAGAGATTTTGCTGATGATATGGGTATTAAATTATTGAATTCATCGCCATATTATGCCCAAGCAAATGGCCAAGCTGAAGCTTCGAACAAATCCTTGATCAAGTTGATTAAGCGCAAGATTAGTGATCAGCCAAGGAGGTGGCATACTTCGTTAGCCGATTCATTATGGGCATATCGGATGTCTCGTCATGGGTCAGTACAAGTAACACCATATCAGTTGGTGTATGGGCATGAAGCTGTTTTGCCATGGGAAGTTACTGCCGGATCAAGAAGAGTCGATCTGCAAAATCAACTGACGGCAGAACAGTACCATGATCTCATGATGGATGAATTAGAAGATGTTAATCAGCAGCGGTTAATTGCGTTGAAGAAAATTCAAGATAATAAGGCACGGGTGGCTCGGCATTATAATAAAAAGGTGGTGACTAAGCAATTTGATGAAGGAGATCTCGTTTGGAAAGTCAAGTTGCCGATTGGCGTGCGAGATAATCGTTTCGGCAAGTGGTCACCTAATTGGGAAGGTCCCTATATAATTAGCCGATGCGTGCCCGGTAATGCTTATTTTTTGAAAGAACTGGATGGAGAAGAATTTGGCCGAGCGCTTAATGGAAAATATTTGAAGAAGTATTACCCCAGCATCTGGGTCGGTTCTTAAGTGTTCGGTTAAGTTTCCAGTTGAGCCGACGTTAAAAGCGTCGTCTTCAAGATGGCCGATGTCGATTGGTATCGCCCTTAGGGAAAATATGCAGAAAGAACAAAAGAAAGACAATGAAGTTCTTATGGTTTACAAGGGATTACATCATACATGGGAGTACAAAGTTCTTGCACCAAAAATACACACTGCGGCTGCTGTCAAGTGTCAACCAAGTGCTGACACAGGATAGGATGGGTCGTTGCTCCAGCGCACGAGGAGAGGAGCAAATGCATGGACCGCTTCACGTCGAAGAAGATGTTATCCCTGAGAAGGAACCTTGTCTGACGAAGAGCATGAGTTCTCCCTCGCAGTCTGAAGAGGAGCCGCCATCTTCAGGGATTAGCTCAAGAGGGATAGCGTCGGGATGAAAGAGATAGGAGAGAAGCAGAAGGAAGGCAAGAGGTCAGAGCGTAGATCTGAGAAAAAGAGCTCATGGTTGCTTTCTTGCTGTTCAGGACGCATTGGTTAGGCATTATGAAAGGGATTTTTATTGCTGGCCATTGTGTTGATGATTCCGGAGAAGAGAGCCAGTCATTTATAGGCCGAGATGCGGAAGAAGATAAAATCGTGGAATAGTGAAGGACCTATTGCAAATTAAAGTGATTGGTACGAATTGTCTGCTGAAGAGGTGCACGCCATGTGAAGACGAAGGTATAGCTCATCAAGTCAAATATACAGTTTTCACGTGAAGAGTCATCTAGAAGCTTGCAGGCATGATAGATGGTGGAATAACCCGGCGCATGGAAATTCCATACCCCGGCTTGGGGGGCATGTGTTGACACCTAATTTTGGCTTAGGGCCTGTTGACAGTAAAAGCAGGATGCATGCCGGGTTTGGGTATGAAGATGGTAGCCCACAAGCGGTCATGAAGGCGGAGAAAATCTTGAAGACGTGCGTGTGTGGGTTTGCAAATCCTTTTTTAATTATTTTCTAGAGTTAGAAAGGATTGACCGAGTTGTGGTCAAGTAGGGGTCGTGTTTAAGTCCAAATCGGACTCTTGCCTCGGGTGTATAAATATAGACCCAGGTGCTTGTAATCAAAAACAACCAATACAATCAACCTTTCGGCGCATCGCCACAATTTCTCGACGGGTTTTTTCGTCACCGGCGTCCATCGGGGCTCCGGCTCGACTGGATCTCGTCAGGTAAGCGCATCGATCTGGTTATGTCGACTTGTCCATGATTAGATTGATGTGGCTGCTAGTTATCCGGTAATTTAGATCAATCTAGGGTTTACATTACGCGTCGACTGCATGGAATTGTTTAAGACCTGGTCCAATTCTTTGTCACGGTTAGTTGACTTGTCCTCGCCGCGACCTTGCTGCCGATTGCTGATGTCGATTTCTGTTTGATCTGGTTACTCGAGTCACGGTTAAGGTATTTTGTCGATTAGATCTGCTCTTGGTGATTGGGTAGGCAGTTTGACTTGTCCTGTCTGCTTCGCTTAGTTGACGTGTCCTCGGCGAAACAGTTGCTAAGAGTTAGATCTAGTTTACTGAGTACCTGGGACCGGTAGTTGCCGATTATACTTGTACCTGTCGATCGTGTAGAGCAGTTTGACGTGTCCTGTTCTACTTCACTTAGTTGACGTGTCCTCGGTGAAGCGATTGTCAGATTACGGGTATAATTAGTGGTTACTGGTTTAATCGTTCTTTCGGGGTGTTTAGCCGATTGTTTATCACGTTCAGATCTATGCTTGCATGCCTTTAAATATCTCATTGCTCCTGTTCAAGTATAGTCTGAGCCTCCTTTTGTCGATTGTCGATTTACCTTACTGTGCTACTTGCCGATAGATTTTGCCGATTGCATGCTTTGCCGATTACCGATTCCGATGCATGCCTTGCTTTATTTATCGCGCAAGTATTTACTGTTGCGACATGTCGATTTGTTTCTAGCCGACAGCCGAGTGCTTATTTTATTTCTCTTTTGTTCACTAACATCGGCTGCGGTTACGCATCGGCCTGTCCGGGGCCGATAGTCCGGGAATTTTACACGCTTTTCTTGTCTTTGTCGGTTTGCAGGGAAAATCGACTGGCACGCTCCGGAATTCACCGCGTTCCAAGTTTTGGCGCTGAACAGAGTTAAGCAAATCTCTCAGGCCGCGTGTGCGAGCGGTAGAACACACATTTTACCGTCAACACACCCCAAACATGAATAGGTACCCAAAACACTGAAATCTCTGCACCCAAAGATTCAATCTCCAACAGAACACTCAGAACACCAGGACCTTCTTCCTCCTCCCGCTCCCACCGCTCCCCCGCGTCGCTGCTGCACCCGCGCCGCGCCGCGTCGCCGACGCGCTGCTCCACCCACGCCGCGCCGCGCTGCTCCACCCGCGCCGCGCCGCGCCGCCGGGGCCGCACCCGCGCCGCGCCGCCAGCAAGCTCGCCATCTCGTGCTCCTCGTCGTCCTCCTGGGCCATCCCCAGGAGCTCCGTGCCGCGTGGAGCTCCCTGCCGGGACCCGTGGCCGCCGCGCTGGTGCGCCCGGGCCTGCTCCCGCGCCGCCGAGAGCCTCCGTCTCGCTCGAGCAAGAAGACACGAAAGAAAGAAAAAAAAAAGCTTCGATGCTTTGTTCACGCGAGGAGGTACCCGATTTGTGGGTGTTGAGGAGGCCGGCTCCAAAAATGGATACGTTGTGTGGGTGTTCTGTTGGAGGCAGTTTTTCAGTGTTTTAGAACCTATTTTCTGTGTAAAGTCTAAAATGAGCTACCTGTTGGAGTCTGTCTTACGGCCTAATCCAATTCGAGATTGACATTGCCAGTCCTTTATCCCTGCGGCCCGGTCCAATAAGAGTTCTTCACTTCGTTACAAGTCCACTCACACTGCTCAGTCATTAGTTCAGCGCGCCGGCCGCCTTCCCCCGACGCGGCCGCCGCGCCATTATGCCGTCCCCGTCCCCTCCCGCTGCTACTGCCGCGTTGGGTCGCCGCAGGCAAACCATCTACCACGACCACCGCCGCGCGTCGCCGCACCGCCCCACCGTACGCGGCGGCGTCTTTACGGACCTCCGCGCCGCCGACGCTCGCCCGCACCCTTCCCGTCCCTCCTCCGGCCCCTCCAACTCCGCCGCCGACTTCCGCCTCGCCGACTGGGACCCACACTCCACCTCCCCCTCCCCCACATCACCATCCTCTTCATCTCCATCCTTTCCGTCCCCATCCGCCTCGGCCTCCGCCTCCGCGCGGCGGCTCTCCCCGCTCGCGCGCTTCCTCCTCGACGCGCTGCGCCGGCACCAGCGCTGGGGCCCGCCGGTAGTCGCCGACCTCTCCAAGCTCCGCCGCGTGCCGCCCACGCTCGTCGCGGAGGTGCTCAGCGCTCGCCCCCCACCGCCGCCGCCGCTCGCGCTCCCGTTCTTCCACTGGGCGGGGCGCCAGAAGGGGTTCCGCCACTGCTTCCCGGCGTTCCACACGCTCGCCTCTCTCCTCTCCGCCGCGGGCCTCCCGCCGCCGCCGACCAGCTGCCCGACCTCATGCGCGCGCACGGGAAGCCCGTCTCGCAGCCGCAGCTCGCGCTCCTCGTCCGGCTCCACACCGCCGCGCGCCGCCCGCTCCGCGCGCTCCACGCGCTCCGCCGCTTCCGCCGCTGTTGGTGGTTTCTAAGTACCTCTTTTATATGCCCAAAACCACCAACATCGTACCATATTCCTCCATATTCTCATCATAATTACGTGTTTTACCTCTAACCTTGATGAATTCCACATGTAGTGTCGTTTTAGTGCTATATTGCAGAAACAGGTGAAAAGACGATAAAATGGCTCTTATATGAGAAGTATCGACATGAAGCCCGACTCGCCATGCAAGGAGGGCTTCCCACTAGCCCATGGCACCTACAAGACACCTCTGGACGTCCATGGAACTCAACATGCAAGCCCAAGGTCGTGGCCCAATGCCTAAGGATTTCTAGAAGGTTTATCCGGAAGGAAAGATCAATTCACGCACTCCAGAAACAGCACTGTATTGTCATACGGATTTCGAGTTCAAGACGTGCTCTAATGGGAATCCAATGTAAAGGAAAGTTGTAGATCTCGTCGAGAGCTTTCCGGAACACATATGGATTGTCCTGTTTGGATTCTGGAGCTAGGAGATATGGGCCCCGCAAGGAAACCTGCGCAGAGGAGACAGATATTTTGGCATCGCATATTTGGGAACCAAGACGGCCGAATCTGGAGATCTAATGAATACCAAAGTTGTAGATCTTTTCGAGGGCTACGAGATAGAGTCCGAGTTTGCCTCGTTTGGACTCCGGACGGTGGAGATATGACCTATGGAAGGCGGAGCTGCGAAAAAGGAAAATCGAGTCCGAACTGGAAACGAGTCGTGCCGATCGGCACACCCTTGGTGCCGACCGGCACCGACTTAGAATTGGTTCTTTTCGCCTCCAAACGCCTCCCCACTGTATATATAACCCATGGGACGCCCTAGGGTTAGAGAGCCGCCGCCAGAGGGACAACACAGCTAGTAAGTTTAGAGCCACCGGGCTTTGCCCCGTTCTTCATGTTCTCTAGTTGTTGATCAAGAACCATTGGTGCTAAAGAGGTGATCCATCAAGGTAGGCCTACTAGATGGTGATGTATCTTGCACTATGTATCATTGAAGTATGGTTGAATATGTGGATGAATGGTTTTGATTATTGATTGCCTGGATTTTATGGTCTTGACATGCACTCGTTCCTACGCTTAGTGACGACTAAGTATTAGATGTTATCTTAATTGTGGTGGCAAAAAGAAGTGACAAGATTCGTTCTCTCACTATCTCCATTGTGGTTAAGGTAGCATTGGGATCTTGTAATGCGCCATAATTGCACGTTGTCTCTGTACCTCCACAGCCGCTAATGCATACGCGATGATCCTTGAGATGATGTGTAGAGTAGGAAGAGGTCAGCGACTACGGCGAATTGGTCGTGACAGGGCATTCCGGAAAGGGGCTTCGACCTACCGATCTTCGGTTATCAATAATTGAGTAATTCCGTTTATGATGCTATTTGATTAAGCTTTTTGGTTACGATCTCAACTAGCAGACTTGGCTAACTTACCCCGTGATCTAATCAGGTTCCTTAGGCCATTCAAGCAATCTTCAGACAACTTCGCTCCTGTGCCGATCGGCACACAAGTTGTGCCGACCGGCACAACCCTCGCTCCTGTGCCGATCGGCACACCAGTTGTGCCGACCGGCACAAACCTCGCTTTCACCCTTTTTCATGCTTTCGTATATGCAATAAGTACTTCATGCTAGGATTGATTTGTTAGACGAAATAGTAAACCCTAAACACGGTTCTCTTGCTGATCCCTGTGGATTCGATATAAACCTTGGAATACTCTGAGGGAAAAAGCTACAATGTACACCGTCCACTTGCGGTATATAAATGGGTGCGTATAAACGACCAACAAGGCTTTTTCTGGCGCCGTTGCCGGGGATCGGCAACTCGAACCTAGGGCGATCTATCTAGTTTATCGAACTAATCCTTATCTTTTTATTGCATATACCCTGTTTTTCTTTGTTTGTGTGTCCATTGAAAACAGGTACATCATTAGAACCCAAAGGGAGACTCCTTGGCCAAGCCCAAGAAAGATATCACTCCGGCAAGTCCACGGTCATCGCAGAAATCACCCGGGATGGAGAAAAGGCCAAAATACAGTCATCTGGACTCATCCTGGGCCATACACCGGGGAGAGGCCTTATGAGGACCCCATGGACCACTACACCAAAGCCCAAGGCCATAGGGGCCAAGGGGGGGTCGGCCGACCCCAAACCCTAGGTCGGCCGACCCGCTACAGTAGCCAAACAGGCCCATTTTGCTATGGCGGTTCCCCACCGACGTACCAAGGTCGGTTCTGCCTGCAATCAATGCCACCGACCTAAGGAACCGCCTCAATTCCACCGCCTTTGGAGGGCTATAAATAAAGGGGTACCCCCCTCCTCTCAAGACACACAAGAAGGAGAGCCTCATTCCACTCCCAAGGGCCTAGGGTCCTTTGTATACTAGTAGAGTAGGGAGAGAGTTGGGTAGAGGAGAAGGGTAGTCCTCCCTTGTGAGGACTTAGCCCCAATCTTGTATCTTTGAGGATACTTATTGATAATACATTGTTCGTCGTTCGTTCATCGTTCGTTCGTCGTTCGTTCATCGTTCGTTCGTCGTTCATCGTTCGTTCATCTTCATCAAAGTAAGTATTCTCGATCTCCTATTGGATATAGCCTAGCCTTGGTTAAGCGTTCCTTGTTTGGTTGTGGATCCTTGGCTTGCTTATGATTTGAGTACTTCTTATCTAGATTAAGTTCTTCCTTTACTTGCTTACGGGATCATTGCTCTGTTCTAGAGTGCCTTACCTTTCAACCAAGTTAAGGTAGTAATCAATAACTTAGACGTGGTGTCTAGGTTAGAGGTTACCTTTGTTTGCTGCGTGCTCCACGGTTTGTTGAGGTAGGCGGTAGGTGGTGACAGCCCTATCCGTCCTTCGTAATCCTCCACGTTCGGGTACGTAGTAGGCCCCTTGGCCGGAGTGACTTGGCAGACCAGGTCTAAGCCGGCGCCCAAAGTAAGCAATTAGAGGAGGGATCTACCATAGGTTTGGCAGTGAGGACTTGATTGCCTTGTTGTCACACGACCTCAGGACTGGCATAGGGACTTGATAGCCCTAGTGTCACGTGTCCTAGTGGTAGAGGGTTGCCGGTAGGTGGTGACAGCCCTGCTGTGTTTAAACCTCTCTTTTTCTAGAAAGAACCTCATCCATAGGAATCCTCTCTACCCATTTCTACCATCCTTCTTCGTGTCCTTGGACGAGCTAGACTAGAAGATAATCCCACTCCGTTCCTTTGGGAAAATATAAATAACGATACCCTTGAATACTCACGGGTGAAGTGCTACAACGGTATTCTCCGTGCGCTTGCGGATTTATCTGTGACGTAAGAAATACCAACAAGCATTTCTGGCGCCGTTGCCGGGGAACGGTTGTTGTTTTTATCTTCGAACCTAGTTGGTCCTCGTATTGTATCCTTTCAAAAAAAAAAAAAATCTTTCTTCTGTTTTTCTTTCCATCTTCTAGCTTCCACCATCTATCCTTCCTATCGAATCCCCATCATCACCTTTTCACTTAAAAGAAAATACCAAAAACATTTATCATGGAGCCAGAACCTACACTCGAATCATTTTCTGCTCCAAGGCGAGAGTTCTTTGAGCCACCACCATCTTCAAAACCCATTTTCTCATCTGGCTATCAACTCCACCCCGCCTTTATAACCATGGTACGGGAACGACCCTTCTCTGGACTTGACCATGAAAATCCGTATCACCATCTGCGAGAGTTCGAGCACTTGTGTTCATGCGTCATGATCCAAGGCATGACACAAGAAACCGTAAAATGGAAGTTGTTTCCTTTCTCCCTTCAAGAGAGAGCGAAACAATGGTACATATTGGCTGTCGGAAGCACGTTCGGTGATTGGGAAAAGCTTCGAGATAAATTTTGCTTAGCCTTCTTTCCCTTATCCCGCGTCATTGCTCTCCGTATGGAAGTTCTCCACTTTCGTCAGAACGAGAAGGAGTCTATAGGTGCGGCCTGGGCTAGGTTTTCCTTGCTAACTCTTTCCGGCCCAAACTTGTCTATTCCCGACCACATGTTATTGCAACACTTCTATATGGGTCTAGACAAGGACTCCGCCCTATACCTTGACATCACCGCTGGAGGGTCTTTTGCTACCAAAACCCCGACAGAAGGAAGAGCGCTCCTAGAACTTATCCAAGAAAACTCTTCCTATGTTGATGATCTGAAAATGCCCCTCCAAGAGTCAAGCCATGAGGAGCCCTCAACATCCGAGTCAAACCTTACATCGACCACATCCCAAGATTCGCCTGTTGAGCCCTCTCCTGTACCAAGAACAATGAAGGAGGAAGAAGAAATTCAACCTCTTGAGTTCCCTTTATTCGAGGAAGATCTTTCTGATGATTATGGAAACACCTCGAACTACACTTGGGAAAAGATGCCTCCTACTCCTCCCGATCCTCTCAAGGAACCATTTCTCAAGGAGGATATGAAGGCAAGTCTTGGGAAAACCTCTTTCGCCACCATTACCACTCAAAATCCTTTGGCAAAACCTCAGATCGATCATGAACCACTTGAGCAAGTGAAATTTCTATCCCTTTTCACATCACCCGAGCTTGCTCTACATGAGAATGAGAAGTTTTCCACCCAAGATGAGGATAAAGCAAAAGAATTGTTCCTAACCCAACGATCCTCATCACCATCACTCGATCTTGAGCCTCTTCCCTCTAGCCCTCCATACGCCGTTCTTGTTGGCGATCAAGAACCTCTTGACAAGAAAAACTTCCAGGCTATGGACATTCTTGAGGCGTCGACTCTAGTGTTTGAACAACATGAATCTTTGCATGAGCATAAGAGCTTCTTTCTTGAAAACCCACAAGATGCATGTTCATATGATCCTCCTCTAGAGTCAATGTTTGGTTGTGCCAAAAACGCGCTTAAGCTCTACAACCTCCTTAAGGCTTTCTTTTGCTATTTGTTCTTTAGGATGGTTGTAGATGCTTTCATTTATCATAAATATTGCAAATATCGTGGTTGTATGTTGGCACTAACCTTGCAGATCATTCTCCGGGACCTCGTAATCAAGCTCAACATGACGGAGAAAAGTCTTGCTCGTCAGACTTAAAATGACGATGCCCTTGCCGACAGGATAACCGGAAGTTATCTCTTTTGTTGCATTTCTTTACATGATAAAATTAAAATAAAAAAATTAATACAAAAAAAAAAGAATTTATTTGAATAAACTAGGCGTTTTTATTTCCCTTTCAAACATATAACGCGCCTTAATTATTTTGTCATATTCATTAAACTAAGGCTCACCGGTCTTTAACCCCGGTAGAGTCCTTTTTATTTCCATATCCTTTTGTTTGTTTTGAATAAAAAAGTCTAGGTACAAGAACAAGTGTGGGGGAGACCTCTCGTTCTTCATCAAGCACACACTCGAGATCTCCCACCAACACAATGCACAAACATCGCACCGTTCAAACACGCTATGGAGTAGAGTCATCGGGCACAAGAAAAGAAAGTTCGATCGTAACGTTGATTTGATCTCCTATGGCCACTCTTGGTCTCCACTTCATCCAACGCGATGGTTTGCGCATTCTACCCTACTACTCTCTCTCCCTAACTCATGAGTTAGAATAATCTTATGAGTCGATCACTAAAATTTAACTCAATGATAAAAGAAACCTTGTTATCCCCTCAACCAACATACTTCTGCATGGTTGGCCTGCATACTCTTTATTCCTCGCATCATACTCTGTTGCTTGTGAACACACCAATCTCATAGGACCCCATGTTTATCTAAGTTGTTGGCGAATGTGATATGGTTGGATGAGAGGAATCTTGCTTTTTCTGTATAAGAGTGCTTGGGAATTTATCTTGAAAAATCTAAAATCTATAGCTTTGCACTCCTCAATGATCTCATTTTCCCACCAGAGCCAAATAATGATCACATTGAAAACCTCTGCAAATGCTGCTTGTTATTACTTTGAGCTTTGTCAAATTGTTGTGACCCTTGTGAGATGCTTGTCATACTTTCATGATCAAGACCACGTACACATACACCACCACCACAAAACATGCTAAACTTCTACACTGGAAGTTAGCAACACCTTTTCCATCCACCCATCCACCAAAAATAAATACTCCATCACTTGTTGTTGATGTCTCTCTCTCTCTAAAATATCCTTGCAAAAGAGGCATGGCTATCGAAAAAAAAAAGAGAAAAAGGTTGTTGAAAAAAAAAAAAAGAAGAAGAAGTAGAGAGTACTCACATGCATGAGAAGCATGAATAAAAGAAATACATGCTCTAGCATGCTGAGTGTGAAAAAAAAAAGAAAAAAAAATGGTGATAGCCATGCTCTCAAATGAAAATCAATCAAGAGAGAGACATCATCGCACATCAAGGGGTATCCATCTCATTCCATTCACCATCATATACACATATCCACACACATGCACATTCTTGATCAGATTGTATGACTTGTTTTCTCTTTGGATCCGCTCTTTGACTTAGCAATATAAGTGATGCAAGTATGCTCCTTTCCATCCCTACCAAGCTCCACAAAAAGCCATTTGTAGATGTAGGATGAAAAGAGGCAACTCAAATGCCTTGGTGAGGAATCATACACACTGAGCGATCTGAGAGTATCATTCGAGGAGTACAAGCTATGTTTTATTTTGAAAATCTATCAAAAACCCAAGTTACTCAACAGGGGAGTAATGATGACTTGAATCAAGACCGTTCCATTCCTCAACCGCCCAAGATGACATGGTAGACACATCAAAGTTCACAGGTGTAGGTATGGCTTGGAATAACTTGTATGCTAGCATCATACCAAAGGGAGTTTTGTTCCACCTTAGTCCTTCAACTTTACTCGAGGACGAGCAAAGGCTAAGTGTGGGGGAGTTGTTGACGGTCCTTAGAGCAAGAATTTTACCGTCAATTACCTTCATAAAAGAATTAAAATGAACACCAAACATAGTGGTAGGAGTTTATTACTAACCAATTCCACAAGTGTTGGTGAATTTGTGAGTGCAGCTGCATTTCATAGGAAACCGGGGAAAAGGAAGCATAAAAGGCCCACTCTGCAAACACCGAATTTCCCCGTCATAAAGAAATCTCCCCAAAAGCCCAATATCAAGGAGATATGAAGAAAGATCATCCCTTGGAGATCCTCAACAAAGGCAAGGATATATGGATCCACCAAATCAACCCATACCATATTCCAAAGAGGACACCACTCCGAGAAATCAGCATCGGCAGCCAAGGATGACATACACCAAAAGGGATACAACCCTATTCACTTTGGGTCAACACATTGAGATACATCATTAGAACCCAAAGGGAGACTCCTTGGCCAAGCCCAAGAAAGATATCACTCCGGCAAGTCCACGGTCATCGCAGAAATCACCCGGGATGGAGAAAAGGCCAAAATACAGTCATCTGGACTCATCCTGGGCCATACACCGGGGAGAGGCCTTATGAGGACCCCATGGACCACTACACCAAAGCCCAAGGCCATAGGGGCCAAGGGGGGGTCGGCCGACCCCAAACCCTAGGTCGGCCGACCCGCTACAGTAGCCAAACAGGCCCATTTTGCTATGGCGGTTCCCCACCGACGTACCAAGGTCGGTTCTGCCTGCAATCAATGCCACCGACCTAAGGAACCGCCTCAATTCCACCGCCTTTGGAGGGCTATAAATAAAGGGGTACCCCCCTCCTCTCAAGACACACAAGAAGGAGAGCCTCATTCCACTCCCAAGGGCCTAGGGTCCTTTGTATACTAGTAGAGTAGGGAGAGAGTTGGGTAGAGGAGAAGGGTAGTCCTCCCTTGTGAGGACTTAGCCCCAATCTTGTATCTTTGAGGATACTTATTGATAATACATTGTTCGTCGTTCGTTCATCGTTCGTTCGTCGTTCGTTCATCGTTCGTTCGTCGTTCATCGTTCGTTCATCTTCATCAAAGTAAGTATTCTCGATCTCCTATTGGATATAGCCTAGCCTTGGTTAAGCGTTCCTTGTTTGGTTGTGGATCCTTGGCTTGCTTATGATTTGAGTACTTCTTATCTAGATTAAGTTCTTCCTTTACTTGCTTACGGGATCATTGCTCTGTTCTAGAGTGCCTTACCTTTCAACCAAGTTAAGGTAGTAATCAATAACTTAGACGTGGTGTCTAGGTTAGAGGTTACCTTTGTTTGCTGCGTGCTCCACGGTTTGTTGAGGTAGGCGGTAGGTGGTGACAGCCCTATCCGTCCTTCGTAATCCTCCACGTTCGGGTACGTAGTAGGCCCCTTGGCCGGAGTGACTTGGCAGACCAGGTCTAAGCCGGCGCCCAAAGTAAGCAATTAGAGGAGGGATCTACCATAGGTTTGGCAGTGAGGACTTGATTGCCTTGTTGTCACACGACCTCAGGACTGGCATAGGGACTTGATAGCCCTAGTGTCACGTGTCCTAGTGGTAGAGGGTTGCCGGTAGGTGGTGACAGCCCTGCTGTGTTTAAACCTCTCTTTTTCTAGAAAGAACCTCATCCATAGGAATCCTCTCTACCCATTTCTACCATCCTTCTTCGTGTCCTTGGACGAGCTAGACTAGAAGATAATCCCACTCCGTTCCTTTGGGAAAATATAAATAACGATACCCTTGAATACTCACGGGTGAAGTGCTACAACGGTATTCTCCGTGCGCTTGCGGATTTATCGTGACGTAAGAAATACCAACAAGCATTTCTGGCGCCGTTGCCGGGGAACGGTTGTTGTTTTTATCTTCGACCTAGTTGGTCCTCGTATTGTATCCTTTCAAAAAAAAAAAAATCTTTCTTTTGTTTTTCTTTCCATCTTCTAGCTTCCACCATCTATCCTTCCTATCGAATCCCCATCATCACCTTTTCACTTAAAAGAAAATACCAAAAACATTTATCATGGAGCCAGAACCTACACTCGAATCATTTTCTGCTCCAAGGCGAGAGTTCTTTGAGCCACCACCATCTTCAAAACCCATTTTCTCATCTGGCTATCAACTCCACCCCGCCTTTATAACCATGGTACGGGAACGACCCTTCTCTGGACTTGACCATGAAAATCCGTATCACCATCTGCGAGAGTTCGAGCACTTGTGTTCATGCGTCATGATCCAAGGCATGACACAAGAAACCGTAAAATGGAAGTTGTTTCCTTTCTCCCTTCAAGAGAGAGCGAAACAATGGTACATATTGGCTGTCGGAAGCACGTTCGGTGATTGGGAAAAGCTTCGAGATAAATTTTGCTTAGCCTTCTTTCCCTTATCCCGCGTCGTTGCTCTCCGTATGGAAGTTCTCCACTTTCGTCAGAACGAGAAGGAGTCTATAGGTGCGGCCTGGGCTAGGTTTTCCTTGCTAACTCTTTCCGGCCCAAACTTGTCTATTCCCGACCACATGTTATTGCAACACTTCTATATGGGTCTAGACAAGGACTCCGCCCTATACCTTGACATCACCGCTGGAGGGTCTTTTGCTACCAAAACCCCGACAGAAGGAAGAGCGCTCCTAGAACTTATCCAAGAAAACTCTTCCTATGTTGATGATCTGAAAATGCCCCTCCAAGAGTCAAGCCATGAGGAGCCCTCAACATCCGAGTCAAACCTTACATCGACCACATCCCAAGATTCGCCTGTTGAGCCCTCTCCTGTACCAAGAACAATGAAGGAGGAAGAAGAAATTCAACCTCTTGAGTTCCCTTTATTCGAGGAAGATCTTTCTGATGATTATGGAAACACCTCGAACTACACTTGGGAAAAGATGCCTCCTACTCCTCCCGATCCTCTCAAGGAACCATTTCTCAAGGAGGATATGAAGGCAAGTCTTGGGAAAACCTCTTTCGCCACCATTACCACTCAAAATCCTTTGGCAAAACCTCAGATCGATCATGAACCACTTGAGCAAGTGAAATTTCTATCCCTTTTCACATCACCCGAGCTTGCTCTACATGAGAATGAGAAGTTTTCCACCCAAGATGAGGATAAAGCAAAAGAATTGTTCCTAACCCAACGATCCTCATCACCATCACTCGATCTTGAGCCTCTTCCCTCTAGCCCTCCATACGCCGTTCTTGTTGGCGATCAAGAACCCCTTGACAAGAAAAACTTCCAGGCTATGGACATTCTTGAGGCGTCGACTCTAGTGTTTGAACAACATGAATCTTTGCATGAGCATAAGAGCTTCTTTCTTGAAAACCCACAAGATGCATGTTCATATGATCCTCCTCTAGAGTCAATGTTTGGTTGTGCCAGAACCGCGCTTAAGCTCTACAACCCCCTTAAGGCCTTCTTTTGCTATTTGTTCTTTAGGGTGGTTGTAGATGCTTTCATTTATCATAAATATTGCAAATATCGTGGTTGTATGTTGGCACTAACCTTGCAGACATTCTCCGGGACCTCGTAATCAAGCTCAACATGACGGAGAAAAGTCTTGCTCGTCAGACTTAAAATGACGATGCCCTT
The DNA here is from genome assembly GCA_012490785.1 of Eragrostis nindensis. Classification (NCBI taxonomy): domain Eukaryota; kingdom Viridiplantae; phylum Streptophyta; class Magnoliopsida; order Poales; family Poaceae; genus Eragrostis; species Eragrostis nindensis. Next base: position 957,596 of record JAAXCT010000175.1, read on the forward strand.
GCCGACAGGATAACCGGCAGTTATCTCTTTTGTTGCATTTCTTTACATGATAAAATTTAAAATAAAAAAAATTAATACAAAAAAAAAGAATTTATTGAATAAACTAGGCGTTTTATTTCCCTTTCAAACATATAACGCGCCTTAAGTTATTTTGTCATATTCATTAAACTAAGGCTCACCGGTCTTTAACCCCGGTAGAGTCCTTTTTATTTCCATATCCTTTTGTTTGTTTTGAATAAAAAAGTCTAGGTACAAGAACAAGTGTGGGGGAGACCTCTCGTTCTTCATCAAGCACACACTCGAGATCTCCCACCAACACAATGCACAAACATCGCACCGTTCAAACACGCTATGGAGTGGAGTCATCGGGCACAAGAAAAGAAAGTTCGATCGTAACTTTGGTTTGATCTCCTATGGCCACTCTTGGTCTCCACTTCATCCAACGCGATGGTTTGCGCATTCTACCCTACTACTCTCTCTCCTAACTCATGAGTTAGAATAATCTTATGAGTCGATCACTAAAATTTAACTCAATGATAAAAGAAACCTTGTTATCCCCTCAACCAACATACTTCTGCATGGTTGGCCTGCATACTCTTTATTCCTCGCATCATACTCTGTTGCTTGTGAACACACCAATCTCATAGGACCCCATGTTTATCTAAGTTGTTGGCGAATGTGATATGGTTGGATGAGAGGAATCTTGCTTTTTCTGTATAAGAGTGCTTGGGAATTTATCTTGAAAAATTTAAAATCTATAGCTTTGCACTCCTCAATGATCTCATTTTCCCACCAGAGCCAAATAATGATCACATTGAAAACCTCTACAAATGCTGCTTGTTATTACTTTGAGCTTTGTCAAATTGTTGTGACCCTTGTGAGATGCTTGTCATACTTTCATGATCAAGATCACGTACACATACACCACCACCACAAAACATGCTAAACTTCTACACTGGAAGTTAGCAACACCTTTTCCATCCACCCATCCACCAAAAATAAATACTCCATCACTTGTTGTTGATGTCTCTCTCTAAAATATCCTTGCAAAAGAGGCATGGCTATCGAAAAAAAAAAGAAAAAGGTTGTTGAAAAAAAAAAAAAAGAAGAAGAAGTAGAGAGTACTCACATGCATGAGAAGCATGAATAAAAGAAATACATGCTCTAGCATGCTGAGTGTGAAAAAAAAAAGAAAAAAAAATGGTGATAGCCATGCTCTCAAATGAAAATCAATCAAGAGAGAGACATCATCGCACATCAAGGGGTATCCATCTCATTCCATTCACCATCATATACACATATCCACACACATGCACATTCTTGATCAGATTGTATGACTTGTTTTCTCTTTGGATCCGCTCTTTGACTTAGCAATATAAGTGATGCAAGTATGCTCCTTTCCATCCCTACCAAGCTCCACAAAAAGCCATTTGTAGATGTAGGATGAAAAGAGGCAACTCAAATGCCTTGGTGAGGAATCATACACACTGAGCGATCTGAGAGTATCATTCGAGGAGTACAAGCTATGTTTTATTTTGAAAATCTATCAAAAACCCAAGTTACTCAACAGGGGAGTAATGATGACTTGAATCAAGACCGTTCCATTCCTCAACCGCCCAAGATGACATGGTAGACACATCAAAGTTCACAGGTGCAGGTATGGCTTGGAATAACTTGTATGCTAGCATCATACCAAAGGGAGTTTTGTTCCACCTTAGTCCTTCAACTTTACTCGAGGACGAGCAAAGGCTAAGTGTGGGGGAGTTGTTGACGGTCCTTAGAGCAAGAATTTTACCGTCAATTACCTTCATAAAAGAATTAAAATGAACACCAAACATAGTGGTAGGAGTTTATTACTAACCAATTCCACAAGTGTTGGTGAATTTGTGAGTGCAGCTGCATTTCATAGGAAACCGGGGAAAAGGAAGCATAAAAGGCCCACTCTGCAAACACCGAATTTCCCCGTCATAAAGAAATCTCCCCAAAAGCCCAATATCAAGGAGATATGAAGAAAGATCATCCCTTGGAGATCCTCAACAATGGCAAGGATATATGGATCCACCAAATCAACCCATACCATATTCCAAAGAGGACACCACTCCGAGAAATCAGCATCGGCAGCCAAGGATGACATACACCAAAAGGGATACCAACCCTATTCACTTTGGGTCAACACATTGAGATACATCATTAGAACCCAAAGGGAGACTCCTTGGCCAAGCCCAAGAAAGATATCACTCCGGCAAGTCCACGGTCATCGCAGAAATCACCCGGGATGGAGAAAAGGCCAAAATACAGTCATCTGGACTCATCCTGGGCCATACACCGGGGAGAGGCCTTATGAGGACCCCATGGACCACTACACCAAAGCCCAAGGCCATAGGGGCCAAGGGGGGGTCGGCCGACCCCAAACCCTAGGTCGGCCGACCTGCTACAGTGGCCATTCTGGCCCATTTTTCTATGGCGGTTCCCCACCGACGTACCAAGGTCGGTTCTGCCTGCAATCAATGCCACCGACCTAAGGAACCGCCTCAATTCCACCGCCTTTGGAGGGCTATAAATAAAGGGGTACCCCCTCCTCTCAAGACACACAAGAAGGAGAGCCTCATTCCACTCCCAAGGGCCTAGGGTCCTTTGTATACTAGTAGAGTAGGGAGAGAGTTGGGTAGAGGAGAAGGGTAGTCCTCCCTTGTGAGGACTTAGCCCCAATCTTGTATCTTTGAGGATACTTATTGATAATACATTGTTCGTCGTTCGTTCATCGTTCGTTCGTCGTTCGTTCATCGTTCGTCGTTCGTTCATCGTTCGTTCGTCGTTCATCGTTCGTTCATCTTCATCAAAGTAAGTATTCTCGATCTCCTATTGGATATAGCCTAGCCTTGGTTAAGCGTTCCTTGTTTGGTTGTGGATCCTTGGCTTGCTTATGATTTGAGTACTTCTTATCTAGATTAAGTTCTTCCTTTACTTGCTTACGGGATCATTGCTCTGTTCTAGAGTGCCTTACCTTTCAACCAAGTTAAGGTAGTAATCAATAACTTAGACGTGGTGTCTAGGTTAGAGGTTACCTTTGTTTGCTGCGTGCTCCACGGTTTGTTGAGGTAGGCGGTAGGTGGTGACAGCCCTATCCGTCCTTCGTAATCCTCCACGTTCGGGTACGTAGTAGGCCCTTGGCCGGAGTGACTTGGCAGACCAGGTCTAAGCCGGCGCCCAAAGTAAGCAATTAGAGGAGGGATCTACCATAGGTTTGGCAGTGAGGACTTGATTGCCTTGTTGTCACACGACCTCAGGACTGGCATAGGGACTTGATAGCCCTAGTGTCACGTGTCCTAGTGGTAGAGGGTTGCCGGTAGGTGGTGACAGCCCTGCTGTGTTTAAACCTCTCTTTTTCTAGAAAGAACCTCATCCATAGGAATCCTCTCTACCCATTTCTACCATCCTTCTTCGTGTCCTTGGACGAGCTAGACTAGAAGATAATCCCACTCCGTTCCTTTGGGAAAATATAAATAACGATACCCTTGAATACTCACGGGTGAAGTGCTACAATGGTATTCTCCGTGCGCTTGCGGATTTATCTGTGACGTAAGAAATACCAACACCAACCATGTGCAATCCGATTTTGAGAACTTCATTTGTGTCTTGAGATCATTCTTTGCCATTTGCACATATCCACCTTTCTAAAGCGTGTGTTTTCCTCTCTTCCATCATGTTTTTCAAATGGTCTTTTTGACAAGTCTCTGTAAAACCAAGTAGAACTATCTCTTGATTTGACAATATTCTGAAGTACATTGTTTTGCTAGTTGTTTTCCTACCAAGCTACACATAAAGCCTTCCACTAAATATTTGTAGAAAGGATCACTTCTAGTGTTTGGCTTGTGAGATTTGTGAGATGAGTGTTGTTTTGATTCTTTGCAAGAGAGTGCTTTGTTTGGATGAATGAGACTGAATTTTTTGGAAAAACTTTATCATCTTAAGGCCTAGTTTGAGGAGTAATCTGCTTTGAGAGTTGAAGCTACTTTATTTGATCATTGTGGTCGGTTCTAAGTCATAATCTGTTCCCCACTAGTATCTTTGAGTAGTAGAATTGGTGCAATATAAAACTTTTGTGCTATACTCTTAAAGCGGGTTGGATATGCATGTGTTTTGATGAATGAAAGTGAAGATGACATGACTGCAACGCTGATCTCTCCTTGAGAGGGTAAAGTGATTTATTTACTCGAGGACGAGCAAAGGTTAAGCATGGGGGAGCTGTTGGTGGTTTCTAAGTACCTCTTTTATATGCCCAAACCACCAACATCATACCATATTCCTCCATATTCTCATCATAATTATGTGTTTTACCTCTAACCTTGATGATTCCACATGTAGTGTCGTTTTAGTGCTATATTGCAGAAACAGGTGAAAAGACGACAAAATGGCTCTTATATGAGAAGTATCGACATGAAGCCCGACTCGCCATGCAAGGAGGGCTTCCCACTAGCCCATGGCACCTACAAGACACCTCTGGACGTCCATGGAACTCAACATGCAAGCCCAAGGTCGTGGCCCAATGCCTAAGGATTTCTAGAAGGTTTATCCGGAAGGAAAGATCAATTCACGCACTCCAGAAACAGCACTGTATTGTCACACGGATTTCGAGTTCAAGACGTGCTCTAATGGGAATCCAATGTAAAGGAAAGTTGTAGATCTCGTCGAGAGCTTTCCGGAACACATATGGATTGTCCCGTTTGGATTCTGGAGCTAGGAGATATGGGCCCCGCAAGGAAACCTGCGCAGAGGAGACAGATATTTTGGCATCGCATATTTGGGAACCAAGACGGCCGAATCTGGAGATCTAATGAGTACCAAAGTTGTAGATCTTTTCGAGGGCTACGAGATAGAGTCCGAGTTTGCCTCGTTTGGACTCCGGACGGTGGAGATATGACCTATGGAAGGCGGAGCTGCGAAAAAGGAAAATCGAGTCCGAACTGGAAACGAGTCGTGCCGATCGGCACACCCTTGGTGCCGACCGGCACCGACTTAGAATTGGTTCTTTTCGCCTCCAAACGCCTCCCCACTGTATATATAACCCATGGGACGCCCTAGGGTTAGAGAGCCGCCGCCAGAGGGACAACACAGCTAGTAAGTTTAGAGCCACCGGGGCTTTGCCCCGTTCTTCATGTTCTCTAGTTGTTGATCAAGAACCATTGGTGCTAAAGAGGTGATCCATCAAGGTAGGCCTACTAGATGGTGATGTATCTTGCACTATGTATCATTGAAGTATGGTTGAATATGTGGATGAATGGTTTTTGATTATTGATTGCCTGGATTTTATGGTCTCTTAACATGCACTTGTTTCCTACGCTTAGTGACGACTAATATTAGATGTTATATTATTGTGGGGCAAAAGAAGTGACAAGATTCGTTCTCTCACTATCTCCATTGTGGTTAAGGTAGCATTGGGATCTTGTAATGCGCCATAATTGCACGTTGTCTCTGTACCCTCCACAGCCGCTAATGCATACGCGATGATCTTTGAGATGATGTGTAGAGTAGGAAGAGGTCAGCGACTACGGCGAATTGGTCATGACAGGGCATTCCGGAAAGGGGCTTCGACCTACCGATCTTCGGTTATCAATAATTGAGTAATTCCGTTTATGATCCTATTTGATTAAGCTTTTGGTTACGATCTCAACTAGCAGACTTGGCTAACTTACCCCGTGATCTAATCAGGTTCCTTAGGCCATTCAAGCAACCTTCAGACAACTTCGCTCCTGTGCCGATCGGCACACAGTTGTGCCGACCGGCACAACCCTCGCTCCTGTGCCGATCGGCACACCAGTTGTGCCGACCGCACAAACCTCGCTTTCACCTTTTTCATGCTTTCGTATATGCAATAAGTACTTCATGCTAGGATTGATTTGTTAGACGAATAGTAAACCTAACACGGTTCTCTTGCTATGACCCTGTGGATTCGATATAAACCTTGGAATACTCTGAGGGAAAAAGCTACAATGTACACCGTCCACTTGCGTATAATAAATGGGTGCGTATAAACGACCAACAGCCGCGAGTTCGACGTCCGCTCGAGGTTCACGCGTGTACCCGCGTCTCGGCGCGCTGGCCGCCGTGGCCACGTGGACGACGCCGTCAAGCTGTTCGACGAAATGGCGGAGGTGGCGTGCGGCCTATCCCCGTGACGTTTGCCATCATGGTGCGTGCGCTGGCCGGCGCAGGGATGACGGAGCGGCTCCTGGAGACGATTTCGAGGATGAGGAACGAGGTGTTCCGGCCTGACGTCTTTGTGTACACCAAACTGGTAAAAACAAGGCATAATTGCATAACTGCCCTCGTTTCTAACCTCAATTGTATGTTTGCCCTCTTTTTTTTAGACTTTGCAAAATTGGACCTGCTTTCACACCCTTTCACCCGTTGTTGCATGGTTGCCCCTATTTTGATCGGAGAAATTGCAGTTTTGCCATCAAAATAGGGGCATCGTGCAAACAACTTGGGTGAAAGCAGGTCAATTTTGCAAAGTCTAAAAAAGAGGGCAAACATTGCAATTGAGGTTGAAACGAGGCAGTTTTGCAAATGACCCTAAAAACAATGGTCCGGAGAGGGTACATGGAGGGATGCATCAGGGTGTGGGAGAGATGGAAAGGGACGGGGTGCAAACCAGACATGATGGCATACACTACGATGGTTGGAGGGCTGTGCAAGGCTGGGATGGTGGAGGAGTCAGCAAAGTTGCTCAAGGACATTAGGAGCAAGGGTTTGTTGTAGACAGGATGGTTTTTATGCGTCGCTAATTGAGGGTTACGTTGCTGCTGGGAAAGTTGCAGATGGGTGTAGGCTGTTGAAGGAGATGGTGGATGCTGGCTACCGGCTGACTTGGGGGTGGGGATCTATAACACGCTCATTGGTGGGTTGTGTGGCATAGGTCGGGAAGATAAGGCGCACTCGATGTTTCAGATTGTCCTCCAGGAGGAACTAGTGCCAAGCTCTGAGACTGTTTCGCCGTTGCTAGTTGTTATGCTGATAAGGGTGAAATGGTTACATATTTTGGATTGGTCGACAAGTTGGTGGAGCTGGGGTTGCCTGCCATTGAAATTTTGGAGGACTTTTTCAAGCACTTTGCTTGCAAGGATGGTAGGGATTAAAGGCTGTGGAATTATTTAGGCTTTGAAACTAAAACAGTATTGTAGTGTGGGCATTTATAACATTCTTATTGAGACCTACTGAGGATCAAGGAGAGGAAAAAGGCGATTTTGCTGTTTTGAAGAAATGCAAGGTTCAGTTAACCACAAGCCGGATTCATGTACATATAGCCATATGATCCCATGTTTGTCGATGAAGGAAATGTTGAAGAGGCTTGCGCATGCTACAACTCTTTGATGAAGGCCAATTGGATACAAGTATTTCAGCCATTGTGCTCTTGCGAAAGGGGTTTGCAAGATTGGGGAGATCAATGCAGCCATTTCACTTGTTAAAGACTGTCTTGGAAATGTGGAAAATGGGCCAACTGAATTCAAATACACCTTGACTATTCTGGAAGCATGCAGATCAAAGAGCCCGGAGAAGGTCATGAAAGTTGTGGATGAGATGGTTGAAGTAGGTTGTCCAATGGATGATATTATCTATTCTGCTATCATCTATGGCTTCTGCAAGTATGCAAGTTCAACTGAGGCGAGAAAGGTATTGGCTATCATGAGAGATCGGAATATTCGTCAGAAGCTAATTTTTATTGTCTACGAGGACATGCTAAATGAGCACTTGAAGAAGGTCACTGCAGACTTGGTGATATCTGGATTGAAGTTTTTCGACCTTGAATCAAAGTTGAAATGGAGGAGCAGAATTGATTGAAAAAACAATTGTACAGTGTACTACTCGTACAATCTGCTTCTCTCTGTTTTTCTGATTTTAAAATTGAAATAATGTCATCACCTTTGAATTTGATTTTGCATTGATTTTACAAGTATAACCACTCAGCGTGTCTAACCTTTTTGGAAATTTCAACATGCGTTTATTCCATAATCCCTGCAACGCGCAGGACATGGTTAACCATGGTTGATGTCTTTAGACCTATTTGTTCCAAGTTACGAGTTATTTGAGTATCATTCTAGCTATTCGAGCTCGGCTTTGAAAAAAGAACCCTTTCAATTTGTATTTCACACACTGAAGAATGATGTATTGCTATATCATACATGTTGTCGAAATGTATCGAAATAATTTCTTAAGTATTTTGTATGTTGTAGTCATACATTTTGTGTCATATATTTTTTTGTTCGATTTAATTATGATATTTTTCTGTTATAATCCCTCATGATTGCGTCATTCATCTTGTCATTCACTAGCCCTTGTGCATTGTCCATAGATTGTCCACAGAATGAAGATTATGCAGCTGATATTTCCTCAGCCTTTCAACATTTCCTCTACAGTCAAAGGCTGCGAATAATTTTGAGAGGAATTTGCATTTCGTTGATATCCCCTTGTGCAGTTCATCACCAATGTTGTGTGAAAGATTTTGTTATGCAAAGTTTATTTGTTCCCTTGCTATCACTGTAGTAATTTCTTGGAAAATTTTTAGTGAGCAAAGCAATCTATGATATTGATATTTGTGTTTCCTGGGTGTTTCATGATCATTTGAAACAATGAAGCCAATGTGATGTGACAGTAGCATAATTGCGAATGACAGATGACTCCACATATTTAGTAGTGGATTAGTTCATGATGATATTACATCTGATAGATATATTTATTCAATCATTTTCATAGCCTTGTGAAGATATGGCCTCTTTTATTGATACTTAGTATCCGAATCTTAGGGTTAGTTTAAAAGTTAGGCCCTAATGTCACATTATTATTAACAGTGATTTGAAAGATATATTCCTGAAAAGATTTTGGGTCAGGCAAAAATCTAGAGTGGACCCAGCTACACTGAAGACATTGACCAGCTGATGGTGGACCTAACACTGGGGAGACAGATGGATAGGTCTGATCAGTTTACCCCCATTTTTGCTTACCTAGACCCTCTTTTTCAGCATATGATATTGATTATGCGAAGTAAGATTTGATATATAAGTTATCTACTCCCTCCATCCCAGAATATGCGCAGCTACTTTTTGTATGTCCTAAGTCAAACGTTTTTAACTTTCGACTGTCAATAGCACAAACTTTTATAAAGATTGACAACGTAAAAGTTACATATTAAGATTTTTGTTTCATGATCAATACAATAATATCATTTTTATGGTGTTAATCTTTATGAAATATTTCTATTGATGGTGAAAGTTAAGAATGTTTTGACTTAGACAAACCTAAAACTAGCTGTATTGCTGGACTGACGGAGTGCTAGGTAGTGCAGGTGAATAATCTTAGCTTATTTTCAGTGTACCATATAATCAACTGTTCCCAGCCTTCTCCGCATATCTGGCCCCTCATCATTACTCCGTTTGGCATCTGCTCGCACGAAACGCTTACGCCAGTTACATGAATGAAGAAATGTAGTCGAGGGATTATATTTTTAGAACCAACTCAATCATAAAGTAGGTTGAATTGCGTGAGACTATGCGTTAGACTGTGTGTACCATACTAGGAGCCGGGGAGTATAGCTATTGGTTCCCAGATGTCAAGCTCTTAGCCCATATCAATGACCAGAAGCATCTAGTTGGCCCTTTTAGAAATGCATTGAAATACTGAAATTGAAAATCTTTAGATTCCACATGAGCAGTTGTATGTATCCTTCCTCCAGAAATGAGACTCAAGTCTTGGACGCTAACCAAAGGAATCATTAGATGTTTTTTTCCCTTTCAGTGGTAAGATCCAATTGTACCCATTAAAAGTTATAAAGCGGTTGGGCTACGGTGTGTGTTTTTCTTTGGCGTGGAGATTCCCTCTGTTCCATCGTTGCTTATTTATTTTCATTTTTTGACAAGGTGGAAAAGCCAACATAATTGTGAACAGTATCAACCCTTAGATAAACCAATTTATAAGGTTTGTAACCTCTCTAGCTAAACTGTATTTGATTGGATCAAATATAGTTGGTCTCATAATTTCTCAGGCTTCGTATCGTCATTGATATATATTTATTTACTTCTCTCTTAGACACAAAAGGAGGGGGAAAAAAACTTTTGTCCCAGCCTCTTGATTACATTACATGATCGATGTATCCTTTCATTTAGTCAACTATATGTTTGGGTAAGTTTAGGCTTCAGCCTTTGAGATAACTAATCATTGTTTGATGCAATTGCTAGAATGACCAATATACTAGAACGCTAAATCCCTTACATTACGATTGTTGGTTAATGTGATGTGATATTGGACTGAAATTACAAGAATATAGTTAAGCTATGTGGAATAATATTTTAGTTCTAATGAACAACTTTTTACATTATGGTGATTAAATATTGAATTGCTATGAGGAGTAGTTAAAGCTTTTAAGACCTTTTTTTGTAGCAGTTTCTCAATATTTTACCCATCTGTGGTTATGTACTGTTTGTCCATGTATTCCTTGTTGGCCTATTGCGCTTGGCATATGTACTCAGAGGTTTAATCATAC